>CATIXA010000021.1:600000-891799 GCA_949709075.1 Wickerhamomyces alni | reverse complement strand
GAGATGTGTGTAAGAGACAGGGAATGACGAGTAACTCTCCCAAAACTTATCACATTAAGCGAGTTACGTACTCAAAAAGATGAGAAAAATGCCTAAATCATAGATTATTGACAACTTGACCGAGCCATCCTACGTAAAATAATGCGGGGATCACAAATCTGTATTCAGCTGCCTTCGTAGCAGCTCATTTGAAACAGCGAAATGTGGGTATAACCTAAATACAGGCCAAAAAGCACCTTTCAGCCCTAGTATTCGGCAACAAAAATTCTGGACAATGTCAACCTACCTAGTTTTGCACGAATTTTACGATGATCTGGGTTTTAATTTTGAGTGTGTCTCCTAAGCCACGATTGTATAGCACTTCCTTCATATTCAACAAAATTTAGTCCACGAAACATATTGTGTGTGCACACAGCTAACAAAGTCAGCTCAAATGGCCACAAACAATTTGAACAGTTCATTTTACCTAATTTCCTGCGAGTATCACGCTAACGAAGTTTCTGAATTTGAAAAGATTTACTGCTAAAACTGAACGTTGGCTACAACTCACCCACATTCAGCTGCAAACCTACTATCTACTATCATGATTTCATATTGCTTGTTCAATAATACGAATTCGGGCATCGAGGACCTCCCCATTTTTTCCGCAGTTTACTAGGCCTGGTGCAGTAGAAACATTTTGAGAAGGGACGCCATTTTGGATGGCTTCGTGTCCTATCATCCGCGGAATTAATGATTAGAGATAACTGGCAGTCCAGCAACCGAAGCGAAACTGTAGTTACTAGGGCCGCGTTCTATTCATTTCCTTTTTTTGTTATGCAAGTTACAGCCCGTTGCACACAGGGATCTACAAAAATTAACACTCAGTGTAGAGATTGCTGCTATACAGTAAAAAAGCAGGCGTATTTTCTCACGACTTTGAAGACCAGGTTTGGAAAACTCAAAAACATGTAGATCTGGTATTGTAAAGAAAAGTGTATTCCATAAAGCGTGTGCATCCCGTACAGCAAGGATCTTAGTCACCGCGTGCTCACTGAAGGAAATTAAAGAGGCTCTAAATCCGTTTGGACTCAGAATGTATGGTATGTAGTAGGTGTGATACCTCGTGGCTTAGAGACACACTCAAAATTAAAACCCAGATCATCGTAAAATTCGTGCAAAACTAGGTAGGTTGACATTGTCCAGAATTTTGTGCCGAATACTAGGGCTGAAAGGTGCTTTTTGGCCTGTATTTAGGTTATACCCACATTTCGCTGTTTCAAATGAGCTGCTACGAGGCAACTGAATACAGATTTGTGATCCCCGCATTATTTTACGTAGGATGGCTCGGTCAAGTTGTCAATAATCTATGATTCAGGCATTTTCTCATCTTTTTGGTACGTAACTCGCTTAATTGATAAGTTTTGGGAGAGTTACTCAGTGTTCTACAGGATGGTTAGGGCGGAGATGCTGCTGGCTTGTTTTTATACAAATTATTCTCGACTTCTAGCGACGGTTTTTTCGATTTTGGCCTTTCTGAGTAGTGTCGAAGAACTCTGCTGCTATCGGTATGGGTAGAATGGGGTTCAACTCGTTTTTTTTTTTTTTTTTTTTTTTTTTTTTTTGCGCGAACTATTTATATTCAATGCCCATTCTGGAGGTTTTGCCTATTCTAGGTAACTCCTCCAATGTAGGGTGTATGGTCTTGTTCTCACCGTTTTGGCAGAGCGCTTAGCTTGAAACCTCTCAATCTGTCTTTATTTCATTCCTGTGACTTTTTCTCCCTGTTTTATAACTTCTTTGCTTTCGCGGCCTTTTTAGTATGGACTTCCATAGTTAAGAAAACAATGGATTCTCCTCTCCCTTTCACCTTCCAGGAAGACATTTCAAGCATCAGCGGTTCGAATCTTTTTGGGAGTAATCAATGGTTCATATTCGAGATCACATCATCGGTTAACAGAGACATTTTGATGATGCTAGTCAGAAATCCAGCTGTATTTATTAGTCTTGGTGACTTTGCTTTTTTGTGTCTGTCTTGTTCTCCAGATTTTCCTTTCGCGAAAACGTTGATAAGATCTTTTCAGATTCTTGGGAGTTCTTCCTCCTTTTATGCTTTTTGAAAAATTGGTTTTGTGGTTTGTGAACTTCATTCAGACTTGGGCGGCTAACTTGTCTTTGTGTCAATGATACACAAAACCTTATTTGGGTGTTCCCCACCTTCTCCTCATCACAGATCTGTACTCAATTGATTGGTTCGAGGTTGTTTAGTTGATCTGTGGATGTACTATCACGGCGGCTAATCTTTGAGTGACATCTGCCACGGCGGTTTGTGATCATTGTCTTCTCTATCTCCTTACTATTACTAGGAGTCCGCTTTCATGAACTACGCTGCTGATTTGGTTTTGTGGCTCTTCGGTCTTCTGTGTAGTGTTTGTGGTTTCATGACTTTGTGGTTTGTGTTTTATGGTTCATGCATATGTGTATTGGTTCTGTGGACTAAAATATTATTTGGCTTTGTGGTGGTTCCAAGTTTCTGGTCTTCAAATAATTCAAACGAATCTTTCAACTTTCTTTCTTCTACCACTCACTTTTCTAGTTCATCCACAAGCACTTTCCACACTTTCCATTCCCATCTTTTGTTTGTCAGGTTCATTCTCATTCACACCATTATCATGATGTTGGTCCATACATCTATCACGCTGTCTTGAATCTTTCCACCTGGCTGTTGGCTTTGGCGGCTGTTTTCACCTTTCACTGATTCATCTTTCACCGTTCAGCTTTCACCGTTCAGCTTTCACCGTTCATCTTTCATCTTTCGTCTTTCATCTTTCATCTTTCATCTTTCATCTTTCATCTTTCATCTTTCTGCTGGTCAGTCAGTCAGTCCCCCTTACTGTGTATGCTGCTGGCTTGGTGGTTCCAATATTCACTGTGCTGTTATATGCGGGTGCACTGTCTTTCTCACTAATACCCTGAAGGGCTTTGAGCATGGCAACTTCACCCTGCCAGGACACACACACCTCTTTCGTAGAAGCAGGATTTCCAAGTACACATATCATTGTTACTCACCATTTGCAATGACAGCTGCTTCTATCTCTCCTTGAATGTTCATTGAAGCTTTGAGAACCTCTACCACAGACTGTTAGTGGTGATTTTGCTGCCTGCCGCTGATTTGATTTTGAAGAGGCGTTCTCATGCATGGCGCTACTCTATATTTGTGATGAAGCTAGGAGCTGCTTGATCTCATGGTTCAAGCTTTCACCAAGGTGTTATAATGTACTTGAAACACCTACGGGAAGGTTCCTTCAGGTTTACAGTGCTACGTAGTTTTACCACATCTTTTCGATCGTTTAACGAGTATATAGTGCATCATTAGCTGTAGATATAGGCGATGATCAACATGTTATCTTCTGGTACGTAGATTCCACCAGAATCTGTTCTTTGTACTTGTTTGCGCTCTTTTTCACTAATTTTCAATAATTTGGACTGAGCATCACTGATTACCACTGACTTCATTGATTTCCACTACTTTAACCATGTTTTTCATTACTTTCACCACGTGTTTCACTACTTTTTACGACATTTCATTGGGGTTTTATCACTGTTTATTACTTATCGGGGCCATTTTCTATGAATCTGTGTATATTTGGTGTTAAACGGTCACTGTAGTCTCTATTGAATGTGTGAACAGACAGCACTATGATGCCTTATAACCTTTCAATGAACTTTAGTATAGGTTCACCTACGTCTTTTATGACAGTTCTGGACCAAAGGACGTCTAAATGGGAATAATCATCCAAGAACACATATCCAAACCTCGTAAATGTTTCATACTTCAGCATATGATCAACGACTTTCTGTCCATTCACTAGTTTGTCCTTTCTTGGAACGACTAAGAAGATCGGGGGAGTAACCTGATCATCGAACCACTTCTTTTCATGTTCCAGTATCGACTTAGAGATTTTAAATCCTGATTTATCATTCAGCCACCATGACATGAGCTTGACACTGACATATACTGGTGAGAACAAGAAATGTCGATATTTCAAGTCATTATCCCACAGTTTGTCGTTCCAATCAAATAGATAGTTGAACATCGAGTAACTCAGGTATCCAAACAGCTTATACTGGACAAGAAACGACCTCATGGTCATCATTATCGGCAAAAAGGATTTGATCCCGAAGAAGTAATGATTTAACGACATTTTGGCAATGACTTTGATGAACAGCTTTTCTTCTAGCAAGGAACCACCATACACAGCAGGTGACAGAGCGACGAAACTTTTGATCTTTGAGGAATTGTTAAATCTATCAGTATCCAAGTTGATGAAACCTTGAGTCGTTCCTTGAGAGTGGCATAACAACACAACCTTCTCGTTCACACAATCACAGTTTTTCAAGACATGATCCAACAGGGAAGTTATATCAAACTGTGCCATATCCAGGATATCCCAATCCCACATTCTATAGTCACTAGGTTCATAATACAGATGTCTTGGTTCGAATCCACACCTGTTGTTACCCAGCCATATATCATATCCTTGCTGAAAGAAGAAATAAGCTAGAGAGTCTTTTCCACTTGAACAAAAAGAGCCTGATGATTGTAGCAGTCCATGTATCAACAGCATTGGCTTTCTCCTCTGTCTTTGGGCTAGTGTCTCACGGGGATCCACAAATCTTTGCATCGAAAGCACAAAACCATCTTCTGTAACGACATCATATCTGTCAATCTGAATACCAAGTTGTCTGTAATAGTAGCCCAAATCGGGCACAAGCTTCATTTCAGCCGATGTTCTCTGACTATGCTGACTTTCATCGCCATTGTTTCCTTTCAAGTAGACAATCAACCTCTGAGAAAGCGCCAATACCATCAACACCAGCAAGAACAGGAACGTCAGAATAGTTGATGTCACTAGATATATTGCTTCCTCTAGTTTGGAGTACAGGTGGGTCTCAATCTCAGTCTTGGGCACCAAGTGAGAATTTGGGTCATGCTCTCTTATTGAAGCAGACCTGCTGGACCCTCTTTGATCATGGCTCATGAAACTTTGGAATCTTGGAGATAGCTAAAACGTTTGTTGACAGTTTTGTTGACGTTTTTCGTTTGACGTTTTTGTGGTTTAGAAAATTTAGTACACAAAAACATCACTTTAACCATAAAAGCAGAATTCTTTCTGCCACAAGACCAAAATGATTCCTTTCACATCTCAAGAAGTTTCTTCACAATTAGACGCCCAAACTTCAATTACCGTACAAGCCACGGAATTTGCCGATCAAAGGGTGATTTTTATAAGACAGAACGGTGAAGCAGACACAACGTTCTCAGTCTCAGCGCCTGACTCTCGAACATTCCACGAACTGTTGGCGGGATCTCTTGAGGACTCCTTTGTGTGTGATAAAATATGTCTTGTGGGGAACAGTACCAACTTGAAACTGTCAGTTCTCGTGAATCACATAGCGAAACTGTTGTACCAGAACAACGAGACTAGAAATTTGATCATAACGCTGAGCTCCAAACTACTACATCCAGATAGGGACGACAATGATATGGAAAAGTTGCTACTCGTGTGTGAAATAATAAAGAAATTATGCTAATTGTCACCTTCATCGATAACAGCCATATCTAGAACTTCTAACTGACCAGTTTTGTAGTTTCCAATGATTTCCACCAATTCTCTGTAGTTTGTAGGATCAATCAATGAAACAACTTCGTAAATCTTGTCAGAATCTTCACTTTCAACATCACCTAGCAGAGGCTTTAGTTTCTCATTCAGCTTCTTTGCATCTTTTGATTCTAGTATTATTTTGATTTTCATCTTTGCTCTCACTATTGGTATCACTTGCTTGGACACTAGCAGTCTGATGATCTCAAGAGCTTGTATCTTTGGTGTCTTGGTGGTAACAATGTTGACTTTCAGCTCTGCTAAAACCTTTTGGATCATTGTAGGTGGGTATCTCTTTTTAGTTTTTGGATTGATACATTTAGTTGAGATGATTTGGAGAACTTCAGCGTGGACTTGAGATCCCTTTGCTTGTCTTTCCTTCTCACTCAGTTGAATTTCACCTTTTTGTAAGATATCTAGAATGATCTTATCTTGATTGGTAGTACCGAATGCTTTTTGAAGATCATCATTTGGTGCCACTTGACCTTTCGAGACGTTTAAAAACACTTGTGGGATCTGTAAAACCTCGTCAATATCTTTTTCACTAGATTTTTTGTTAGTCTTGTGCTTTACTATCATTTATAGCTCTTCAACTCACACATTTGATCTCCAATCCTGTACTTTATTCTGATAGCACGCAATCTCAAATCTCTTCTTACCCTTTTTCATACGCACAAGCGACACATTGGTCAGCTTGATTTGATTCGAAGGCTGGTTGATCGGCATTCTCTATACTAGTACTTCTCTCAAAAGAAATATCGGGATAATGTCTTAATTTTTCACTTAGATGATAAAAGTACTAATTGTGTCTATTGTTTAGCCAATAATTTTTTTTTCTTTTTTTTTTTTTTTTTTTTTTTTTTCCCAAGTATTACGTCCCGAAATGAAAAAAGGCTTCCCCTATTAAATTTGGCCTTGAGCTATACAACTTCGAGATCTGCCTGATCGATACTTTGACTTTCTACGCCAGTCATCCACTCTCACTGCTCCACATTCATCATAGGCGACACTCTTCTCTGATTTAGCGCCAGTTACGCACATTTTTCCGCAGTTTTTCGTTTCAAAGCATCACAGTTCTAAACCTGGTTATCCACGTTTTCATCCAATCCCACAATATACACCTGGAAATATTTATAGCATCATGATAAGTACCACTACTACTTCATCATCGATGGCCTCTGGATCAGCCACCTCTACGATGACACAAAGAGGACATAGACGTTATGACAGTGAAGACTTACAGCTTTTGAGAAAGGCACACTCTGTCTCCTATTCGATAAATCAAATAGTTGAGAAGAACTCTTTACAAAATGATCTGCTGAGCTCATTAGACACGTTTGTTCGTTCCATAGAGACAAAGCTAGATAGAATAGAAGGTTTCTTCAGCTCCAACAAGACTGAGAACACTAAGGACGATGAATCCATCGCATCATTACAAAACTTATACGAAACTTTGATCACCATCAAAAATTCAGCCTTCTCCAAATCTGCAAACCTCGAAGCTTTCAATGCCATCCTGGACGAACATTATGAAGGACTACTCGCATCAATCAGTAGCTCGGAGAATCTAGGATTTCATGAGAAACTATTGACCTGCTTGCACTTCCTAGATGCTAAGATCAATCAGTTCAACACTTTAGTTGAAAACGAAGCCAAATACTTACTAGATGAGGAATATTTCAACTCCAAAAACTCCACTTTTGACTCCATTCATAACTTCAAAGTGAAATTCTACAACTATGAGCACGCCAGCATGCAAGGTTCCAAAAGATTACTTCATTATTACGAATTACCATTCCCATGGAGAGAAAACCAATACATCATTCATGGGTATAGATTCCAAGGGAACCACCTCCATGCTTTCAAAAGTATATGCTCTTGTCACAATGAAACCTCCAACATCTGGTCACATCTCTTGGGGGCTGGTCTTATGACATATATCTGCCTGGTGAGTTATCCACAAAGTGAACTATACCAAACCAATGGCTTTTGGGATAATGTGATGATCTACCTATATCTGATTGCTAGTATCAAGTGTCTGTTATCATCAACGATATGGCATACTTTCAATGGTACCTCGAGTCTTTACCTAAGACAGAAGTTCGCATGCATTGATTATACAGGAATCACGGTCTTGATCACAGCTGCTGTTCTTTCAACCGAATACTCTGCATTATACTATTTCCCTAAGATTAGACTTGGATTCATCACTTTCTCATTGCTTTGTGGTATTGGAGGATTCTTCTTCAACTGGTCGTCATTCTTTGATCGTCCTGAAGCCAAACCTTTCAGAGTTGGTTTCTTCATCTCGTTGTCAGGGTTAGGATTCAGTGCTTTCTCAGTGTTGGCTTACAACAGAGGAGTCTATCATGCATTACAATACTATTCACCAATTGCTAGAAGTTCAATCTGGTACTTGATCGGTGTTGTGTTCTACAGTACTTTGGTTCCAGAGAGATTTAGAACAGATGTCATTGTGGATGTTGATCAACCAGAAGAAGAGGATCTCACTAGTGATAGAGTCATGAACAACTTGAGTGACTATTTTAAGGAATCTCCAGCTTTCACTGAACACAGACACTCTATCTTCTCACTCTGGTGGGTTGACTATGTCTTCGCTTCGCATAACATATGGCATATCTTTGTGCTATTGGGTATTCTGGGCCACTACTCAGCCATCTACGAAATGTTCACCAACATCCACTTCAACAAATGAGAAACTCTTAATTTTGTATAGGAAAATGCTACTTATAATGAACCTTTATGAAAATAGATCTATTGAATGAAACTAACTTTTTTCTTTGTAAAATTAATCGCTTCAACATTTGAATTATTGGAGTAACCTTGTTCAAAACTCTGACCAGCATCCTCACCAATCAATGGTGTAGTTTCATGAACTTCTCCATTTATGTGCCCATTACTTTCTGTAACCGACTCGCTATCAATTTTCACATTTTTCCTCTTGACCACAAAAACCATCCCACACAAAAGCAACAAAACCATTGATACCGATCCCAGAAGCATACCAACACCCAGCGCTATTCCCGGTAAGCTCAAATGATAATGATCAGATATCCACTTTGGATTGATAGGTTTGTCCAATGCATAGACACAAGCATGTTTTGCACCAGAAGTGGTACAGCCTTTTGACAAAACACGTACAGAATTATCAGCACCATTCGCTATTGACAATATGTAGTCTGCACGATGAGACACTCTAGAGCATGAAAGGTTGACTTTTGGATCCAACGTTTCTATATCTTGTTCACAATGGTATAGCTTCGATAAGGATGTTGGGGGTATAATGTGCAATTTCAAGAAACTCTCTAGAGTTTTGTTTGTTTGAAAAGGTTCAAGCTTGGATAATGATAGGGATGAAGGGAACAAAATTGAATGGTTTGGATCTTGATCCAACAACTTTCTCAAGTGTGGAAATAGCCGTATGAATTCCAAAAACTCGTCAGCATCTGAGTTTGTAATGATGTCATGTAGTGTTATCTCTAGATCAGTTGGGAATATGAACTCATGGATGGGCTGAATCACTCCTTGACCGAACAATATATCGTAGTTCTTCCTCAAATTGATTGATTGGTTGTTGATATCTAGTGATAAATCGGTTTCATTTCTCACCATATTGTCAAGGACAACCGATTCTTTGTTCAAGTTTGTTGTTTCCAGATGATCTGCTTCAATATCGGAGTAAACGGGCGTATTTATGATTAAATTCTTCATGACGGACTTCAGGGCAGTCATGTTTTGTTCCAAATAGTTGAAAGTTAAGGAATAATCATCGTAAGACTCAAAACAAGGTAAGAAGACAGTATATCCCTGATTGTTGTTATCCAATTTCAGCAAATTCAGCATAGAGAGGTAGTTCATAGTCTCAGAGCAGTGATAGAGTGGGTTAACACTTGAGATGATACTTCCAGGGGTTCTAACATTATCATCTGTGAGATATATCACTGAATTCCCGACTTTGTAAGGACCAGCTTCAACGAGAATGTTGTTGTTCAACATGAAACTATCCTCACTTATGGCTTCAATCTTGATTCTTTGACAGTTCCCACCGAGTTTCTTGTTACTGCAAAACTTCGTATCATATAGAAGCTTTGCTTTTGAAAGATCATCAATTCTCTCGGGGATGAAGTGGTATAAGTTGGAAGACTTCGAGAAAGTTGTGAATGGGTTGGAATCTTGTGCGTAAAATATAGTTTGCTCCAACGAGTTATCAGTTATTAGGTATTCTAGTTTCTGAAGTATTAGTTCATCCACAAAAGGAGAAGCGTCAAGCCCAATCAAAGTCTTCTCGGCGTTGAACTCGATATCTGGGATTAAAGATTTATCGTCGAAAACGTGGATGATCGAATCAATAGCAAGAATGTTGGCTTCAAGTGATGTGAGTGTATCATTGATTATCATGTGTTCTCCGCCATCCTTTGAAGTCAATGTTAACGAGTTCCCATTCAAATCAAGCAACCTCGTGTTGATGTCACCACCATGAAATCCGCTTATCACCAAAGAGTTAGCAATGGTAGAGGCATCTTCAACACCGTATTCTGAGAACAAATAGTTTAACTGGTATTCCTCGAACTCAAATGAAGAGTCTAGAGGCATTAAAATCGTAGTATTTGTCAAGTTCACAGATTCAAGCAAACGATTGAACACATTTGCGTTGGGAATAATATCAATAGTTTCACGTGGAGATCTCAAAGAGTCAAATGCACGATCGATACCCTGGACGAATGATCCTTGGGAACTGGCAAACAAGTCGACTTCAACAACGTTCTTGTGGTTTATCTTGAAATTTTCGCCTCCATGGATCAAGATGGGCAGGTTATCAACAGCATAAGTGATGTAATTGCCCACGATGGTGGAGTCTATGGGTTCAGTGATGATGTAGCGGTTCAGCGAGTCTATACCGAACTTGTTTATCTCAGCACCAACAAAGGCAGAATTAACAGGAGCAACGAGTGTAATGTTCTCCAACTGGTTCAAATAAGGAATCAGTTGGTTGCGCTGTAGCAGACGTAAAAAGTAGCTGAACTCCACGTTTTCTGAGAGGATATCGATGACTGTCGTGGTGACTTGCGCCAGCACAAGCGACGGCAGAAGCAGGTTTATCAACCATCTAACAATGGGCAGACGCATCTCTCGCTCGAGGGCTTGTTCTAGTTGCTGTTTGAGATTGTTGTTGTTTGATTGATATCTTTGTTCTTAAAGTCAGGCGGCTAATCAGTTGTGGGTTACGCAGCCCCGTGTTTTATGCACAATACGTCGCAACTGCTGTCCGGATTTCTACCGCATAACTCCAGACGCTATAATTTTTAGAATAAAACAATTGACATAGTCAAACACAGCTGAACAGAAACAAGAACAACCCCATAACACAATGTCAGAAACAGTCGCGGAACCAATTGCCACAGAACAGGAGACTGTCCCAGTGATAGCACCAACGCCAATAGAGGAGAAAGAGAACGATGTTTCCTCGATAAACGCTGATGAAGCTGCTAAACTACGTGAACTACACGCAGACCTTGCAAAACAGGAACAAGAAGTGACTGAAGAGAAAACTGACATTGATGCCCGTTCCATATATGTCGGTAATGTCGACTACGAGTCCAGTCCCGAAGAACTACAGAAACACTTCCAATCAGTTGGAGTAATCAACAGAGTTACCATTTTGTTGAACAAATTCACCGGACAGCCTAAAGGGTTTGCATACATTGAGTTTGCTGAGCCATCCTCTGTTGTTGATTCATTGGTGCTGAATGATTCTGTATTCCGTGGTAGAAATCTGAAGGTTGTTCCAAAGAGAACCAACATTCCTGGATTCAGTCGTGGTAGAGGCCGTGGTCGTGGTCGTGGTGGTTTCAGAGGAAGATTCAGAGGAGGTAGTAGATTCACACCTTATTGAGTTGTGTGGTGAGTGGTGGTTTGCTAAATAGAGTAATAAGAGATTCACTGACAGAATCGAGTTGTAAAATGTAGACCATAAGACGTCATGATGTTGCACTTTTGATGTGATGTCTCGAGTAACTTCATTCCGAGATCTGCTACATATTGTGGCAGAAAACAAAAACAGGATATATAAATCGACTTTGAACACCCTCATCAACCACTAAAACATACCGATAGTATACCGGAGTTCAACAGTGATGGCCAGAGTGCTCATCATCCATGGGTTTGGAGGCAGTGCCTCCATTGTGAAGAATGAACAAACTGTTAACACTGAGAAAGCTCTTAAAGCTTTGGGGTACAAGGTGGAATACATCCAAGGCCCCTTGAAAGTGACTGCTGATGACTTTCCATTCCCCGTATTTAGAGATCCAGCTGTTTACGATCTTTACTCCTGGTGGGATATCAAGTATGGTAATCCAAAACTAGAACCAGTGATTGAGTACGTCAAATCATTCAACTCTGATGATCCGATAGTCGGTGTGCTGGGTTTCAGTCAAGGTGGCAGTTTAACGAACTTGATTGCTTCAAACTACAAGCAATGGATTCCTACCCTCAAATGGGCTGTTTCCTACAGTGGTTTTACTTATCCTTTCCCCCAACAATATGATCCAAGTGTGTATAGTGAGAAAATCTCAATCCCATTCTTGACCGTTATAGGTGAGCTTGATCATGCTGTTCCTCCTGCAGTATCGGCCGATACTGCAGAGAAGTTGGTCGCACAGGGAAACTCGACTATTCTGAGACATGCTGGTGGCCACATGTTCGCTGACGATGCCGATTCTCTTTCGAAGATTGTGGACTGGATCTCAAAAAACTCGTCGAATGAATGATTTTTAGAAATAGACAAACTTGATTAAAACTACAGTAACTTTCAGAGTAAATTACATGCCTCGAATCCTTCTTATTCATGGATTCGGCTCCAATGCAGAGATCTTCGAGACTCAACAGACACCAGTCTTGAAAGAAGCGCTTCTTGCAAAAGGGTTCAATCTTCAATATGTCCAGGGAAGACACAGACTCACACTCGATGACTATCCATACTCTCCACCAGACAGAGATCCAGTCAAACTACAATTATATTCCTGGTGGGATATGAAGCGCAACCCAGATATGACAGAAGCAATCAAGTTCATCAAGTCTCTGAACAACGACGAGGATCCAATTGTTGGTGTTATCGGTCTAAGTCAAGGTGGTGCTCTCTCAACGATCATTGCTGCAAACTACAAAGAATGGATTCCATCATTGAAGTTCGCTATCTCATACGCCGGCTTCTTCTACTCGAAACCTTTCGAATCGCTGATTGACTTGACAATCTATTCAGAAAAGATCGATATCCCATTCTTGAGTGTCATTGGTGAGTCTGATGATGTTATAGCCCCAGAGACAAGCCAGCGGGTTGCTGACGAACTGGTCAAGCCTGAGAATGGAACCGTTTTCAGACATTCTGGCGGTCATATAATTCCAAACGATCAAGAGTATGTGGACAAAGTCGTTAGATGGATTAACAGTGTGCTAGATTAAATCTTAGATGAAATTAGAGTAAGTGATAGAATATACATAGGTTGTGATACTACAAACGCTTGATTTCGGTCATTGAAAGGCGGCACATTTTACTCGTTTGAACAGTAATGAATCGTGCTTAAGTTCAAGTCTTCAGCTGTATGTCGTGATTCAACTTCAATGGTTTCTTTATAGTCAATCACAAAGTCACAAACATGAGTACTGGCGTTCATGGGTACTTATGAAGAAAAACAATCACTCTATCATGAACCAGTCGGCACCAAGTACCATCCCGCATTTCACGAGTTCCAGCAAAGCAGAAAAGCTTCGTTGAAACTCGATCACAATGCCCTGAAGTTGATATACATTTTATAAATCACAATTCCAAATATAAGAACACCCCCACACCACATCTGAACTCAAACCAACCAGACCAGTGTTTCAGTCGGTTCGCGCTCAAGGATACAAGTACAGTAATATTGATACTTAAGTAAGTGGCTGTTCACTACATAGCAGACTCACACAAGTCGATCCGGCTCAGTGTGTTTCGTAACAATATGTATATGTTATCGATACCCACTATTAAGATTAAGTGAGTGAGTGACTTGACTGTAATAACACAGTCATCGCTGGGCAGTATGCCGGCTATTTGAAGAAACGGTTACGAGCGCTTCCAAGACTTGTTATCATTCGCTAAAATAGAAGACATGACCTTTACACAAACGCAAGTATCGACCCTCAAGACACTCGATGGCAGGCAAGATCCTCATATTACACGGTTATGGCTCATCAGACCGCATCTGCTTCGATCAAACACCAAACTTGCGCTCTCAACTCGAAGCAAAAGGCTTCACCATAGAATATCCTCATGGTCCAATACAACTTAAACCGGAGGACTTCCCCAGTCCAGAGCTCCTCGAGGATGTCCATGGTTGTACAACACAGGCATTGTACTGCTGGTGGCATTTGAACTCTTCGGTTTCGAAGGATCCAGTCTTCGAGTTCTTTGAAGCGAACTACTCAAAGGATTCCGATATTGTTGGAATCATCGGCATAAGTCAAGCAGGTTCTTTGGCAACGATTCTCAACTCCAATTACAAAAAGTTATTACCATCGATTAAGTTCACCGTTGGTTATGGTAGCTATTTATATCCTGCTCCTCCTCAGTTGTGGGCTACAGACTATTCAGCATACTCTGATGAAGGAATGACACTTCCATATCTTTCTATGGTCGGTGCCAATGATACTTTGATCACACCTGCTCTTTCAAAACAAATCGAACAACTAGTCACTGACAAGTCAAATTTCAAAGCAGTTGAGCACAACTATGGACACTCTTTCGGTGATGAGGATCCAGAGGTTGTGCAAAGCGTTGTCAACTGGATCATGGAGAAAGTGTGACGTAGCGGAATTTCAGTTTGATAACACCGGTAATAAAGAAAATCTATGGCAGGTCATTTTTCAAACCTACTGAGCTTTATTGGCAACTCCAAAGACAATTATCAATATACAAGTGTATTATACAATTACTAGTAACGTATCTCGAAAGTACTAATCAGTCTCTTGGTTCCCTTTTCTTTTTTTCGAACTTCAGCAGGAAGTGCTTTTGTACCAAAAAATATTGAAGATCCTCCCAGCCACTCAATGTACTATTTGAAAGCCTTTATAAACTACTGGAAATCAGCTATTCTACCCAAGGCTGAAGAAAGAAGGGTTTTCAGCCACTTGAGAAAATTAACTGTTCATCAATTGTATATTCTCAACATGATAAAATTCATTTTAAATGATCAAACGGAATTGATAATATAACTAAAAATAATTTAACCTTTGATGACCTATTTAAAAATATCAGGTAATACCTAAAGATCACATCATTCAACCGCTCTTACTTTCAGACTCAAATATCAGAAACTTGTAAAGTTAGAATCAATTCTTTTAACTCGCTTTTCCAAAATGTGTCAAAACAATGACGTCACGCTTACAGCTGATCGGAAAAAAACGCAGAACAAAATCTCGGAAAATTGGATCAAAATTAAAAAAAAACTGAAATTAAGCCGGGTAACTTGTTTGTTGATTGTTTTGTTTACAAAATGCCCAAAGATAACGACCGGTGTGCAGCCAAACTACCCCAGTACCTAACCCTAATAAACCATTACAAGCAGGCCTCAACGAGACCTTCAGAACCAACTGGAGGATGAGTCAGAACAACAATGGGCTCCATCAGTCATCGCATATCTCTATTCCTGTCGAGCGTACCAGACACTCCGTCAGGATGAGAAGAGAATCATTCCTTAACAATCCAGTCGGATCATTCAGAGGTCCAAATTCATTATCACGGTTTGCTTCCTCTTTCTCAAGAGCTCAATCCTTCAAGACCATTGAGCCATTATCCAAGACCTCAAGATCTTTTTTCAAAGATGATGATGAACTGTTTGATAAGGATACTTTATCACCACATATCAACGGTGCCAGACTTTCCACAGTGTTGCACGGTCCTGATTTTGCATTCTTGAGAAACAAACCAAGCAATGACGATGTCCGCAGTAATGAAGACTTCGATGCTATTGATGATCAATCACTAAGAGAACCTTCGATCTACTCGTACGGTGCTACACAGAATTTTGATACAAGCTATACCGATTTCCAAGAAACCACTCCATTAGTATTAAAACAAGTTGAGACCAAGGGGAAAACCATCACAGTCATTGCAGGTCAATCAACAGCACCACAGACGATCTTCAACAGTGTCAATGTTCTTATCGGGATTGGTTTACTTGCTCTCCCATTGGGTTTCAAACATGCCGGTTGGGTGTTGGGTGTTCCAGCTTTGTCATTATGTGCATTTTTGACATATCATTCAGCTGAGATGCTTTCAAAATGTATGGATACTGATCCTACGCTGATGACGTATTCTGATTTGGCATACGTTACATTCGGTCCAAAAGGTCGTGCGTTCATCTCAGTTTTGTTTTCAATGGATTTAATGGCTGGGGGTGTTTCACTTATTGTGTTGTTTGCTGATTCCTTAAATGCTTTATTTCCTTCAATCTCCATCAATCAATTCAAAATGATTGCCTTCTTAGTCCTTACTCCACCTTCATTTCTACCACTGAACATTTTAAGTCTTGTCAGTTTATTCGGTATTGCCAGTACCATCAGTGTTGTTCTTGTGATTTTCATCTCAGGGCTAATTAAACCTTCAGGTCCTGGTTCATTGATGCACTTCGCTCCTACCAATATGTTCCCAGAATCGATATCTGATGTATTGATTGCAATCGGGATCCTGATGGCTCCATTTGGAGGACATGCAATTTTTCCAAACTTGAAAGTCGACATGAGACACCCTTCAAAGTTCAAAGAATGTTTGACAGTGACTTACTCAATCACATTCATGACTGATATGTCAATGGCTGCGATTGGATTTTTGATGTTTGGTGCAAAGGTGAAGGAAGAGATTACAAGAAGTGTTTTGATGACTGAAGGATACCCTAAATTCACTTACGTTATGATCTGTGCCTTAATGGCTATTGTTCCACTATCCAAGACTCCATTGAATGCTAGACCTATCATTTCGATCTTTGATCATATGTTTGGTGTTTCTGACATCTCACATAAACAAGGGTTATCATATGCTTATAACAAAGTCCTTCAAGTCCTGATCAAGCTCGCAGTCAACGCCTCATTCCTCATCGTTTCGATCCTGATCCCAGATTTTGATCAGATCATCGCTTTCATGGGTGCTGGGTTATGTTTCTTGCTATGTTTGATCCTCCCATGTCTCTTCTACATCTACATTTGCAGAGATACCATCACAAAAAAAGAAGCTATCCAATGCTGGGTCATCATCATCGTCAGTGCAATCCTCTCAGTGGTTGGTACTACTGCTGCTATCATCTATTGAATCATGAAAGCCACACTACATAGAATAAATTTTATAATTCAATACTAGCGCTTCCAATTTATGACACAAATACAGAGTAGTTATACAAAAACTAACGACCACTATTGTCGTACAAATCACCAGGTGTACTAGGACCATAGTTCTCGATCAATGCTTGTTTTACTTCATAAGCGGTATCCTTACCACCATTGATGAAAATATCAGCAGCTTTACCAGCAAGAACACCAGCTGCAACTGTTGTTCCTATCTCTTTCAACTGTTTTTCTCTCCATTTTAGACGAGGATGATCTCTGTAAAGATTGTCTTTTCTTCTCCAGACCATGATCTCATGTCCTGGACCATAGACGTTGACTAATGATTCATCACCAAAGTTAGATTTCGTGAGTTTCTGAAATCTATAATTGATTCGTTGATCTCTTGCACCGACGGTCACCACATTTGGATTCGCAGCCATTTTTCTGAAGTCACGAGCCCATAAACTATCCTTCAAGTCAGAATCCCAATCACTCACAGGGAACAACACCAATGGTTCATAATCACCTTGGTCTTTCAGCTTCTTTACAAATAGCTCGATGGTTTTCCTGACCAGTGGAACACTGAGCCAATGAGAATTAGTATGAACAGCTCCATAGACAATCGTACTCTTCTTGATGTTATTCTCTACCATATCACGGGCTACGTAGTTGAATCCACGTATAATAGTGGTAGGATCGATTCTTCCTTGGAAGTTCATGATTTTCATACTCTTGACGTTAAGACCTGGTTTCCCATAACTTCCTAATCTTTGTGCACAACAGGCACTAGCAGTGGAGATCCCAATTCCAGAATAGTCAGTATGGTAGTACTCGTCAACAATCTTATCTGGCCATTCTTGGATTGATAGATGTGCACTGAAGATGTTTTTTCCTTCGACATGGACGTAAGGTGCTTGGAAATCTGAGTGGTTCAAGTCAAGACCTGAACCCATAACGTATAATCTATGTTCGATCCCTTCTGATGCTTGAACATTTCGTCCGAAGTTCGTGATGTTTAGATATGAATTTGTGATATTAAGATCTCCGAAGTTATAATCCAAATCAGAGTTCGAGAAGTGTTCGAGTAGGTTATCATCGTCCTCGAATAAGTCATCGTCTTCAATGGGAAAGCTTGAGATCTGAGTGAGCAATAAAGTAGCAGTAACGAGCAGGTTTTTAAACAACATGTTCAGTGGTTGGAGTGTAGAAGAGACATAATGAAATTGAGAATCCCAAGAGCCTTTATATACCCAAGATATTTAAGAAACAGAAAATAGAGAGAAAATAGATGAGACATTATGTATATTAGTGTGCTCGCGAATTTTGTTTCCCCTACCGAAAAATAATTTTCTGGGATAAATTTTTTCCTTACGTCTCATCGCTTATTGTTTATATGGTTTTATTGATTTAAAGTTGTGAAGCTAGCTATGTCTGAGATAATAGAGCTTCTGAAGAAGGACCCAACATCGCTCTTGGCTGATTCGAAGAATTCAAGCAAAGTTTTACAGCTGGTGAAGACCTTGTTTGATCCTATAACGAAGGGTAACTCAGTTCTTGATGAAATATACGTTGATGGACTAGATGCATCACAAGTTTGGCCTCAATCCAAGATCATTCTAGATAATGCCGTTGAGAATCTTATCTTTGAGAAGATTCCTTCATTAAAGAATGGTAGTGATGATGAAGAATCAGAATTGGAGGAGCAAGTTAGTGAAAGTGATGCAGGAGAACAATCTGAGGAACAAGAACAAGACGACGATAATGAGGAAGGAGAAGAAGAAGAAGAAGATCATGATGAGGATGAAGTTGATGATAGCATAGATTCAGAAGAGGAACTAAAGAACCTAGATGGTGGTCTGATAGATGATTACGAAGGAAGTGAAGAAGAATTGAATGATAATGAACAACAAGAAGAAGACGTTCAGGAAGAAGAGAAAGAGGAGCAAGAATCAGAGCAAAAAGAAGGCAAAGATGCCTTTGGTCTAAACGATGAGTTCTTTTCCATTGACGAGTTCAACAGACAAACACTAGCACAAGATAATGATGATTTTGAAGATGATGATGGAGAGGAGATCGATTTCAATGGTGATATTCCATCGAGTGAGGATGAGGAAGAAGAGATCCTATATTTCAATGATTTCTTTGATAAACCAAAACCAAACAACAGACTCAAATATACTCCAAAGCATGCACAACGAAAACAGAAGAAAGAAGTGTCTGAAGATGAAGAAGATCTAAATGAGAAAGATTTTGAAGCTGGTATGCAAACAGCCATGTTGGATCTGTTTGATGAAGAAGAAGAAGTTAAGGAGAAACCTCAAGAGAATTTATCCAGTTTTGAGAAACAACAACTACAAATCCAGAAAGAAATCGCACAACTTGAAAAGGAATCCATCGCTGAAAAGAAATGGACCATGAAAGGTGAATCTAAAGCTAGAGATCGTCCAGAAGATTCTTTACTAGCGGAAGAGCTTGAATTTGAACGTACTGCTAAGCCAGTTCCAGTCATCACAAAAGAAGTCACTGAATCGCTAGAGGAAATGATCAGAAGAAGAATCAAAGAAGGTAACTTTGATGACATACCTAGAAGAATCATCACCGATGTCACAAACTTCAGATCATCCTCATCCTTCGAGCTAAGTGAAACCAAATCATCCAAATCATTAGCAGAACTATACGAAGACGACTTCAAAGGAGAAACCAACAACGAAGTCTCTGAAGAACTTCAAAAAGCACATGATGAAATCTCCGAAATGTTTAAATCCATCTCACACAAACTAGACTCGTTAAGTTCAGCCCACTTCATACCTAAACCAGCCCAAAAATCCATCGATATCAAAGTCAATGCACCAGCTATTTCCATGGAAGATGCACAACCATTAACTTTATCCAGTGCGTCGACATTGGCCCCACAAGAAATCTACAAGGCTTCAAGATCATCCAATGCCACTGAGATCACTTTGAAATCGGGTGAAGTTGTCGCAAGAGATGAATTATCCAGAGAAGACAAGAATAGATTAAGAAGAGCCAACAAGAGAAAGAGATCCAAAGAGTTCAAACAACATGAAGCTGATGGAACTAATAAGAAATCCAAGAAACAAGATGTCATTGATACGTTGTCTAAAGCTGGTAATGTTACAATTATCAACGCTAAGGGTGAGAAGAGAGATGTTAAGGGTGCTTTGAAGACGGATAAGGCCAAACAGGGCACTACTGCTTTCAAACTATAGATACAATACATCTTGAAATCTAACACAATATCATGTAGTATTAGACTGTGCTATATGGATTGATCATTTCAATGCTTCTTTAGAGTGTGAAAGCAATGATTTGGCACCTTTAGCCACTATAGGACTGTAATGCTTCTCTAAGAGGAATAGTTCATACACCGTAGCAGCATCTGGATTAGATCTTTGTAAGTTATCGATCTCCATGATGAATTTCCCATTAGCAATTCTATCCTCTGTAGTGAATAGACCAGCAACTTCTGAATAACGAGCCAACAGTTTCTCCAAGAATTTAAGCAATGCAATAGTTGATTTCTCTGGGGTTTGTAGCAGTGACATGGTGATTCTCTTAGAGAAGGCCAATGCTCTCAGTTTGGATCCATTTTTTGATTTGAAAAAGATGTTTTCAAGCCCTCTTAGTAGCAATTCGATCTTTGTGGCGATGTTAACAGATGGTTTCACGAAGTTGTTACTCAATGGATCAGCCAGTCTTAGAGTCTTATGGGAGAACTCGATGTCAGCATCCAAAGCAACTTGGAATATGATCTTGTATAATGAGTCAACAAAACTGGTCAAATCGACTTGTACTTTGAACTGAGAGTGTGTTATCACAAGAGCGAAAGCAGTGGCTATACTCAATAGGACTTGACGTGATAGAGCTTCAGAGTTTCCTTCACTTTCAACGTCCTTGATGATCTCACGGAACACTTCAAGGAAATCACCTAATAGGTCGAAGTTTGCCATGTGACCAATTTTAGCTAGACCTTCTAGCACAGCGGCTAATAACAGATGTATCTTTTCTTTTAGGATGTCAAGATATAATTTTAGGATCATCTTCAGGATATCAGCTTGAAATTTCTCTCTTTCCTCTTCAGAGACTTTTTGTTCAGCCTTTCTCAACTCTTCATCAATCTCTTTACGTTCTTTCTTTTGTTTTCTTTCCTTTTTGGATAAATGTGGTCTATCTTTCTTCTTCATCTTCATTCTTTCTTCTCTTTCCTCTTCAGTTGCATTTGGATCATAATCCGATAAGATACTCAATGACAAGAAGATATTGATGACACTTTCATCAACTCTGAATTGTCTGCTTCTCACTGTCTTCGTCAACAATCTCGTCACATCAAATGAGATATCACCAGTGTCATCTTCACTTATCATGGACTCTAAGGTCTTGACACAATGATGGAACACAGGATCGTTTCTGTAAGAAGGTCTACAGATTCTTCTGATGATTATCAGTAAGACATCTGGTATGAAGTTGAAATGACGGAAGGTGACGGCTAATTCACATGCAGCTTTTGTAGCGATTTGTGCCATGAGTGGTTTCTTCACTGAGTTTTTGGATAAGTCACTCAATAGATCAACATAACTCTTATAGTTAAGCACTAAAGTTTGTTCAAAGTTTCTTAGTTTTTGAATATCTTTGGACACTTTTTCTTTCTTCTCTAGATCTGTTAATGGTCTGATTCTGTAACCTGGAACAATACTCTTTAGTGCTGGGACAATAGCTAGAAGTGATAGTTGTGCAGTGTTTGGGTTTTTAGATTGGGCCATTTTCAGTAATCTTGACAAGGCACCGATGTGTTCTTCTGGTTCTTCCATTAGTCTTTCAACAAGGTCTGCGATCTCTTCTTTCAAGGCAAGAATCTTTTCTTCTGTATCCATTTCTTCCTCTTCTTCCTCTTCTTCACCATCCTGACCTTCTTCTTGTTCTTCTTCCTCTTCTATCTCTTCCTCATCACTTTCTTCTTTAGGCTGTTCCACAACCTTAACCACTCTTTCAACCTTACCAGCTCTTTTGATAGGCAATGATGTGAAATCTTGTATATCCTGCTTGATTGATCTTGGTTTCAGCTCGTAGTCTTGTTCGTCATTCTCCCAATCAGGAACTTCTGCGTTCTCTAATACTTCATCTTCATTCAGATTGGACCATCCACCGGATAGTTGAGCGTCTTGCTCGGCTCTTTTTTTCTTTCGCTGTTCGTCTTGGAACTTTCCTCCTCTTTTCTTTGCCATTATCGCACAGTAGTCACTAATTCGTTCTTCAACACAGCTTCAAACACAGTTTTTACAAGCTCATCGTCTGAATTTTTGTTCCCATATAAATTTTTTGTTGGTAAGAGCAGCATTTCCTGATTCGGCCGTTTTTCAATGTTTTTTTTTGAACTCACAATTATCCTGAAGTTGTGCTGTTTATCGGTGTCGAGTTTATATTGAGGCAGGGGTGTTGGTATAGTGCTCGATTTACAGTTCATACTCGCTATTTGATATCACGGATCGCTTTTCAACCACTGAATCACGACTTCCACAGCCTTATCTGAACCAAAACACATAATGGGTCAAGAGATGAGACCGAAAAAAGATGCTTCAGAGCTACACATCCAACAATACACTCCAAGTGCGAATAGTTCGGTGACGAAAGGATACAGGTTTGTGCACACGTCTCCGAAAACGATGCTCAAATCGAGACTGAGAATGAAGCCTGCTTTCAAAGTCGATTCACAAGACTTCAACACACAAAGCCATAAGCCAGTGATGATTGAACAAACATTTGATCAGCCATCTCAAGATCTGTGCAACGATAAGAAGTACGTGTTTGAGCTGAATGTGAAGAGACCACCAGGAAGACCACGGAAACAGATACCCTCAGATCCAGTTATCAAAAGACCACAAGGTCGTCCTAGAAAGTACCCTACGGAAGTCAACGCCACTAACTCAACGACTCCAGAACCAAAGAAGGATGACGCGGAGATAACGAAGAGAGGAAGAGGCAGACCAAGAAAAGAGACCGAACTAGAGATCGAGAACAACTCAGCCATGTCACAACATCAAAAGGGCCATATAAATCCAATGATAGATCTCGACCAACAACCGACCGAACTTGCACTCGCAGTTGCAGTGGCAGCACAGCAGGTAGACAAACAGTGACCCCCATACCACACAATCACGCTCAACGACCTTCTTTCTACTTCACTCTTTGTATATGCCATACTTTACTTTAATAATGATGATAATATTACATAATAAATACACCAGTTTAGGAAATTACCTTATTAAGTAAAGACCCGATGCCAAATGACAGTGGGGGCACACTCAACCAAAAAGCTCATCAGGTGCTCGAAAAATGGGAATATTAACCAACAACACAAATCTATCACTTTTCCAGTTCGAATTGGCACTGCAAAGCTCTTCTTTCACGTTCCAGAGATCAATTCAAGATGCTCCGTTTGACTTCGAAATCATTCCTCAAGCAAGTGCAGAGAAGTAGAGGTGAGTACTATCAATTTCTTATTTGATGGGGTGAACAGTACTAACAATATTAAGGATTCCACTCCTCGAGAGCTCTATTGAAAGCTGAGTTCTTCAGAATGCCAGCTATGTCACCAACAATGGAGAAAGGTGGTGTCACCGACTGGAAGTTCAAGGAAGGTGATTCATTCAGTTCTGGTGATGTTCTTGTGGAGGTTGAGACGGATAAAGCTCAAATAGATGTTGAAGCCCAAGATGACGGTATTCTCGCAAAGATCCTGATCCAAAACGGTGGTTCCGATATCCCAGTGGGAACTCCAATTGCCATTCTTGCTGAAGAAGGTGACGATCTAGCCACTTTAGAACTTCCAACTGAAAAGGCTAAGGAAACAGCCAAAGAAGAACCAAAAGCAGCAGCACCACCAAAAGAAGAACCAAAACCAAAACCAGAGCCTAAGAAACAAACCAAACCAGTCGCTGAAGCCAAATCCTCCAAACCAGATCCAAAACAAATCTTCTTCCCATCAGTCTCCGGTTTATTATCAGAAAACAGTATCTCTAGAGAAGACGCCTTATCCAAAATCACCGCTACTGGTCCAAAAGGCCGTATATTGAAAGGTGATGTCCTCGCCTACTTGGGAAAGATCTCCCAAGATTCAGTGAACACGATTGCTTCATACATTGAATCCCACTCCAAATTAGACCTTTCAAACATCGAGAAACTCAAAATCACACCAAAGGAATCCCCAAAACCAGCAGCATCATCATCATCATCACCATCAGAAGCTCCAAAACCAGTGAAGAAAGAACCAAAAGTCATAACAAGAACTTACAACTTGGAAGGCCTATACGCTCTACAAGCAGAAGCCCCAGAAAAAGGGCTGAAACCATTCACCATCAAATCATACTTGGAGAAAGCTTCCAAGAGAGCAGAACAATACTCCTATAAACCACATCCTACCAAATCAGACTACTATGACCCGGTCTTTGAAAGTCTAGTCGCTCCAGATTCTCAAGCTGACAGATTCAGTATAAAATTGGACTTCCCTGTTGAGGGACAGACAACTTCATCAATTGCTCCAATAGATGCCTTCGATTTATTCGATGCTCAAGATGCTCTGTTTGAAGAAGGTGCCACCAACAGTGAATTCACCGTCAAACTAACATTGAGTGATAAAGTCGCCGATGCTGAAGAGAAAGCTCAATTATATTTGCAAAAGCTAGAATCTTACATTCAGGTCTAGATTTAAATCTCCTATAAATACTTTTATCTATTTCACAACTATTGTAAGTCTTCTAATTTATATACAGATGATTGTAAAGCGATTAAAAACGGAAGAATCCTTGGTCTTCCAAGTATAGAACAACTCTTTGGACAGCAGTCAATGGGTTCTCACTCAAATCAACAGTGATTTCAGCATCTTCGTATTGGACTTTATCAGCAGTGTCGTTGATAATAATGAAACTACCAGCTTTGGAAGCTTCTTTCTTCAAGGCTTTTAGATCAGCACCTTCGTTCAAGATGATGACACCGGCACCGGATCTAGTCAATTCATGAGCGACGAAACCAGAAGTGTATTCTTTGGTCAAGACGGTGTAATGTCTACCACCGAATTGGTTGAAAGTTGCTAGTAAAGCATGAGCTAGTTTGGAAGAGTTTAGGAACAAAGTGAAACCTTGTTGTGGTCTTGGTGGATGAGATTCTCTTAAAATCTTGACAACTTCAGGGTATGAGAACCAACTTGGGATTTCGGAACCGTCTCTTAGTTTCTTTCTTAGACCAGTACCGGAGATATTCAGGGTTTTAGTAGTGGAGTCAATAGTATCGATTGGAGCATAACGGTCTTCGTCAGGCAAGTAAGTGACCATTCTGAATGGGACGACTTGAATACCTAGTTCTTGTTTGTATTTCTCAACTAGATCTTGGGCATCATAAGGACCGTAGAAGTCAACACCTTGGGAGTTGGATCCTGGACCAGCATGATCTCTACCGACGATGAAGTGAGTAGCACCGAAGTTCTTTCTGATGATTGCGTGCCAGACAGCTTCTCTTGGACCACCCATTCTCATAGCCAAAGGTAGTAAGGCCAATTGAGCCAAACCAGCTGGGTATTTCTTGATGATCTCTTGGTAGACTCTGACTCTGGTGTGGTGATCGATATCACCAGGTTTGGTCAGACCGACGACTGGATGGATCAAGACATTAGCGTTTTGATCTCTGGCAGCCCTCACGGTAAGTTCTCTGTGAGCTCTATGCATTGGGTTTCTGGTTTGGAAAGCAACGATCTTGTCCCAGTTTCTGGTAGCAAAATCATCTCTTAGTTGTCTTGGAGTCTTTCTGAAACCAGCATAATCGTAATGGATTGGTAAGTTGATAGCTTGGACTTCACCACCGATGTTAACTTCACCAGCTTCGTTGAACATGTATTGGATAGCTGGATGCTCAGCATCACCACCAAAGACTTTCAAGGCTTCGTTTTGTTTGTCTGGAGTGTATTTATCAGCGATGGTCAAAATAGCTAGAGCGTAGTTATCCTCATCTCTAAGAACGACTCTTTCACCGACAGCGTATTTAGCAGCTTCTTCCTTGGATAGATCCAAAACGATTGGAATGGACCATAGAGTACCATCAGCCAAATGTAAGTTCTCAACAACACCATCATAATCTTTTTGGGTCAAGAAACCAGTCAATGGAGAGAAACCACCGTTCAAGATCAGTTCCAAATCACATAATTGACGAGGGTTCACGATAATAGATTTCAAAGATTTGGTTTCTTCGATAAGTTTAGCTTTGATCGAGGCATCTCTTGCAATAAGGTCCTGAAGGACACCACCGTGTGGGGAAGGCATGTTAATAGTCTGTTTAAGTGTATAGAGCACATCCAGTACAGTGGAATTAAAAACTTTTTGGGAATCGTTGACACTTATATGTGATATTGGGTAAAGTCACGTGCAATCACACTCGCCACAGATTTGCTTCAAAGAAAGCCACCGACTGTGGCCAGTGTGATGGTTTAAAGCCTGTGGCGAGTAATGTGGCTGTTGTGTCTGTGTTTGTTGGATGCAATAGACCAGCAAGAGTGACACCCGTGGCTGATAGTCTGGGGCTGGGGCTGAGGAATCGTGGTTGTCATTTGTAATTCTTGGTTAGTGATGAGCTAGGTCTCGGGAAGCTGAGGATTGTTCTATGACGAGTTCATTGCGACATTTATTCCAAGAATTAGTAGTTGTTTGTCCAATACCAAGAGCAAATAGGCCTGCTGTTCATACAGTCCACAACTGACAGCACAGAACACGGAACCCACAAGAAAATAATGTCAATTTAGTGATCGAGTAATTCTGGGTACCAATTCGCGATCCATCGAGACAATCGATTATCGATGAGACTGATCTATCATTTGAGAGCTTTTTGTCCCAGTTTCTCGAAGATTAGTCCGTTAAATAAACCTCCAGATCAAGCACAAGTGGTACTAATGCTCGTACTATTGTCAATATGTGCGCAGATCACCATTGGATATAGACGTCATATATTTTTTAGATCAATATCTACTACGTGCGCCGGTAGTGTCATAAAAATTTATCAGAGCCTACTAACGGTAAATTACCTGTAAACACAACAAGCCAGAAACGACAACTACTACAACCACTGTCCATCACAGATAGCCATAAATTACCACAGTACACTCAATCGTTGTCGAGGGAAGCAAAAAAGAAAATGTGACCTACGAGATTTGAACTCGCGCATCCGAAGATATTAGAGATTTTAGTTGTTAACCTAAATCTAACGCCTTAGACCACTCGGCCAAAGTCACTTTTTATAAAAGTTTAGGTAATTCTTGGTCAAGGTTGACAAAAACCGGGTAGGTAGGGTAACAGAAATTTGTACTGAAGTGTCCATTTTAAGAAAATATATGAACTGCCCATACCAGAAAAAGGAGTTACCCTACTGAAATTTTCAATAGAACGGGAAAAACAGGTGTATTAGCGAACTTCATAAATGGTTTCGTGGTCTAGTTGGTCATGGCATCTGCTTAACACGCAGAACGTCCCCAGTTCGATCCTGGGCGAAATCATTTTTTTGATACTTCCCCGCGAAAACGGTAAAGACCACACAAAATGTCCGAAAGCAGAAATTTTCGTTGAAAATTTTTTCAAGTAATATAAAAAAGCGCGAATATTTCTCGAATTTCTCGAATTCCTCCTTTTCCCACCTTTGAAGAAACCGCACCACGAAACAAAACAAAGGTCTAATTCGCGCAAAAAAACATGTCAGAAGAGAGACCAGTTTGTCGTAGATGCAAGAAGAAGAGACCGGAAGATGAGCCAATGGAGACGGCCAGATACAGAACGTGCAAGCCGTGCAGAGAGATTGAGAGAAAGAAGAAGCGTATGAAAAAACTGGAATCCCAAGGTAAGAACCCAAACAGTCACGTTAATGTGCCAAATAATGCAGACGTTCACCAACAGGAAGACCTCCAAAAAGGGACTTACCAAGATGACAGTATCATGAACATCGCTAGTCAGGTTCACAGACATTTGCCACCTCACATTCAGCAATACGACCAACAACAACAGCAATTACCCCCTGTTTTGGCTCCAATCCAACAAGGTAAAAAGGGCCAACAACAAGATGATAGAGATATCCCAATTGATGAATTGCTCTTGAAGGAAGGTGCTGCTGTCGCTGCTCTTTCCGGTGAGAACAGTGCTGCCGTTGCTGCTGCTGCTGTTGCTGCTGCTGGGGCCACTGGTGATTCTGGTGATTCAAATGCGAGGACTATCCCACGCCCCAACCAATCCAGAAATCTAACTGATGAACAAGTCCGTCAACAACAACAACTAGCCGAAGGTGCAGTCAAACAATTAGAGAAACAAGGCAATGTTGACGATGACAAAAATGATGAAACAAATTTGTTTGCTGCTATAAGAAATGCTCAAGCTGCTGAGAACGCACATAATGAGTCAAGTAATTTAGGTACTGAATTGAAAGAAGATAACGTTTGTTTATATTGTGGAGCCGCGAGAACTATTGAAGACAATGGTCGTTATCAGCTATGTGGAGATTGTGTTGACAACCCATTAAGCACTGATAATGTCTTTGACGTATTTGAAACCTTTTTGGACAAGATTGAATTAGGTCAAATATCAAACATTGAGAATGCCATCTTTATTAATAAGATTGAGGATGCCAGTATTTCAAACTTTGAACAAGACTCTGAAGGAAACAACAACTTCAATGTTATCAGAAATCAATTGTCTGAGAATTACGTCGACAAAGTCATTGAAAGATCAGGCTTTAAGTTTTCAAGAACAAGCTCAAACTTCTCAAAGTCTCAACCAAAGACCATAAAGCTATTATTCAAGTGTAAACAAGATATCAAGACCATCCAGAGACACGCTCACGGAGTATCCACCAGTGGGAACCCTGCTATATCCAACAGTAGAAGACTAAAGACAGAAGATTGCAGATCCAACATCTATGTGAGTTATGATATCTTTGGTAAGTCATTGAGCATCAAGTTCAATCATAAAAATCACAAACCATTCTTGGAGAAGATATATTCTAGACAATTGATTGAAAAAGTAAAGGAATTGGAGGGGCCAAGTACGGACTTGACGGATGTTTACAACTATTTGAAGGATAATGCCTTCTTGAATACTATCGACGATGAAGACTTGAAAGTCGAGATCGGACTCTTGAGAAAAGCAAACTTCATCAAAGATTTCAAGGATTTCAAAAACCTGTGATGTTCTGCAGTCTCTTATGCTACTACTGCTACCATTGATTAGGTTCTCTTATGCTTAATTTATTTTCTGTTTTGTGTTTTTATATATTCTATTAATTATGTCCTTCTAATGAATCTTGATGTAGACGTTATGTACTCAGCTATTAATTCGTCTATGCAATATGCAATAAGCAATTACAGATCTGCAATATTTTTACCGAATATGTCACTTTTTCAACCAAGAAAAATTTTCTGAGATAGAGCAAAAAGAAACGAAGATCTCTATCTGAATTCGCTCAAAACAATCCATAAAAAGCAAGAAGATTGGAGTTTATTCATAGTTCCTCTATTAAAGACTCATTCTGCGACTCTCCAATCTAAATCAGACTCTTCTGTGATAGATTATTATGCCTTTTGTGTGACACAACAAATAATAATATAGTTATAATGGATCAATACACTAACAAACATCATCCTGACTTTGTCCCAGGAACCTCAAACATCTATACTTCTGTGAACTTGGAAAATGGTATTCTTTACCAAAATAGACTCAAGAAAACACCAAATGGGATCATTCTAATCCCACAACCATCTGAAAACATCAACGATCCTTTAAACTGGAGCAAGAATAGAAAACTCATCCATTTCATCACCATGTTATTCGTCACTGGGTTCACTGCAGCCACCTCGAATTGTGCCGGTTCAGCCCAGGACTCCTTAAATGAATACTACGGGATCAGTTACGACTCGATGAACTCCGGTGCAGGTGTATTGTTCTTAGGTATCGGTTACGGAACGCTGTTCTTGGCACCGTTCTCTTATTTATACGGTAGAAAACTACCTTATTTAATCTCCATCACTTTCGGTTTGATTGGATGTATCTGGTTCGGGTTTTCCAAGAGTACCTCAGACACCATATGGTCTCAGTTGTTCGTTGGTATGAGTGAATCTTGTGCTGAGGCTGCTGTTCAGTTGTCATTGACCGATATTTACTTCCAACATCAATTGGGATCCATATTGACAGGTTATATCTTGTCAACTTCGGTTGGTACTTATCTGGCACCATTGATTGGTAACTTCATCTCCAATAACACCAGTTTTAGATGGGTTGGTTGGGTCGGTGCCATCATGTCTGGTGCTTTGATCATTTTTTTGATCTTCTTCACCGAGGAAACATACTTTGAAAGAAACAAGTACATCACCCCATTGACTTCTCAACAAGGTATAACCAACGGTACAGATAATGATACAACGCTAGCTGGAAGTTCCAACAATCTTTTAAAGAAAGAATACCCATCAACAGAGAAGTTCTCTATCCACTCCGCAGAGAAACAGGACGTTGTGCAACGTACTGAAGTCACCGAAGAACTAATTGATGGTTCTTTGATACCAATGAAGACATACTGGCAAAGAGTTGCACCAATAACACCAGCCTCAAGTCTGAAAGGTACGGGGTTCAAACAATATTGGAAACATATTGCTATTAACTTGAAAATGTTCTGTTTCCCAGGAATCATCCTTTCTGGTTTGTTCTGGGGTACACAAAACGCCTTCCTATCGTTCTATTTGACAACAGAAGACACATTCTTTTACGATGAGCCTTATAATTACTCTAATGTCGGTGTTGCCTTGATGAACATCCCATGTTTGATCGGTGCTGTTATTGGATGTATCTATGCTGGTACTATCAGTGATTACATCGTTCTATGGATGGCTCGTAAGAACAACGGTATTATCGAAGCTGAGTTCAGGTTATACTTCTGTTTCGTCACTGCTGTTCTGGGTTCAGCTGGGTTATTGATGTTTGGTATTGGTGCTGATAAAAACTTGGGTAAACCTGTGATGTACATTGGTCTTGGATTCATCGGGTTTGCTTACGGTTCAGCTGGTGATATCGCTCTAGCTTACGTCATGGAAGGTTCAGAACTAGTCTTGGAGTCCATGGTATGTGTCGCTATCATCAACAATACCATTGGTTGTATCTTCACTTTCACATGTTCTTTATGGTTAGAAGCCTCTGGAACTGCAAACACCTACATCGCCTTGGCTGTCATCAACTTTGTGGTCATGCTGCTTGCCATTCCTATGATAATTTGGGGTAAGCAGACCCGTGTGTGGACCAAGAAGTGGTATCTGGAAGTGCTGGAAGTGAGAGATGGTATTTGAAGTGAGATCCATAATGAACAAGACAAATGAAACGTTTCAAGTTTACGTAGAAGTGCAGTTGTACAAAATGAAAGAGATCTATCGGTAGTGCATACTGATCAGCGATATTAATCTCGCCTCATCTCAGACGCTTTCAATTCAAAATTATCGAGCCGAGATTCTGCAGTTAAAGTTTTGTAGAAGTTGTGATTTTTTCACATCAAATAATTACTCTTTTAGGCCATCAATGGATGAACTTCAAACAACAATTAACATGCAGTTTCGAAAATTGAAGGTTGGCGACGTACTTTGAGGTGCATGCGCAGTGGAACGAGTTTGGTGTTCTGTTTGTGGTTGACGGTGGTTCTCTTTCGGTCATTTAACTTTCCTTTTGCGGATGTTTTAGATCTTTCGATTGGTGCACCGATCGGGTAATTGTGATGTGGTGATATTCTTTGCATTAATGTTACCAATTTGAGAGCTTGAGAACCCTGGAAAGAAGGTGTACAGTGATCGAACTATGATGGTCAGGGGATGGTGGTAGATGGAATGTTGTACGGTGGTGCTTTGGGTGTATCATGACTTTCGTCATCTATCTTGAAGTCTGGTGGAAGCTTAGTGTACCACTTTTGCAGAGGTACTTTAAACATACATACTCTGACGCACTCTACATTAACCTGAAACATTACTATACAATCTGAAACAAACATGAAACCAATCTAAGGAGTATAAATTGGCATGCTGTTCCACTTCTTCTCAGCTGAAACAAGTCTGATACAATACATCAAACCAAATACAAAACACTATCATGATTGCTGCAATCGTTCCACTCATTTACTTTGCTCAATTCGCTTTTGGTGCTGTCACCTTGACATCATTGAGTCTTACTCCACAAGTTGACAACTTTCCTTTATCTCCATGGACTGCTTCTATTGGATTTGAAACTTTAGGTACCAGTGCCGGTGAAAGATTCACATTAAGCTTGCCTCATGTTTATCGTGTCAAGTTCGAAGGTATCTCCACTTCCCTAATCGGAAAGATTGCTGGTACTGATGCATTTGAATGCAAAGCTACACAAGGTGCCAATGTCTTGACTGCTTCCATCCTATCTTGTACTACTCTTGCTGGTATTGAAAACTTTGAGGCTTCTGTTGGAACAATTGACTTCACTGTCTTCTTCGGTGCTGGTGGTTCAACTTACAGTGTTGAGCTTGGTGACTCTAGAGCCTGGACTGCTGGTGAAAACACAATTACTTGGGGTGATCTGTCTACTACTGTCACCTTCGCTGGTAAAGAAGAGGAAGGCTTCTATCAATTTGCTCATACTACTGGTTATGGTTCTCTTGAAAACTACTTCTTATTCCCAAGTTGTGACGCCAATCAGAACGGTTTTGTGTCAATCACTTACAACAGAGACAACGCTGCTTCCGGTAACATTGCTTGTGATCTAGTTCAAGTCTACCTAACCAACGAGTTGAATGACTTCTTATACCCAAAATCGTACTTCGGTGATGACTACTTCCTTACAAGCTGTGAAGGTAACCAATTGGACATCTACTTGATCAATGACATTCCAGCTGGCTCTAGACTGTGGGTTACAGCATGGCAGTATCAAACCGATGTCACTGCTAGTGTCGCTAATGCCATCGACTATGAGTTCAGTTGTGGCGATGAAGTTCAAGCCTCTCAATTTGACCATGATATCGTTATCACTATGAGAGATGCTGAGGCCACTGGTATTCCTCTAGATATTACCACTGAGCCATACTCTGGTACCAAGACTCTTGTATCCACTACTATTGACCCTATTTCCCCAACTGAAGGTACCATTATCGTCTACACTCCAACTACCACATATCCTACAGATACTTCTTCATCAAGCTCTTCGTCTTCATCATCATCTGTTGTTAGCTCTTCCACAACCATTGCTTCATCATCATCAAGCAATACTCCAACTGAAACAAGTACCACTACTACCACCACTTCAACTTGGGGCGAAGATTACACTACAACCACCACTGTTCCATACACCACTGGTGATCATACCGTTACTGTGATTATCGACATTCCTGAAGATTCCACCACCACTACTACAACTACTGATATCTGGAGCTCAACTTACACTACCACAACAACTGCGGTTGTCCAATCTGGAGACCGTACAGTAACTGTTTACGTGGAAATCCCTGTTTCAACCCCATCATCAAGCTCATCTGCTGAGAGTTCCTTCACTACTATTGCTCCTGCTTCATCTGTTATTACTTCACTTGAACCATCATCTTCCAGCCAGACCAGCTCATCCACTACTGTGTTCTCCAGATCCAGCTCCACGTCTTCCTCTTCCACTTTGGTCTCAAGTACTTCTTCATCCAGTGTTTCTTCATCCAGCACCGTTCCATCAAGTACAACTTCATCAGACTATACCTCTAGCTCCACTGAGGTGCTAGTATCCAGCTCTTCATACGTTGTCACCTCTGTTGCTGAATCGAGTTCATACTCCGTTGAAGTCTCATCCGAGGCCTCTTCAGTCATCTCGCTAACCACTTCAACTACCATTGAACCTGTTTCCAGTGAATCTTCTGTCGCATCTTTCACCATTGTTCCATCCTCAGTCAGTTCAAGTATCGAGACTTACTCTACAGTTGAATCTTCTACTATCTTTTCCACCGTTTTAACCGTCCCATCAACTGAGTTAGTCTCTTCAATAGAGTCATCTACTTATGAGATCTCGTCCTCAGCCACATCTACTCCAGTTGAGACTTCCACTACAACTGAGACTTATTCAGCCATTGAATCATCCACAGAGAACCTGAAATGATTCTCTTTGAACTAGTCAACCATAACAAAGGAGCAGAAACAAAAGGTAGTAACAAACTCAACACGACTTGACTTGCATTCAACGCACCGGATAATCCGGATCTACCAGCAACCAACACCAAGATCAAACAAGGTGTAATAGCAACCGCTCTAGTTATTAATCTTCTTAAAGTTGGAGGAACTGACCAATGTAAAAATCCTTCAGAAATCATTTGACCAGCCAAAGTACAAACAATACCAGCACTTTGACCAGAGAATAACAAAGCAAGGACAAAGATCAAACCTGCAAATTTACTCAAATGTTCAACTAATAATTTATGAATCGAAAATAAATCTGTATCTTTTTCTCCATTTAATGTTGAACCTGCAACGATCAAAATTGCAGAATTCACAAACAATGCAACAGTGAATAACGAAACGATCAATTCTGAAATGGTATAATTCATTGTATTTTTGATAGCAGATTTTGATGGTCTATAATAAGTTTGTCCATTTGAATCCATTTCATCATCTTCACTAATTGGAGGTTTATAATTCCCATTCTTGACATCAAACTCTTTTAATCTTGATTGAACAAGTCCAGAACCCAAATATAAAGAATGAGGCATCACTGTAGCACCCAAGATAGCTAAACTCAAATACAAACCATCTCCTTGAACTAGTTCTTTTGAAGGTAAAAACCCTTTGAAAACTTCTCCAGCATTGAATTCAATGGTACACAACTCAATAGTGAAACATATAACAGTCATAATAACCAACAAGGCAACAAAACCTTCAAAGATTCTTATGATTTTCATATCACCATTTGGTTTATAAGCCATCAAGACGATTAAAACATCAACGATGGTTAAAATCACACCAACGATAAGCGGAACTCCAAACAAGATATTCAATGAGATGGCAGTTCCAATAACCTCTGCCAGATCCGTAGCAATGATAGCGATCTCCGCAAGGACGTAGATCCCAATATTAAGTTTCTTTGGGAGATGTTTCCGACAATTTTGAGCTAAATCTAAACCTGTAACAGACCCCAACTTTGCACATAAAATCTGTAAGAACACAGCCAAGATGTTTGACAAGAGGATGGAGAACAGTAGTTTATACTTATGAGCCGAACCAGCAGCAACTGCAGTTGAATAATTACCAGGATCCATATAACTAACAGACACCATCAATCCTGGACCAATGAATTTTGAGTATTTGACCATGATGGCTTTGAATTTATCGAGTTTGGACGGATTGTCCACCACTTCTTGTCGCTGTCGTTCGTTCAGCGATACGTAACCATTCTCATCACGTTCGTCTAATTCATTTATGGAAGATTTAACAGGTTTGTTAACAAGATGATTTTCGTGTTTGTTTTGGTGTTGTTTTTCCTGTGGAGGTGTGTGTAACAGTCTGAACGTCTGTTCCTCACTTCTCTCAAAATTAGCAAAGTTCATGCTGTGGAAAGTTGTTCTATGCAAAATGTGGTGGTTTCTAGCAGTTTGTGGGTTCTTTTTGACGGTATTTTGACTAAATTTATGAGTTTCTTGAAAGGTTTGTTTATCGTTTTGACGTTTTGTGACTTCTTATTTTATTTAGAAATTTCACCATTTTTAGTTTTCTCAGGAAAAACTCGGAATTTTATAGTGGGAAGTGTTACCCGGAAACCTCCATTATTATAGTAACACTTTAATGGCAATTACAAACGAACTTGAAAGTGTTGTGTATATGTTCTATTCTATTCTATTTTGGTGGCAGATTCGATCTCCTCGACAAGAGGTTTCAGGAAATCTTTTTTATTAGGCACGAAATGACCACCATCATGTGTGAAGACCTTCTTTAAGTTTTCTGGATATAATTCACTTAGATATACCGATCTCTTTGATGGTACAGAGTTATCGTTCTCTCCATATATGATTAGGTTCTTTGTATGGTAGCTCTCGTCTTCAATTGGTGGATTGAAAAGGGATCTGTATCTCTCGGTGATAACTAACTCTTCAGAACCTTCTTCTTTAGGCTCAGTGAAAGTGTATCCAGAGACATGTACAGCAAACTTAAAATAATCAAGACCTGTCTTTTGCTTGATGATATTAGACACGATGGTGGAGATAGCAGCACCTTGACTAAACCCGATGATACCAACATAAGGACCGTGTTCTTTAATATGGTTGAAAACTGTGTCTAACGCCAGTTGGATCTCCAGATCTTTAGAGATACTCGTATGATAAAACCATGCCTTATTGATCTCAGTCCCAGCAATCTCATCCCATTTAGCATCATCAACCTCGAAAGGCAAATCACCTTTTGTCAGAACAACAGGCCCATCAATATAATCTAGTTGATATCCAGACTTCTTCAACAACTTTCTCAATCCAGAAGACTTCTCACTAAAGATCTTGCCATTTTGTAAAAAACCATGCAGACACAAAACCTTGTTCGACATCTTTAACTAACACCAAACCACAATAACAACCTGGAAACAAGAGAAATAAGAAGAAAGTACTAAAGTCCGCTTAAACAAACTGAAAAGAGTGAACTACAAACTAAAATGCTGACATAATAATGATATAATCAATTAATTACATAAACAAAAAAGAAAAAAAAAAACATAAAAAAATAAAATCAAAAAAAGGTGGGCAAAAAGAGGAATTACCCGTTTTGGAATAATGGCTCGAGTAGTTTAAAACAATGATCATTTAAATTGTGGAGTTATGTTACTATTCCAAATTTGTATAAATAAACAAAGAAAAGATGGAAAAGAAGCCAGATGTTCGGAGTTGAATTAAGATTCAATCAAAGGATTTTAAGCGACGATGCCTTCCACCGAACAATTCACAATCCCACAGACGATGAAGGCCTCTGTGTTCAGAGGTCCACATAACATCGAATACTCCACTGTTCCTACTCCAAAACTTCAATCTTCAAAAGATGCAATAATTAAGATCAAGGCTACTGCATTATGTGGTACTGAACTACATATGTATAGAGGTGATGTTGTTCCCAAATCGGCAAACTACATCACGGGCCATGAGTTCAATGGGACAGTTGTTGCTATTGGTTCTGATGTTCACAAGTTCAAACCTGGTGATGATGTTTTAAGTACGTTCACTTCTCAATGTGGAGAATGTTGGGCATGTCTTGATGGATTGAGTTCAAGTTGTGTTGAATCAAAAGTGTTTGGTACTTGGGCTTTGGACGGTGGTCAGGCTGAATATGTACGTATTCCATTTGCCGATAACGTGTTGTATCCATTACCTGCTAGTTTTAATAGAGTGACTGCTTTATTGATGAGTGATATTTTCCCAACTGGATGGTTATGTGTTAATAATTATTTGAAAAAAATTCAATATGATACTAAAAAATTGAAAACTAATATAATCTTACAATTTGGTGCTGGTCCTGTTGGATTATGTTGCGTTGCAGCAGCTAAAGAGATTGGAGTTGAAACGTTGTATATTGCAGATACAGTTGAGTCAAGATTAGAAGAAGCTGCCAAACTTGGTGCCATACCAATCAATTTGAATGAAACTAAAGACGTTGCAACTTTTATTAAAAGTAAAACCGATGGACGTGGTGCTGATGCTATTTTTGAAGTTGTTGGTAATGCAGCTGCTTTGAAAGCTGCATTTGATTCTGTTCGTTCTGCTGGTTTTATCTCATCCGTTGGTTATCATCATGAACCTTTACCTTTTGATGGTTTAGATTGTTATTTGAAGAACATTTCATTACAATTTGGTAGATGTCCAGTTCGTTCAATTTTTGCAGATTCTTTCAAAGTTTTTGAAAAAATTAGTCACAAGTTTGATCATTTTATTGATTTGACATTACCATTAAGTGAAGTTGATAAAGCTTATGAGTTATTTGACCAACATAAGTATAGAAAGATTGCCTTTACGACTGATGCCGAATGAATTATATCAAGTTGAAAACTGATGAATAATGCCTTGCAATGAATACACAATCCCTATTTTGAGAAAACCAAGTAGACTTCTGAACACTTAAGCATGTCACACGACCCTTTTCACAGATTCTGACCCTGAATTTCCCAATTTTATTTCACAAGTTCTATGTGACACATTTTGGAATACGCCGTATATGGTAATTACCCGTTTAGGTACAAATGCGCCAAAAGATACTTTGGGCAAAAAAAAATAATTCCGCGCGGTAAAATATAGTATAATTTCTCATTTACCCGATTTACTTGTAGAGCCCTGAATCAATATAACTTATTGATTGTCCTTGATCTAATGAGTATTTTTTGTCGAGACAATTGATGACATTCCATTATCAATGTTGATCCCACTGATTTAGCCGACTTTATTATCATCACTGAACTGAAACAGCAACATTACATGAAGGGAGCATTCGGTCGATCATCAAATTTGACACATTTACTGCAAAAAAAAAAAAGAAAGAGAACCTTCGGTCAGCTGATGATTGCGCGTTTAACGATAAATGCGTGTGTCAATCAATACAGTTCTAGTTTCATTCTATGTATCAATCAATATACAGTTCTCTCAATCTGTGTATACCACTTTTTTTCTTTTTTTTTTTTCGTTCAAACAGCTTATTTCATATGATATGCTGGTGAAACGGGTATCAAAAATGTCATAAACAGCTTTACTAGTAGTACAAGTGATCGATAAACTAGTTGGTTGATCAAAGACATCATCTACAATTATATCCAGAAAAGCTAATTCATTAAGAAGGATAAACAGAAAAATTGAAAAATTGGTAAGTCGTAGGCTGCCGTGTAAAAGTACTCATGAAAGAGTGAAACTAGATCAAACGTCAAGTTGCAGAAGGTCAACAACTTGAGAGAGTAAAACAGAAATAGAATTGGTTATAATAGAAAAGCCGGTTAATCATTAAAGTAAATAGAGCAAGAAGGGGGACGAGAACTAATAATATCGACGCGGTCTGTGTTTTTCGTGGTATTTACCATCCCAATACTCACAATTCTCAGCAGCTTCGATCATCTGATTCAAAGTAACTCCTTGATAACTGGCAGTAAGAATGTCAAATTTTAGAATTTCAAGTTTTTGTTTGAATTTCTTATGATTTAATTTAATTTCAGCTTTTTTCTGTCTCCATTCAGCCTTAACGTACTCATCAATATCGCTATCAGAAGTTCTCTCATCGTAGTCATCAGTATACTCTTCATCATCATAGTTATCATCCTTATCCACGACAATCAACGGTTCTTTTGCACTACCAGAGGCTCCTTTCAGGACAGTTTCAACAGAAAGGTCGACTTCCTTGTCCGTTTCATTTTCATAGTCTTCATCAAGCCCTCTTTCATTGATTAACTCATCCACCATATAACGCAAGCCATAAAAGTTAAAAATCTTATCAAGATGATTCTCTGTCAAGTTGTTCAAATCCTGAAACGTTCTGTGTGGATATTTAGATGAAAATTGGAAGATTTCACTAAAGGGAAACTCAGAACCATTTAGCAGATTAGGCAACCATGTTATTTCACCAAATTTAGCATTCGATTCTTGTGCTTGGTAGACTCTAGTTTGAATGGAAGTTTTCATCAAAGTATTCACCGATTCAGCAATCTCTTGTTGGACGTTCGAAATGTCCTTGATACGATCCAAGATTATGTTTATTCCAGGGCTAAAAAGAACATGACCACCAGACTTAGTAGTAGTTGTAGGTTTAGTACTAGTTGCAGTTGCAGTTGAAGTAGCTGTATCAGAATTAGAGACTTCTGGAATACTTGTAAACGGGTTCATATTAATGATTGATTAATGAATAGCACAATCACTGACAGAAATAATGAAACAAACAGCAAAACAGCCAGTATTTATATAAATTCAGAGAGATATAACAACACGGTTATGAGCCCAACTTATTAAATTTCTATTTATTTTGACACTAATTTTGACACATTCAGACACGGCAATTTTAACAACGAAAAAAAACCAAGAAAAAATGAAAAAAAAATCAAAAACAGCAAAATTTTTTTAGTCTTTTTAAAAACAACACAAAAAATCCATCTTTTAACACCTTTTTAAAACCCACTTTTTCTCTTTCATTCTTTCTTTCATTTCATTTCATTTCATTTTCATTCAACATGTCGAGTTACAACTCACACAACGACCATCGTTTCAAACTCACAAATGAACAAAGAAGATCAAATTCGATCGTTTACGGTACTTTAGGAAAAGCATTATACATCCCACGCGAAGATCAACTATCAAATGATAATGATGATGATGATAATGAAAATGAAGAAACACCACTTTTAACTAATCAAGGATCCACATTGAACACCACCACAATTGATTCATCTCATACCACAAAAAGATACAACTCTACAGAATTAACTGATCAAGAACGTGAATTACTTAAAGATAATAACGTTCAAGTGACGTCAGATTCTTCAATAAATTCAACTTGGGAAGATGCAATTCAAAAAGGTTTGATTCAAACTTCATTAAACTTTGAAACAAAAGCATTGCTACGATCTTCAATACCAATGATTATTACTTTTTTATTACAAAATTCATTCTCATTAGCATCCATTTTTTCTGTTGGTCATATTGGGAAGACTCAACTAGCTGGTATAACATTAGGATCCATGACTGCAAACATCACGGGTTTTGCTGCCATTCAAGGTCTAACAACATGTCTTGATACTTTATGTTCTCAAGCTCATGGGGCAGGGAAACATGAATTGGTGGGGTTGAATTTCATTAGATGTTCGTTGTTTGCTATTACTTGTTTTTTACCAGTTGGAGTTATTTGGTTCACTTCATCAGCTGATATTTTACATTTATTCGTTCCTGATTATGAACTTTGTTTGATGGCTGGGAATTATTTAAAAATTGTTTGTTTTGGTATGCCAGGTTTTATCTTATTTGAATGTGGTAAAAGATTTTTACAAGCACAAAATTGTTTCCATGCTTCAACATTAGTGTTATTGATCTGTGCTCCTTTAAACATGTTTATGAATTGGTTACTAGTGTGGAAATTCGAACTAGGTTATATTGGTGCTCCAATGGCCATTACGTTAAACTATTGGTTAATGCCATTAGGACTTTTAATCTTTACATTAACAAATAAAGATTATTGGAGATGTTGGCCAAAACATTTCACTATTTTTCAAGGATTTCAAAATTGGCCAAAAATGATTGAACTTGCATTACCTGGTATAATTATGGTTGAAGCTGAATTTTTAGCATTTGAAGTTGTTACATTAATGGCTTCTAATTTAGGAACTGCTGAACTTGCTGCACAATCGGTCATCTCATCAATTTGTGCTTTAGCTTATCAAATCCCATTCAGTGTATCCATAGTGACTGCAACAAGAGTTGCTAATTATATTGGTGCTTCATTAGTTGATAATTCAAAAAAATGTTGTGAAGCTTCAATGAGAATTGGTGCTGCAATTGGGATTATTAACAGTTTTACAGTTTATTATTTCCGTCATAGTCTAGTCAAGATCTTCACTAATGATCTTGAAGTACAAGAACTCGTTGCTAGAACGATGATTGTAATAAGTTTTATGGAAATTGTTGATTGTTTAAATGCATGTTCAGCAGGATGTCTTCGTGGACAAGGTCTTCAAAGAGTTGGAGGGTTCATTAATATATTTGCATTTTACTTGATTGGTATTCCAATCAGTTATTTATTAAGTTTCAAGTTTGGAATGAGCGTTGAAGGGTTATGGATTGGTATTGTTTGTGCCTTGACTGGTGTTTCAATACTTCAATTTTATTTCGTTTTCATTGGTTCAAACTGGGAGAAAATCGTTGAGGCTGCAAAGAACAGAAACAGCGAGAATGTTTAGAAACATGTGAATAGTGATGATATCTACACAGTTTTCTAAAACTATGATGAATACTAATAACTATATAAAACAATTTGTAGTATTAAAATATCAATAATCACGTGACCAATGGTTATATTCCGGGCCATTTTTACCCTCGGATTTAGTAGTTAACTCCAAAGCTTTAATACCCGTCAAACTTAACGTACTAATTTCCCCATTAAAAAACTAATTGATTGTTGAAATTGCGTGTTGGAAAGTGCTTGAAAGGAGATGGATTACTACTCTTCATTGGACTCGAGGTCTTTAAGTTCGACGCCGACGATTTTCGAGATCATCTCTGCAAAAGAATTGGATCAATTACTTTCTCCATCGGTTCGGTATGTTCTTGTTCATTATGCTCAACAATATCCGAGATATTTATTGAAATTTGCTTTGAACTTTGATGAGATCAATCTGATATTGAAAGGATTATTGGAATATCATTTCTTGAAGAATTGGAATTCAACTTTCACTGAGAAGTTTTATGGTTTAAAAAGAATCAGTAAGAATAAAATTACCATTGATAATGAAACAACAGAGATATTTGAAGTTCTACAACAAAAGAGAAGATTACAAAAGTTTCAAATATTTGGATTGTTATTGAAATTAGTAGGTGGGAGTTATATCAAAGAAAAACTTGATTTATTACATGAAAGAATAAAGACTCAAAACATGGTACAAAAATTATCAACAAAACATTGGAAATATTGGTTTTTAAAACTTTATCCATACTTCCAATCAAGTTTCAAATTGATCAATGTGTTCTTTCAAATCCTTTATCTTTCAGGAAAGACAAAATCTCCAAGTCTCATTGATCATCTTTTAAAAGTTGAATATACAAGACTCACACCTTATGATGAAGATCTCAACAACAAAAAAGCATCAACACCATCTTCCCAAACCAAACAATCCACATCATCATCAAGAAACACACGACTCAGACCACCAAGTTTCGCACAACACGTTCTCCAAATGACAAATCATTATTCCATACCAATCCAATCCTTAATCTCATCTTTATCCACCACATTATTCCCATCTGCAATCTTTCTTTTGAAATTCCTTGAATGGTGGAATTCTTCCGAATACGCTTCCAAGATCACAAAAAAAATCACAAAATTCACTTGATGAAGATATCCCAGCTCCAAATTCTCTTCTTAAACCAGGATCGAAATATCCAATACAAAATTCGAAGAATTGTCCAATATGTAAAGAACAAATGACAAATCCTGCAATCATCGAGACAGGTTATGTGTTTTGTTATAGATGCATTTATGAATACTTGATTGGAAAAGATGAAAAAAAAAGGTGGGAGATGTCCTATCACTGGGAGAAAATTGATCCATTGTAAGTTTTTAAATGAAAAAGTCGGTTGGAAAGTTGAAGGTATTAGAAGATTGATGATATGAACACATTTATGCCCCTCCCCCTCCGCTCCCCCTTCTACGATTCACAGTTATATTCCATGATTCACTTAAACCCGCACTAACGCTACACTTATTATTCTATTACGAAATAACATGATACACGATTTCAAAACATTTTGTATTGATATGATAAAAAACACTTACTAGTAATCTCTCATGTTTTCAGCTTTTCTTAGATCACTATTAACTTTCGAGAGACTCATAACATTACTATCCACCACCCCGATGTTTAATGTGAGATTAAGGTCTGTTTCTAGATCAGTTAATTCCCTTCTCACTCTTGAAGATTGTTTATAATTGACTTTTGAAAGGAATGAATTAATAGCTCTTAATCTTTCAAATGTCAATGGATCCACATTATTAAGTTCGATCTTTCTTGCTTGTAAATCATTTCCGGTATCACTTAACATTGGAACTTCATTAACTGTCTTTGCAATCAATCTCAATTTGTTTCTTAATGTCTTGAGTACGAATTCTTGATCTCCAAGTTGATCTTTAACTTTATCATAATCCGAATAATTCTTTGATTCTTTCAACTCCAAAACGGTCTCAATAGCAACTTTCTCACTCTCTTTAGTCTTATTCTCATACTTTAATTCATTATTATTATCATCATAAAGGTTTAAAAACTTTTTATTTGAATGTTTTCTCTGTGATAGTTCAGGACTGAACATCAATGATATCAATCTTCTACTATCCCGAGTTATTATTGTTCTTTCATCCATCATCACTTCACTTTCATCAAACTGAAGATCTTTAATAACTGACTTCAATCCAATTAAATCATCAGTCAAGTTCAAATCATCACCATTAACAATCTGATAAACACCCAAAAACTCCTCCGTTGGATAAATCACTCTATTCTGTTGGAACCTCTTCACAAGGTAATCGAAATCAATATTACTCTCCTTATCAACCACAATTTCAAAAGAATTAGTTATATTCATCTCATTTACATTATCAATATTTGTTGATTCAACTGGTTTCTCACCCATCAAAACACCGAAAAAGGGAAGATTTCTACCGTGGATTTTCTGTAGTTGTCTCACATAGTGATCTGATAAGTTAAGAAGCACCAAAGGGTGTAAAGAGACGGACATTTCTATGATTTATAGTACGTTTTATATACTTTAAAAGTGAGTGAATTTGGTGGAGAAATCAAGTTAAACAATACTAATCATCAATGTTTACGTAATCACTTATCTTATATAAGCATTATAATGATAGAGAAACCAGTTAATAAAAGTAGTTAATTAATGATGGTCAGATGGTTACCGTTACCTTTACAGTCATTTCTCAGATTATAATGATTGATAATAAATAAAACAAAGTATAATAACTCAACAAAAATCACGCATATTAATAATATATAACAACACCCATCTGTGTGTATCGTATCCTCTCTATAAAAAAAAAAACAACAGTAAAAGACCAGTTTAACCGTCATATTTCAAGCAGTAGCTTCCACTGGAGTTAAAGGATCTCTTCCAGTGAAGCTCAAGATCAGGTCATCTTGAGGGAAGATTGTAGCAAACACTTTGATCTCCTCACTCAATGGAGTAACTTGATGATGTAAATCGTTAAACATTAAAGCTTTTCCCAATAATGCAGTGAATGTCATCATGACGTAAGTTTGACCTAAACAAACATGAGGACCAGTTCCAAAAACCAACCAGTTTTTTTAGCTTGAGAAGCAGCACCACCTTCAACCCATCTTTCAGGGATGAAATCATCTGGATTTTCATAAACTTCTGGATCATGTAATGCAGGGTACAATGTTGGAATCAACATGGAACCAGCTGGGGCAGTATAACCATCGTTGACTTTGAACTTCTTCTTAACAACGTATGGAACCATCAAGACTGGTGGTCTATAACGTAAGGATTCTTTAACAACCATGTTAGTGTAAGTCATGGATTCAATTAATTCTAAAGATAGAGGAACGTTTGGATCGCCATTACGAACAGAAAGTTGTTCTTCACGGATTTTTGCAACAACATCTGGTCTATCTGAAACGATTTGGAATAACCAACAAGCTAATGATGATGAAGCATCTTGAGAAGCGAATAAAAATGTGAAAATTGCTTCAGAGATTTCTTTATCAGTGAATTCTCTAATTAATAATTTACTATCTGGGTTATCAGATTTATCTTTCTTTGCTTGTTCCATTGAATTGATCCAAGCATCCAAGATACATGTTGGTTCACCACCATTTCTAATATATTCTTTAGCTTTAGCAGAACAAGCAGCGAAAATCTTCATTGTCATATCAGCAGTTCTTTGACCATACCATGTCTTTGTATAAGGAATGATGATTGGGAAGTTGACCAATTCTAAAGCAGCAGTGACCAAATAATATTTATCAGCGATATCATGAATTTCCTCCTCACTAATATAATCACCACAAAAAGTTTTCAAAGATAAACCACACATCATTTCTCTAAATTCATGGAAAAAAATAGTTGGACCATTTTTAGAAACTTCTCTAAATCTAGCAAGATATTTATCCATCACAACTTCTTGAGAAGGAACATAAGCACTTAATGCAGTTTTAGTAAATAACCCATTCAAACCTTTTCTATAATCACTATGATCTTTACCATCAAGGAAAACCCAATTTTCTTCTCTCAAGATCTTCTTAGCAACATCAACAACACAAGGTTTAACATAAGTTGGAGATTGAAAGATTTTTCTTGCCAAATCTCTATCACTTGCAATGATAACAAATTTATGAAAGATAGAAACACAACTTAATGGTCCTGAATACCATTTCGCTTTATATTCTTCAAATTTAGGATCCAATGACTCCAAGAATGGACCAATGATAGGCCAGACTTTATACTTTGGACCAGCAATACTACCTTTTTTCAATTGATAATCAACTTGATCCCAAACCAAAACAAGGGCAATAAAAGTAGTCAAGACTTTCCACCATGATAAAGTCTTCAAGTATTCTAAAGTTAACGAGGAATAATCAAGTAAGTTCTGTTGAGTCTCCGTTAAAGAAGACGAATTCTGTGAAAAGAATTGTAAAGCAGTAGACATAATAACTACTCTTTTCCCTTTCTCAATCAATCAATCAATCAAATAAACACCAACTAAAAAGACAAAGAGATTGACTAAAACCCACGACGAATGAAAAAAAGCAAACAAGCACAACCGGAACAGTCAAAAACGAACGTGCGATAGTCTCCTCAATCAAATCTTGGAATAATCCCAACAACAAAATTGTTTAAATTTTGATTAAAATTAAACGAAAAATTGGCCCGTTTTTTCTTCTTCTAAAAATTGTTGTTAAACGACCAAAAACAACACACTAAACGAGAATTATTTATTTTGTTACCAAAAACAGTAATTTTCGCGTTTAATCGGTTATCGTTTATTACGTAAACTTGATAATGATTGGTTGATCGTTTATTGATACCATTTAGTGCCATCGATGTTGATTGAAGGGTTTTCTTCTTGACACGCTTCACAATGTGTTTGTTTCAAGTGTTGTTTAAACTCATTGAAGGATCTATTCGTTGTTTCTTGAAGTGGACTTCTCGTACTTTGACCAGTTGGTGTATGTAATGTATCATTATCATTGGTAGTGGTAGTGGTGATTGATGATTGAGGTCTTGCTTCAAAGGGTAAGTCTTCTTTCACTAATTGGGATGTCAATTTAGATAATTCTTCATTCAATCTATGTTTTCTTTGTCTGTTTTCTTCTCTGATTTGAAGTTTCTTAGTGAAGAGATCAACTTGGATCTGTAAGTTCTTCAATTCTTCACTCTCTTTAATGATCTGATCGTCTTCTTTTGGTGCTTCACTTGGTGTAGGTTCATCGTTCAATTGTAAAGATAACTTCTTTAAGAACTCAATCTCGTTCTTTATGTAATCAAACTTGGAATCTTGATTGATATTAATCTTCATGATCTCAGCTTCAAGTTCTTCAAATTTCTGTTCAACTTTTGGATTCAATGTGAATTGATCAACAATTGGTTTTTCAGAAACATATTGTTCTTCTTTTTGATCAGGACTTGGTGATATAAGGTCAACATCAGGAAAGATATCTTTAGTATTATCAGGATCAAAGTTATATTTAAGTTCTGAAGTATCTTTTTTTTGTAAATTCTGTAAAACTTCTTTTTGTTTCATCAAATCTTCATTTTGTTTCGTCAAGTTTTCAATATCAACTTTTAAAGAATCATTTTGTTTCTTATACTTTATCAATTTCTCTTTCAATCCAGTAGCAAACCCATTCACAAGTTCTTTCTCTCTTTTTTGTTCTTTCAACTGTTGTCTTAATGATTCATTCTGTCTAATAATCTTCTCGATCATATTTGAACTAATCTTCACATCATCATCAATCGGAAGGTCTCTTGAATCAACATTTTTGAACAATCTTGACGTCGTAGTGATTGATCCTGGTCTTCTTGGTGATGGTGAATTGGATTCACTTGCAAGATCTTGATATTTCGAGTAGAATTTGCGTTGTTTCTCATGCAATGTCTCAGTGTCCTTTACCGGCTTCAGTGGGGACTCGACTCTTGGAGTGTATCTATGATCAAATCCTCTTCCTATCTCTATTGAGTTATCCAGAAATGCATACTGTGGTTTGACTTTTGAAGGGGAAGGTGAATAGTCCATTGTTATCGTAACTCTTGAGCAGGGCAAACCAGAAAAAACAAGCAGTAAATGATACCGAATGAATAGGTGTGGATATTGATGATGTAGAAGTAGTGGCAACTAGGTGATCCAAAGGGGTTTCAACGTCTCTTTCAATGAATTCTTGTTGTTGTTTTTGTTTTAATTGGTTTGTTTTGTTTTGTTGTTTACAATTTATTTTCGTTCAAAACACGCTTTGTTTTCAAATTTTGTTTCTGTGGCAACAACCACAAAAATAAATAAATGTGTGTGTTCTTTGACTTCCTAATTAGGGAATTAAAGAGAAGATGTTTATGATTATATTACATTGAACATTTCTTTGAGTGTAAATTGTATTTAACTATAGTATTCACTGTCAACTGATGACATCCATTCTCAAGGAATCAAGACGTCTCAAGTTTGATCCAGTGCGACGTGTATAGTGTATTAATTCAATAAAATGACATGTAAAACCAGACTTGATAGTATCAATATAATTCACAAGGATAGGAAGTTATGATATACAAGCTGGCTTTAATTCATGTAAATTAAGTGTATCAAAGTGGGAATCCCTCGATTTGTCGCAGACCCAAGAGTATTCAAGGACAAGCAAGTTGAACCAAGATTCCTCCCACTATAACCAACATTCAATTCATTAAACTTATAGCTGGTATGCGAACTCAACACTTATTCCAAAAAGTCAATGTAGCCAGCAGAGATTAAGACTCCAGTGTCAAAAAAGACAAAACACAAAAAACCAATATGGGTAATAAACATATACGCCCCAACCAATATGACAAACCGAATAGTAATAGAATATACAAATTACTTCAATTAAAATTTATCATATGAAAAGAAAAAAAGCGCAAAAAAAAGGGAATGGAAGCTGACTAATATCAGGTGCACCGAACCGACTTACAATGAATGATCTTATAATGATGGTTTGATGAGTGTTAAATTGTGTACTAAACATAAACTGAATTGCTTCACTGTAGACATTCAACTAGTTAAAGGAAATGGTCACAAGTAGAAAGCTATCAAAAGTATAGTAGATAATAAACAATATAATATCAAGAGCAAATATAATTGATCTCATGAGTGATCATGGATCACACAAGAGTTCATATTGACATCTTATATATATATATATATATATGACAAGCTCACTATACCTATCTTTTATCAAGGTAACACAAACCAAATAGCTGTCTCTATTGGAAACCATTCTATGAACGCACTTATATATATATATATTGTTACCAGCCAACAATAACTTGAAAGAATCAGAGCTAGGGATGTTTAAACACAAACAGTGCTGGGATCAAATATATTCAACCCATCAAAATTTGTGACAAACTTTACCACAAGCACGAAGACAGAGAATTCATTATTGCTCTAAATAGGCCACTATTGTGAAAGATGGCTGAGCTTTCCCAAGCTTTGAGAGCGGACAGACCTTATATATAAATGTATCTGAGTTCAATATTGTTGCTGTCTGTTAAAGCTGGAAAAACCCCACTTTCTGGTGTAGTGCGTATACCATATAACAACCACTATCTTACATAATTCTTGTTATAAATAAAACTATCTCCAATTAATTAACATCGACTCAAGTCACGTTCATGATATTTGTATATCACCACCACTTATCTGGTCCAAAAGTCTCACCTTTAGGCAACTTATAAAACGGAGTTCCTTTATAATCAATGGTATCCTTATAAACCGTATTACCCCACCAATTCAACTTCCCACCAGGATATTGTACACACAAGAAGATGACCACCACACTCAGTGCAACACCAACCTCAACAGCTGCACCCATAACGAATCGATATCTCGCATCCCATCTTGGCCATTTCGATTTGATAAGCATTAAAATAGAACTGAGTGCAAAATAACAACCATAGTTATATGGAGTAGCAGGTGGAATGTTTCCTGGACCTGTAAAGAACACTGGAGCGTTAATCTTACCGTACCATCTCTTAGGATATTTCTTATAGAGGTAATATGTGAAGAATGGGGCAATTGCACCAATAAGGAAGAAATACATTATTGGATTGTATCTTTGACCTGGTGAAAACAAATACATTGGAATAGACCAAATGATTGAAGCATTGAAAATGGTACGACCATTAGCACAAATGAATCCATCCGGTTGAGTAGTGGAACAGATTTCTTTAATATTGGATCTCATCCATTCTTGAATCCCAACATTAACTAGACCTGCTAATAAAGTAGACCATATTTGAGCAAAAAATAAGAGTCTTGGTGCAATCTTCAAATATCTTCCCATTTTCAAGTCTCTTGTCAATTCCAATCCTTGTCTCATGACGATGAATCCATACACTTTGAACAAGACATTGGCTAGTGGTCTAAAAGGTAAAATATAACCACACACAAGTTCCGTAATGATGTTTAAACCAACGTGTTGATTAGTGATACCTTCCAATAACCCTTGAGGGATGAAATTCACAATACTGATCAATAGAGCAACAACAAGACCCCATGCTGGGAATCCCGTATCCCAATAACAGACAGTGAAGAAACTCAATCCAAGAAACACAACAAACAAAACAGCATACCACCAATCTGGACATTCTTTATAATTACTCATCAATCTCTTATGAATATCTTCACCACCATATCTTGAATTCTTCAATTTTTGATAAATTTCAGTACCATGGTACAAGTAAGCATGTATGAAAATACCAATAACAGCAGCAAAATTCAAAGCATAAGATAACAAGTATGAAAAAGGAACAAATAATGGTGAATATTCTTTATATTTCGTCTTATCAATCTCAAAATTATCATTCAAAATCTTTGTAACGTTATATTTCGATTGTGTGTTATCAAACGTTGATGTTGATATAACAGGTAAATACTTTGCATTCCAAGTGTTTGTAAAATATAAGATTGGTAACAAAAAGATGAAAAAAATGAACACTGAAGCATAAGTATTTGAAACAACCCAAAATGGTGTAGCAAACACAGATCCACTCATCGCTTGTGAGATTTGTGTATAATCAAACGTAATAGGTATACCACCAACACCACCAGAAACACCAAAGATGAAATTAGCAATGAAATTATTTCTAGTCAATGGACCCCATAGTATGAAATTAAAATATGATAATCCTTTCCATATGAATCCAGGAAACCAATACCAAACAAAATTGATTCCAAATACAACAAGGAAGAAATTATATCTTGATATCTTCCATCCATCAGTAATGACTCTATCATATCTTGAAGAATGTAACGTTTCAAACATAGAGATCGAAATCAAAGTTTGAGGCCAAATCATCGATGGTGGATCAACCAAGAATCTTCTAGTTAATCCAGCTAATCCATATCCTAAGATTTGTGTAGTCCACACAAGTAATATCTGATACCCTGCACCATAGTTTATATTATAAAAATTTGTCTGTGCAATCAAAATGTTTGTAGCATATGCATTTGATGCCGTCAATGAAACACAAATGGTCAATAAACCATGTTCTTTGATAGTATAAGGACCAGGATTTAAATTAAACCAACTATATTTGAACTTGATATCAGGCATCACTTTAGCAAGGAACTTACCTACTGGATAAGCAACAATCTGTGCAACCAGGAAATTTATCGTTAATGAAGGATATCTCAATGAAAAAAATTGATTGACACCAGCAAACACAACAACAAACAAAGTCGTTAGGAACCATGTTCTCCAATGATTGATCACAATGGATGAATCATCTGTATTTGGAACGACTTCTCGAACTTCAGGATATGGTGAATTATCCATAAAAGTGAAGTCACCCTCGATGAAACTGATATCATCTGGATCGATCTCAATAACAGTCACATTAGAAGAAGAATGACCTTTCTTAGAGTCATTATGGTCAATCTCTATTGGACCACCCTCACTACTGTTTGTATGGTCGTTCTTCTCTAGGTCACTACCGGTAGCATGCTGCACCGTGTGGTCCAGCTTCTCACTCATGACCCTGTAGTTATAACACTATTACAAAAGGTAAGTTAAGTACCGATCTTATCTAAAACGTGGATCTGAGCAGATTTTATATTAGTGATGAATGAATGGCCAACCAACAGTGAGAAAAATTTCCACGCCTCAGTGATGTTATCAGTTGTGTGTAGTGTGCAGCAAGTCCATTTACTCAACGGGGCTGATATGGCGTGAACTGGATTTGGACAGAGGAGAAGTCATTAAATAATAAGCCTAAATTAATGGGTGTGTTGGTGGTATGACTAGAGAGTGCCCAGGCTGCCTAGAAAATAAGTGGCTTGTTTGCCTGTCAATCACGGATTATTATCAAACTTGACGGCTTCTCTCTTCATTGGACGGTTTGGTCTCATGAGAAGTAATTATTGCGCTCCTCCAATAAATTTCCGAACTCCGACGTGATTGACAATCTAATTTGACACTTTACAGTGAAATGACAGGTCAATACGAACCCTTTGAACGTCAGTGGGTGATACCATTATACTCTTCCAATGATCAGTTGTCTGATTAGTTATCCAACGATAGATAAACAGCGCTGATATCAATGTCAAGCTTATCTGACCAAAAGCGGCAGCAGCCATAGTTCCATGTCCATGTGAGATATGTCATCATCGTACATGCTAATTTACACGTACGACAGTCACATGATGAATCTCACAAAATTTGTTAGTAGGCACTGTAGACTACAGAGTCTAAAGAGCTATCACTGAAGAAGACCTAACTGGTCGTGTGATCCTACGCTACTAGGATCATTCCCGACTTCATTGGCGAATCTGCTCAGACTTCAGGACTTGATGTTATACCAATACTTCCCCTGATCATCTTTTCAAATTCAGAGGCCTACAGTCTATATTGAATTTAGTTCATTCTTTCAAAATAGGAGCCCATACTATACACACACTCTCTCTCTAACTCACTACTCACTCTCACTCACTCATAGCTTAATCTTTGAATATTTAAAAATTCGTACATATAAATTAGCCAGGGGTTTGGGGTCCGTCTCCCAGGGCTCATAACGCCGCTTATACACGTCGAATCCCTCAGAAAATTTCACCGGCCAGAACTCGTCCTTGTTAGCTCAGTTGGTAGAGCGTTCGGCTTTTAAGTCAAGCATAGGAAAACCCCATTTCTTAGCGGAAGTTAACCGAAATGTCGGGGGTTCGAGCCCCCCATGAGGAGTTCTACTCATTTTTTTTTTGGCTTTTCTACATCTATATCTATTATAAACCACTACTTTTTGGTACCATTCCTTTGAACTTACTATGATTTTACTCGTTCAAGGTACAATATAATCAAAACTCAATTAGGATTACTTATAACTAAACAAAAGATTCATGATTCAAGCCTTAATAGGACGATCAACAACATCATCACTAGCAGATTCAGACAACATTTCAGATTCTTGAACATCAGTACCATTGATCTGTTCATTGATGTAATCTCTCTTACGATGTTGATATCTATCAAACCAAACAATGACCCAATTATAAAAAAATTGAACACAACATAAAGTTAAAGCCATTTTCATACCTTTTGAATATTTTGGTGCATAATCGGTATTGAATAATTTCAAACCCATTGGAGTCAATGCAAAAGCACTAACAAGATTCAAACAACCTAATGTGATGGCACGGACTTGTTTATCCTCTTTACACATCTCATTGGCCCAACTGACAACAATGACGGAGATTGGAGCACAAACACCAATGATTGAATAAGCATAAAATTGTGCAGCTCTTGGAACATCCCAATGGACTAAGATGGCTAGACCTGAAATCCATAGTAATAATAGGAAAGCGTATAGTTCACAATAACGTCCTCTGTAATCGATAAAGATACCTGCTAATAATGTGGATAAAGCCTTGACACCTTCTTGAATTGTTGGGATGTTATTTCTATCATAAATGTCATAACCTTGACTTTCTAGCACAATACCCCAATAACCACCAGCGTATTCTGCCATTTGACTGATAGTATAAGCCAAAGTAAAAATATAGAATTGCCATGAAGTGAATGCTCTCTTTAAAGAGCTGAAATTCAATTTATTTGTAGATTCAACATTTTGAACAACAGCGGTTTTTTCTTTAATCCAATCAATCTCTTCAACAGAAAGGTAAAAATTCTTTTGTCTTTTTGAAGGATCTTGTGGTAAGACTAAGAATCCAAAGATTGCAACAGGAACAGAGATGACGAAATCAATAACAAAAGGCCATTGCCATTGGTGAAGACCAGCTTTACCATCCAATTCAACGACTCTAGCTTGTAGTAACCCACCAACAATAGGACCAACACATCCACTAAAGATATAGACGGCAGATCTCGAAACCAAGATATCCTTAGGGTAAAAAGTTCCCAAGATGTAAAAAATTGAAGGATATAAAGTTGAAGCAAAAGCACCTTGTAAAGCTCTAACGACCATTAATGTACTCAATTTTTTCGTGGTGATGACCAAGATACATAACAATGACCATGTAACTTCAAAAGCAGGAATGATATAACCTGGTCTGAATTTGGTCATTAACAATGGACCAAGAACACCAAACACAGAATATGGAATTGAAAAAGATTGTTGTAACCAGATATAATCATCACCAGACATTCCATAAAATTCCTTCATACCAGAAACATAAGCATATCCAACATTTGAAGAATCCAAATACTTGATAAAGAATGATAACGCAGCAAATGTTAAGATGAAACAATCCAATTTAAAGATCAATTTTTTTTCAAAAGCAGTGGAATTTGGAGGATACCATACTGCAAATGATGATTTTGGTTTAGTTGTTGATTTAGGTGAAGCCCAAGACAAGAAGAGTTTTTTTCTAATCTCAAAAGGAATGGAGAAGCTCGAGAAGTCAGCACCTTCATCGGCATTGGATGCGGTGACTGAGCTCACTGCAGCGTCACTATTACTGATGATCTTCTCGTCAGACATTATGAATGATGAGTGAATGAGTGAATGAGTGATGGATGAGTGAGATGCAAAACAACAACAATGGTGTGAATGGACATCATTTACCTTGATGGGATCACGACCGTTTAAATACAAAAGCCGGTAATGATGACAGATTCATGCATGTTGATGACTCGATAAGTGGAAGTGACTAACCAACTGATTACGGGGCTCCATTTACAATCTGATATCGGAAATTGGTTATATGGAAATTTGAAGTGGAAGGTCGATAGGTCTGTTAATCGCCCGGTAAATATCCCGCTAGTAACCGCTAGCGTTTGGTGTTTGGTCTGAGAATACCCGCTGTCTTTTTGCCTGTGGGTCTGCCTAGCCCTGCCTATTCTCTGCCTATTCTCTGCCTAATTTTTGTAGGCAGAGAGGATCGGGCGGATTGACGAATTTGGAAATCGCCGGGTGGTTTTTATCAGTTCGTTACGACCTTCCTTCCAAATTTATCAATGGTCTATCAATCAATCAAGTTATATAAAATCAACAAGTCTTGTGAGAGTGATGGTGCTTTATTAGATAGATTAGTTAGTTGATGGATCTGATCTGTGATCATGACTGAGTTTACTGAAAAAGTGGTAATCATAGGCGCTGGTACGTTTGGACTTTCCACGGGACTTCATCTGTTAAGAAAAGGTGCAACTGATGTGACATTGATTGATCCATATCCTGTTCCTTCTCCACTGTCTGCCGGGAATGACGTGAATAAGATCCTTCAGTGTACTGCAAGCAGGCAATTCTACGGGATCCTGGCACTTGAGTCATTGGAAGTGTGGAGATCTGATCCTGTGTTCAAGCCTGCGTTTCATGAGACGGGGATAGTATACGCTACAACTACCCAGTTTGAGGATCTAAATCATGCCATCAAGTTCAAGACTGAGAATGGGATCAAAGTGGAAACAATGAACTCATCAAAGGAATTCATTGACTTGTTTCCTTCTCCAAATGATGATGCTGATGAAGGCAGATTTGTCGATTGGAAAGGTTATTATGAACCAGAGAAATCAGGTTGGACATTCGCTTCTAAAGCATTAGAACTATGTTTCGATGAAATCACAAAATTAGGAGGTCAATTGATCGAAGACTCTGCTGATGAGATCTTGTTTAATTCTAAAGGTGCTGTGACGGGTGTTCGTTTATATAGTGGGAAGATAGTAAATGCTGATAAGGTTGTCATTGCAGCTGGTGCTCAAAGTTACAAATTCTTGGATTTCCAAAACCAACTATTAGCCAAAGCATGGGCTGTTGGTCATATTAAACTTACAGATGAAGAAGCTGCAATGTTGAAAGATATTCCTGTGCTTCTAAGTTACGATCATGGATTTTTCTTCGAACCTGATTCCAATAATGAATTGAAGTTTTGTAATGAATTCCCTGGATATATCAACCTAGACTCAAACTTTCAATCAGTTCCATTATACAAAAATCAAATTCCAAAAGAAGCAGAAACATACATGAGAGCTTTTTTAAAAGAAGTTTTCCCATCTTTATCCACTAGACCATTTCAATTAGCAAAGATCTGCTGGTGTACAGACACCCCAGATCGTAATTTCCTCATTGGAGAACATCCAGATCATAAAGGTTTGGTGTTAGGAACTGGTGATTCTGGACAAGGTTTTAAATTCATGCCAATAATAGGAAATTACATCTCTGAAGTTGTTTTGAAAGGTGATGCTGGCTTAGATGAAGAAAAAAGAGAACTATGGAAATGGAGACCTGAAACTGGGAAAGATAGAGACATTTACGATATACAACTACGAAGTGGTGGTGATAATGTTATCAAGGATTTGAAAGATGCTGGTGAATGGACTGATGGTACCTTGATCGATAATCTAACTATATAAAAAAAATCTAAAATCTCTTGACCGTGGTTTATTTACGTGTCAAAACAAAATCAATATGAATCATGCATTTATGTATATATGTTAAAAGATATATTCACTTTCATTTTTTCTTGAATGTTGTACCAGAGTTATCATTCAAACTTAATTTTTGTAATAAATCACTGGCCTTGACAAAACTATTTGGAGAATGTATCCCATTCACGAAATCATTATTGTTCGATAAGATCCCTGAATTCTCTCTATGTGTCAAACTAGGTAAGAATCCTGATTTCTTGGAATTCATCGATATATTATCTTCTTCACTTTGTCCTGTGAAATCTCCAGTGAAATCTCCAGAAATATCATCCTCATCAAGATCTTCTTCTTCTGGTTGTAATAACTCCGCATCCAAATCATCTTCTTCTATCGACCCGATCTCAATCCCATCTCCATCTTCATCCTCCTCCTCCCCCTCCCCCTCATCATCATCATCATCGTCATAAATCAACGAACCATCTTCTGATCCTTCGGTATAATCATCATCGTCATTTTCATCATTATCATTTCCATCATCGTAATAATCCTCATCTTCATCTTCATTGTAATTCTTATCAACCTCATCTAAATCCACTCTATGCTCATTAGGTTCACCACTAACTTGATATTCATTCATAGGGTTTGCATTATCACCAGTGACATCATCATCACTAAGATCATCTAAATCAGGTAATGGTTCTCTCCAATAGTTTACATCAGTGAATGTCTCATCATTCAATCCAAACCTAATATCATTGATATTTACCGGTGGGAAGAAATGATCAACTAATTCATTGATGAAAACGTATGAACTTTTATATCCTGCTAATTCTAATAATTCCATATGAACTTCACCTACTGGATTTATAGTGAAAATTCTTGAAGATGGAATCCCAACACTTCTATAACTTAAAGCATCAGTGATTCTATTACCAAACCCAGCATAAAAAGGATGTTCTTTTTCAGCATACAAATTCTTCAAATCGTTTAAACAAGCCATCTTAAACACTTCTGGTTTTTTCAAGATGACTTCTCTTCTTAAAGCAGCAATGGTTCTATCAGGAGAAAGTATCACAGGTCCCGCGGGGATTTTTTGTCCATCTTGTTCAATATTTCTTAAATAACTTCTAGTTGAATCAGCTTGTCCCACAGATCTAGCAGTAAGATACATAATATTATAACCATTTAGTTGAATATCATTGAACAGTTTAGCAACACCCGGATGTGTCCAATCACGTCCAATCATCGTCAACACATGACCCAATGCATCCGATTTGGTTATCGTACCATCGATATCTGAGATCACTATAGGAACATTTTGTTTCCAAAGATATAATTTTGATCTTATTAACGCTTTTCCTTTATCAACACTAAAACCCACGTCATTTTCACCATATTTTAATTCAAGATATTTTAATTGATCAGAGGTTAAACGTAAAGTCTTGACATAATTTGTGGATGATTGAGATGAAGCAGTTAATTCAGCAGTGGAAATAGGACTATCTTCTGTATCACTTGTCAATGTTGTTTCTAATGATTCAGAGGATAGGATTGAAGGAACTAATGTATCATCTTTTGGAATGATCTTTATGTTTCCTTCTTCATCTTCTTGAACGAATTGTGATAGATCAACATCATCACCAAATTCCTCACTTAATAATTTCTTCAATATATCACTTGTATCATTGATATTTTTTTCATTTGATTTATAACCATTCATATCAAGAAATAGATCCCCATTATGATCTATCTTTGTAGGAATATTCACTCTTGTTAATCTCTTTGAGATGTTATGTAATTTTTCTAATGTTACTTCTTTTGGAGAGGTAGCCAATGATGATGAAGTACTTCTATGTTGTAAGATCTGTTCAGATCCCGTGGAATGAATAGGAATTGGTTCAGGCCTCGATAGATCAGGACTTGATTGTGAAATATCTAAAAACTCAGGTTCTTGTAAGCTATTGAAAGTGTTTTTTCTTGGAGAACTTGGAGGTGAAGCTGAAGGAGAAGATGCAGCTGATAAAACAGGTGATGTTATTAAATCATTAGGAACATCAACGTCTTTTGATGCCTCAAACACAAAAAATGCTTCACCACCATCTCCAAGCTTCATCGGTAAGTTGGTCAATTTCCCATTTATTATAAAATCAACCTTCTTCTGTGATGGTCTTAACAATTGAAACTTACCAAATCTAACATGAAATGGAGAGCAGCTCAATTCACCAACATCGTTCTCCACAACAATGATATCAATGGCACCGGAAAGCGTTGCTGGATTGATCGAACTCCACGATTTGGATACCGAATCAAAAGCCCTACCAACGTATTGCATTTCTTCCTTCCTTCTTTTTTTACAATCTCTGTCTGTATGTATTTGCCTCTCTTTATGTGTTTTGTTGTTGTCTCTTCAAGTGAACTAAGCAACGGAAAAAAAAAATGCAAAAAAACACACCACCAAATCTTAAGAACAGTCTTTTGTCACAAAACAATGAACAATTCCTTGAATCCAATTTGATGAAACACCACAAACAACTGATTTAATTGAGCTTTTTAAAGTCTTTTCTTTGTTTAATTTAAGCTGGTTTTCTTTTGGTTTTTTTTGGCAACGATCTGTTTTTGAGTTGCTTAATCAGGTAATTTTCGCGGTCTTTTTAGCTGAACATGTGAACATGTCTTTCTTATCACTTGCCTTTTTCAGTTTGTGTACTTGTTATTGCTCTTTGTTATTAGTGTAGAGTGTATATTCAGGGAATGTGTGGAATATTTGTGTGTGAAATTCTGGTGGTGATTGACTGGTTGGTTGTTAATGTTTTTATACCTTTAGAAGTATGTGATTTTAATATATCTCAATATTAACACGTTCAAATCATTGAAAATTGGGATAATGTATATGTCATTTGGAAGTTCAAGCTCTATATATACCTTTTATCTAATCTAAAAGTCTTTTCTCCTGTTAGAATACTCGGATTTTAGACCAATTATTCAAGGGTTTTGTTCGGTATTTAGCGCTTTTTAACCATTTTAATCAAAAGTGTTACTGTGGCCGAGTGGTTAAGGCGATGCCCTGCTATCAAAAGTAGCTGTTAGGCATTGGGTTTTACCTTCGCAGGTTCGAATCCTGTCTGTAACGCCATTTTCTTTTTTTGCCCAAAAAAAACATTTGACAGATTTCACTGTGTCAATAAATCGATTACGTTGATTATGTAACATTTGTGCCAAAGTCACGTGACTCGTTCTTTTTAAGAGATTTTTTTTTTTTTTTTTTTTAATTTTTTAATGAGGAAAAATTTTCAGGTATTAAACATAGAAAAGGGAAAATATTAGAGAGAATTATATAAAATTGATACGATTAAACCACCAATTCTCATTAAAACATATAATTATTGAACTTATTGAATAAATCAAACCATCTGGTGCTTTTTCCCCATTATTTATTTCCCAAATTTGAGCCATTTATACACATATTACACACATATATACACACATACATAATGATGTCTATTGATCATCAAAAGGATTATTTCAAGAGACAACGAGATGAAGAAGAAGAACAACAGGAGAATCTATTGAATAAGAGACGGAAGTTAGTATCTCAAAATGATGAAGGAGGAGATGATATTGAAAATTCTCAAGAATTTGAACAAAATATGTATAAATCTTACATAAAGAATGCTCTTGATTCCCTTGATAACAATAATTCATTACAGATAGATGCACTTGCTACAAAGATTCAATTACCTAAAAAAAACCCTGATTCCATTACAATTCCAAACTTTGTTATGATATTATCACTTTTAACGAATAATATTGCCAAATTAGATAACAAATTATGTGATAAATTAATATATTCAATTATAAATTTCCCCAAATGGTGGAAATTTAAAGCTTTAGAGATTACAGTTTTTAAAAAATTCATTACAACTTTATGTTCTTATCTTCCAAAATGGTGGGCTGAAATATCTGGAGTTTTAATTCGTCATTTTGCAACATTAAATACAAAAAAGACAAGATATCATCATGAATTATTAAATTATTTCTTAAAAGTTATTCCAACTTCAATTCATTTGATACATCAACAACTTGTTAAGAATTTCCCAAATAAATTGCATAGAAAACAAGATTTAGTGAATTATGCTGGAAATTTATTAAAATTGAATGATTATTGTAATGAATTGAAATTTCAAATATGGTCTTTAATAATTGAACGTTGTATTCAAATTGATGTTGAATTACAAAATGAATTGGATGAATTAGATGATGATGAACTTGATGATAGTGATATGGAAGATGATGATGATGATGATGATGAAGATAATAAAGGGAAGAAGGTTCATTTTGTGAAAGATGGGGATGATGATGAAGACGAAAGTGATGTTGAGGATGATGATGATGATGATGATGAGGATATCATGGAGGAGGAAGAAATCAATCTAAATGAGATTGAAAGTGCAAACATCACAGATTTATCAGAGAAACTAGATTCTATCTTATCATTAGTATTTGAAAATTTACAAAATTTTACATTTAAATCAAGAAACTTTTCAGATGAAGAAAGTGAAGAACAAGCAGTTGTTCTTTATAACACATTAACATCCCTTTTCAAATCACATATCCTTCCAACATATTATACCAAATCTACTCAATTCATTTTATTTTATTATACCCAACAACTTCCAGAATTAATGGATTCATTCCTTGTGACGTTAATCGATCTATCATTCTCATCAAGTGAATCTATTGAAAAGAGAATCAAAGCATTACAATATCTATCATCTTATATCTCTAGAGCTGAACATTTACAAAAATCACAAATTGTATTTGTATTAAGTTATTTAATGAGTTGGTTGAACAAATACGTTGAAGAAAGAGAGATTGAAATTAGTAGTGGTGTGAACATGGATAGATTCAAACTTTTCTATTCGACTTTTCAAGTATTACTTTATGTGTTTTGTTTTAGATTCAAAATTTTAAAAGATGAAGATGGAGATTGGGCTTTAGGAGTTGATAAATTCTTCCAAAGAATGCTCATTACCAAATTCAATCCATTGAAGTTTTGTAATGAGAACGTTGTGTTGATGTTTGCAAAGATCTCACAAGAAGAGAACGTTGCTTATTGTTTCTCGATCATTCAAAAGAACAAGAATGAAAGATTGAAAGGTATTTCTGGAACAAGAAGCACCACTGATATGGAATCTAACAATAACATTAACATTAACAATGGACTCAACTCTTCAAATTCATCATCATCATCACATACAAAACAACAATTTGTTGATTTGGAAGGTTATTTCCCATTCGATCCATTATTCTTAAAGAATACAAAAGGTTATTTAAAAGGTTATTATATTGAATGGTCTTCCATTGCTACAGATTATGAAAGTGATTCTGATGATTTTGATGATCTTGCTTCTGATGCTAGAGAAGTTGTTAGAAGAAACTCGATGAATCAACAAGAATTAGAAACAAGTGAAGAATCTGATGAAGATGAAGATGAAGAATCAGAAGAAGAATCTGATGAAGATTAATTCATTAGAATATATAATTAGATAATCAATTAATCACATAATCACATAATCATCTATCATAAAGTAATATAAGTAATACATGTTTACATAAGCAAATACACATAAATAAGGAAATTGTCAAAGTTTGATGAAGTTTCTTATAAATTTATAAATTTAAACATTTTAAAGAATGTTTAACAGTGCCAGTTTCAAACAGGCGTTGGACGATATTGATCTCGATATCAATTTCCCTGTGATCATTGGTCTTTCAGCTGGTTTGGGTGTGTTGTTCTTAATATTGTTGGTTTTAACCATATATTTCTCATTCTTTAATAATGGACAAGGTTCAATTTTTTTAGGATCTAATTTTAACGTTCCTGGTGAATTTGATGATGAAGAAACTTTGCTGAATGATGAAAGAACGTATCAAACTACAATGACTTCATTACAATGGTCAAATTATCTTGATGGGAAAAATTTCCAAAAAATTCATTTACCTATAACTAAACCATTAGGTTCAACGTTAATGGAATCTGAAAGAAATTATATTAAAGATCGTGGGATTCAAGCTTATATCTTTGAACAGCCGTCTGAATTGATCAAGATTGGAAATGCTCCAATGGTTTCAATTGAAGATAAATTAGATATAAGATTTATAAATCTTTCAAATGATGAACCAAATTCAGTTATATTAAATCATCCATTACCTATAAACGTTAATGATTCAAATTCTGATACAATTTATTTTGAAGTTAAAATTTTTGAACTTGAATTGGATACTAAAGTTTCAATTGGATTAAGTTCAAAACCATATCCATTATTTAGATTACCAGGTTATAACAAATATTCTATAGCTTATGAATCAGATGGAACAGTTCGTATCAATCAACCTTTTTATTCACCATCCATTTGGGATAAATTGATTGAAGGTGATGTCTTGGGTGTTGGTTTTAAACCAAGATCAGGAACAATTTTTTTCACTCATAATGGTAAAAAAATTTTAGAAGCTGCTCATAATGTTAAATTTGATTTATATCCAATCTTAGGATCTCAAGGACCATCTAAAATGGATGTTAATCTTGGTCAAATTGGATTTGTCTTTATTGAAGCAAATGTTAAAAAATGGGGGTTTGGTAGTGTTTATGGTACAATTGGAGTTCCTCCAGCTTATGGTAAAGAAACTATTAATGATACAGTGTTAGATAAAGGTGAAGAATTACCACCACATTATCCTTCTGAAGAAGAGACTTTCTTTGGACCATCAGCTTTATTATCAAATGTTGGAAGTTCAAGTGATATGATGATAACAAAACCATCAAAAATCCTTACAAAACCACCAAGTTATAACGATGAACCTAAAGAAATACTTATAAATAATTCACCAACCCATGTTGATGATGAAGTCACTGAAAGGTTATATGAAAGAAGGTCTTCAACTTTTGATTTAGCAAATAATCATTATGATCCATTAAGTCAATCAGAGATTACAATTCCAAAAGAACCATTGATTCCAATTACAACAGAAATCACTAAAACAACAACAACAGTACAAAATGATGATATACATGAAACAATACATAATACCCAAAGAGCTCAATCTGAAGAGACTCAAACCTCAATGGAATCACAAACTTCAATAAAAGTATCATCATCAAAGAACAAGAACAAGAACAAGAAAAAGAAAAAAAAGTCCAATAAGAAAAACAGGAAATAATCCAACCATCAAAGTCATTACAGTGACTGTTACAGTGACTGTTACAGTGACTAACTTGTGTGACTGATTTAACACACACATTACATAAATCTATTTTAATATCACATCATATCTAATCGATGACATCATGATTATATAATGCCCAATCACATCACACACCACACACCAAAAAGGGGGTCCTGATGTAATTAATCTTAAAAGGGGTCAAAAGATCAACAGAGAAATGAGTTCGGAGATCTTTTCAAAGTTCGGTCTTCGGAATTACGAGATCTTTCGGTCATTTATTATTTTGATATTAGCAACTCTCCATTCTATACATTTCAGTATAATTTATACATTTAAGTATAAGATATGTCACAATTCTCGTTATACAAGTGACACATAATTAATTAGATATAATTTTAATTATAATATGATGTTTAAATCATTATCAACATTCTTCATACTTTTAAAATTTATCGTTCTTATCATTTCTATAATCCCAATTGTGTTCTTCAGTTTTACAATGAGTTCACAAAATTTATCAGAAATGGAACCATCTATTGGAACTTATATTGTTCAATTAGATTATAAAGATATAAACTTTTCAAATGTTTTCCAAAATTCAACATATGAATTCATGTCATTCCAAGAAGATAAATTACCAAGATATTATAAATTAGGATATTTTGGGTATTCAAAAACCACGACTAATGGTGATTCAAGGTATGGTGTATTCCCAATTAATGGAGTTTATGATGATAGAATTCCTTCATTATCTGATTTTTATAAAGGTTTACAAAATGAAAATTCATTAAGATACGCTGCTAGTCAAATTGGTGAAACTTCATATAATATGAATTGGGATATTCAACTTCCAAAAGGTTTACAAGGTGAAAAAAGTTATATCAATAAGAAATTTTTAGCTAGTTTTATCACTTTATGTGTTTCTCTTGGATTATCAAGTATTGCATTCTTATTGAATCTAATTGCATTATTTGTATCAGATAAATTTTTGTTATTTGGTTTCACTGGTGTGTTACATTATATCTCTTTTGTTATTGGAATATCATCTGCTGCTACTTCCACTTCATTAGCTAAAAAAGTTGTGAATAACTTTAATGATTCATATGATGAGTTTGGAATTAAGGCATCTTTAGGTAATGGTTGGTTCTTAATCTTTATTTGGATTGCTGTTAGTATTGAATTGATTATAGCTTTAGGTTTCTTATTACAAGATTGTATCGTTGATGGGTTGATTAAATGGATTTATAAACAAGATGGAAGACAACTTGTTGCTAATAGAACAAAAAGATCTAAAATCCCAATCTTATTCACTCCATCATATCATAATTATCCAATCCAAATTTCTAATTATGATTATGATCATGATCATGAACAGGAACATGAACTTGAAGAGACTTGGAAAAATGAAAGTACAATTTGAAAACAAACTCATATCATCATGTGAATTAGATACACATGAAACTACAAACCCTTGTTATACTTAGTTATTTAATTATTAATGATTTTCAGAAAAGTTTTCTCTTGTAGAATTTTGTGTCATCATAACAAGAATAATTACTTATTGCTTGAAGAAGTCACCATGTTATATGATTCAATTAGGTTTTAAGTTGACTCATTTCATGAAAGTTTTAAATTTCATATTCACTCACATTGGACTTATAACTGACAAAGGACTTCGACTCCTCATCGACTCCAGCATATAAATTGTTCATCAATTAACTGCTCATTTTACATTGGTTGATCTCAAGAGAACTGGCGAAATTCCTAACGTATATGTGTCTCAACTTGGGAATGTCCCATCCAATAATTGAAATGTTGTTATGATTGTTCTGCGTGAGCTCTAAAGTGTCCAAATGTGGGAAGCTCAGCCCTTTCAAGATTATGTCCTCTGGATGCAGAATCTGAGTTGGTATGAATTCAATCATGAGATAATTCAAGTTGTTTCTTAATTTGGGAAACTGAAGAATATTCACAAGTTTATTCGGGATACCAACGTAGAGATGCAGACGTTTAAGGGGAGAATTCATCTTCAACAACACTGCTTTCAATAAACCTTCTGTAACTTCAACGCGGTTCAGTGAAACATACAATTCTGTAATGTACGGACAAAGACTGCATCTTATACTTTTCATATAAGCAAACTTCAAAAAATTGCAACTCCATTGATCAATTGGGAAGGTGCGATTAATGACAAGGTCATTCAGTCTGACGAACTCCAGTTTCTTCAAAAATCTTTCCAACTCTCTGGACAACGGAGAGTTCAGCTCCAGTATCTCACCACTTTTTGAGAGATCATCTTGTAAGAAATTTGCTCTATTGGGATTTAGAGCATCACCTACAATTTGCAAACTGAAAGACTTATTGTGCTTGACTAATAGCTTTAGACTGTTCAAACACTCTTCCTTTTTCAATAGACTATTTCCATGAATAGTGACAATAAAAGTGGAAACTTTGGAACACTTTTCAAGATCACTCTCTTTAATTGGGAATTGTAGAACGTTCATAGGACGTTCAATTTGTTTCCATACGTCGAACTGATTAGATCTATTAAACCAAACATCCCTTATGAGATAAACATTCTCAGTAAGAAATGAATGAAAGAAGTTGATTTCATTCAGAAGTTCATAAGTTTTTGCATCATGAATAGTGGAAACGATAAACGAGATGATGTGATCTGGTAAGCTTGGAAGATCAAAAACTTCTTGTCTTCTTTCCCCTAAAAGCAATCCAAGAGTCCCGGATGTTGACTTCATATAATCCATCCTATCTTCTTTACAAACCCTTACGATATCAGCAAAGAAATGGTTCTGTGCAAAATATTTGGGAAATATAAAGAGAATATGAGAATAATAAATTTGACACATAAATCAGGTAATCCGGGTAACTCTTCAGCGTATATCATAGTAGTATAACATTAATGTGATTTACAAGAGTTCATCCTTCATGGTAACCAACTGAACTAGTTGAAAACACTATTTCTCAACTTCACAAGACTTCAACAAGAATCTCACAACAAAGAGTGACTAATACTAATAGTACACTACAGTACATCTTCAAGGCCTAGACTCCAGTCTCAACCTCCAGACTCATCAAGATCAAGAAATCCCAGTTCGACCCAGCTAACTAGTATCAAGTAACAATTAACAAGTAACCAATGATAAACCATACATCAAATAACAGCTCGTATTGTCCATGAGCACTTGTATGATTGACTGACGTACTGTAACATAAATCGCCAATCATCGATATAAAGACCCACAAGACCTCATGGTCTTTCAAAAGCACACCCAATTCTAAAAGTCTCATTGAGTATAATTAGCTGATTAACACCGCTTTTCTCCTGTTCTTAGTCCGCTCTTGTACGGCTACAACCACATTTTACTGTATAATCACCTGTACTGATCGTTAGTAAGCATGTTAAGGGTCCTCTTACAACTCATTACGATTCCATCAATAGAGAGAGAGACTTGCACCACTAATTGAGCATCCATCATTAATCATAAAATGAAAATATCAACGACACAAGACTACATCTTGATAGAACAAAAGACGAAAACAGGAACATTATACGCACTATACCAATAAACAGAACCATAACTCAAATCACCTTTAGTTCCATAATCAATTTTAATTATAAACTGTCACAAATTCTAGTCTCAAAATCGGTAAATCATTACTTGCATGAGTCTCTTAAAAATAGCTTGTCTTTACTTATTCTCATTCAAACTAAGTCTTAAAACTAAGTCCAATTACCAACACGGCACTCTTCAAACATGAAAAGACTACAGTACTAACATACTACATACATATTCAATGATGATCTCTTTCTCGTATTGGGTGGTCTCCAAGACCCAATTACTATAATATAAAAAGCACCCCAATGGATCACTAATTGTTCATCTCTGTTATCAATCCCATCTAATCTACAGTCGATTCCCAACTTTCATTTCATTTACTTAATGTCTGAAGAGAAGAACAATATCAACAACACCTTGAATGGTGTCTCTGATACAAACTCAGAAACTGAATTCACACAGATCAAAGATGAACATGATAATCATGACCAAGATAATGAAAACAGTTCAGATTCAACATTACCTATAGTCTATCACTCTCGTGGTGTTAGAAGAATGGAGAACGTTAAAGCTGCAATGGATTCAACTAAACGTGGGAAACGTCTCAGATTATATTTCTGTCTATGTTTATTAGTATGTGCTTGGGTTACAACTTTTGATTCAGTAACCACTTATAATTATTCTCCAGCTGCTACTTCTTCATTTGGTCATCATTCTATGCTTTCAACAGTTGATATTGCTACTGCTTTAATTGGATCCGTTTCAAAACCATTGATTTCTAAAATCTCTGATATAACTTCAAGACCAATCACTTATGCCATAGTCTTAGTCTTTTATACATTAGGTAACATCATCACTGCTTCTTCATCCTCAATATCAGCTTATATCACCGGTACTGTGTTCATCTCAGTTGGTAATTCTGGGATTTCATTATTAAACACCATAATCGCTGCAGATGTAACTCCATTGAAATATAGAGGTTTATTATTAGGAATCTTATCCACTCCATATTTGATCAATGCTTGGTTTGCAGGTTTGATCATTCAAGCTGTCTTGACTAGTAATTGGAGATGGGGTTATGGTATGTTTGCAATCATCATGCCTGTTGCTATTGTTCCATCAATTATTATCATGGAGTTCTTGGAACGTGATGCTGTTAAAAGACAAAATGAATTAAACCATTATGAAGAAGTTGGAGATGTTCATGCCTCAACTTTGAAAGAATGGAGTGGTTACTTATGGCAACAGATTCTAGAAGTGGATCTTTTCGGTTTAACATTAATGTTATTCGGATGGGCTTTGTTACTATTACCATTCTCATTATACGCTACTGCTGAAAACCAATGGAAGAACCCTTCAATCATTGCCATGTTTGTCGTTGGTGGATTGTTATTGATCCTTTACACCATCTATGAGTTTTGGTTTGCTCCTTATCCATCAATGCCTAAACGTGTATTATTAAACAGAACGTTTATGACTGCTTCATCCATTGACTTCTTTTATCAATTTGGTGGTATGATTCGTCTCCTTTACTTCTCATCATACGCTTTAGTTATCTTTGATTGGTCTTATCAAAATTGGTCTTATTTCAATAACACATTCACTATGGCTTCATGTTCCTTTGGTGTCCTTGTTGGTCTTGTTCAAAGATATACCCATCGTACAAAATATTTACAATGTTTCGGTCTTGCTTTACAGGTTGTTGCTATGATTATCACTCTATGGGCCCGTTATGAAAACTGTTCAACTGTTGCTGTCGTCTGGACTCAAATCCTGATTGGTATTGGTGGTGCATGTTCCGTTGTTGGTTCTCAAGTAGCATCACAAGCTTCCGTTCCACATCAAGACACCGCACTAGTCATTGGTTTGTTATCCCAATGGTCTTCTATTGGACATGCTATTGGTGCTGCTGTTGCTGGTGCCATTTGGCAAACTAAGATCCCATACTATTTGAAAATGTACATGCCTGCTGGAACAACTGATACCGAACTCTTGACTTATTTTGGAAGTGTCACTTCGATCTATGAACTACCATATGATTCACCGGCCAGAAAAGGTGCTATCCAAGCATACTTCGCTGCTTCTTATTACTTATTCGCCACCTCGTTAGGTCTTACCGTTATCCCATTCGTTCTATCATTTTTCCAAAAGAACTTCTACTTGGGTGAAACACAAAATGCCATTGAAGCCAAAGATCAACATATCGAGAAACCAACAACTTTCATTGGAAAAGTGAGACTGTTCCTTGATGAACCATTCGATTACTTCAAGGATAAACGTACCGAGAAACAACAACTAAATGAAAAACCATCATCAAACGATGCATGATCACATACCATACACTTCTACATTAATATAAGCTTAATTGAAGTAATCCAAGTAATCTCGATCATCTAAACCAAGTCTCTCTCTAGTCCTTTAAAAAAAGACCTAGGTTTATGCATAAAAAGGCCGACCAAATTCCCTATCAAACAAAACACCCAACGGGGGTCTATATGAAAACGGAGTAAATATCCCAATACGGTACCTACCAGCGCTTTAATCCGCTTAGTGCCGTCCGGTCTATACCCATTAAATCCATTCTACTAATATAAATCGTGCCTTGATTTCAAATTAAGCTTATTTGTAGACGCCTTATGTTGCTATGTTTCTTGGCTGAATAGAGTTGTACAACCAACCGTTGCGTTACAATCTTACAATTATGATGCATCAAGCAATAGCACTGCTATCTTTATTGGGTCAGAAACACTAAATAGTAATTAAAAAACATACACACTCTCTCACAAACACGATGAGTAGATCAAATACTCAATCCCAAAGCTTCTCTTTGTGATTTTGATCCTTCTTTGAACACAGGTTTAGCACCCAATGACGTGACTCTGGTGCCGTGTCTTGGATCCTCATCATCAGCATAATCATCAATAGCATAATGGTTACTGATTCTATTATCCCAGATTGCCGATGCACCTAATGATCTATCCTGTTCACTAACAGTCCAATTGAATCTCACTTGAATATCCAAGTTCTTCTCAAGGACATCAAACAAATAATTTAAAATCACTTGAGATTCTTCCGGTTCGAAATCTTTGATTCTAACTGTATGTGATCTATTCACAAACAATGCCTTCCACCCAGTGACTGGATGTGTCACAACTAATGGATGTTCAGTTTCAATATGTTTCCCACCACCAAGTAAATCTGAACGATCATAATACTTATGAGCAGATTTATGAATTGCAAATTTACCATCAAGGAATTTTTGAAACTCTGGACTCAATTTATCATAAGCTGCATATCCTGAACTCCAAGCAGTATCACCACCGAATTGAGGTATAGCATCCAAATGTAAGTGTGTCAAAGCAGGGTTCAAATGATCTAAATCAGTATGCCATATTCTACCACCTCTTTGTCTAAAGTTTAAATTTTGATCTTTTCTATTGAATTTACCCCAGATTGTAGTTAACCCTGTAGCACCTTTAACACCAGGCAATGGGACTTGACCTGCCAATGGATGTTTCTCAACTTCATGACTGAAGAACTCTCCAATCTCCAATTGTTTCTGTGGTGCTAGATCTTGATTTCTAAAAAACACAACAACTCTTTCAGAAACCAATAATGCCAATTCATCAAGTTCTTTCTCATCAAGATCAGATAATTGAACACCAACTAATTCAGTACCGATATATTTTGTCAAATGTCTTACTTCTTTAACTTTTGCAAACAATGCTTTCTTTTCACGATCTGCATTCACTCCACGTTCAATATAGTTTGGATTAGGTGTATCTCTGATCTTGATCGCATCATCAAGGAATAATGTCAATTGTTCTGGTCTCTTGGGATATCCTGCCTTGTAATCAATTCCATACTTATCGAATCTTTTCTTTGTTGATTCAGGTAATTCTGATGAGAAATCATCTCCAAATCCATCATTGAATCCATTAACGTTCTTCAGTTCGACTTGGATCGTTGTTGGTTTCTTTGATTCTTTCAAGTTTAATTGAGTATATTTGTCAACGATCTGGTTGACGCTTGTGCTTTGGGTAACACTATGTGTAGCTGATGGTGCCATGTTGCTATACTCTATATGCACATGTCTTCAATTCCACCATACATCCTATCCCTTTTATACTCAAACTGCCTAACCCTTGTGAGAACACATTATAAATCAAATCATAGCCACCACAATACACACTACACAATACACACTTCAACAATAAACCACCACTCACAGCAACACTATTTCAAAGAGTGTCGTCATTTCATTCTCCGCCATATTTCCTATCCCCCTTTCCCCATCTCCTGATATGTATCCACAGAATTGTGTCAGATCAGCTTATCATTAGCGTTTTGGAAAACTGTGGTGTTTTTGTGTCATTGATAACTGTGTATGCTAACTAATCATCATTCGGTCTTGTTTCCTAATCGAGATACTTAACAATCGACATGATACCACAATACTACTAGTAGGTCTTTCAGGAACTCATCTTACTCCTCGAGGTCATAAATGTGGCTATTCTGTATTAGTCATGGAAACAGCTTTACATACATATTGACTTAATGTGTATGATCATCTTAATTACTACAAACACCTTTCCAATAATAGACTTTTCTTGACTAAATATACACAGAGACGTATCATATCGTATTGTCAACAACACATGAACGCTCAAACACAAACAACAACTAGAACAAGAACAAATGAAGAAAAAAGCAATACAAAAACCATATAATGTAATATTCGAACAATTTGATAATCAAAGAATGAAACGAGCACTATGTAGCAGCTCATTTAATGAATGTAATCAATGACAACGGGTTTAAAACTCCTCTTTGAACAATCCTTTAGAAGCACGCTTCTCATCATCATCGTTTATCAATTTTTCATCTCCTGAACCTTGAGAAAATCCAGAGAATGTTTGCTTCAATTCACCACCATCAACTGGTGCGGTAGTAGTAGTGTCTTTCTTTTCTGGACCAGCCTTGTAGTTCAATGCTTCATCAACTAATGATTTGTAACGACCTTGAGCGTTTAATTCAGGTTTTGATGGGGATGAGGCGGTGATGGAGGTGGTGGTTTTTGGAACTGATGGTGAAATGACACCTTCGGTTTCAACAATGGATTTGATAGAAGATTCAGAGTTTTTGATAGTTTCAGTTTCTGGAACTGGTGATTTTGGAGCTTCAGTTGGTGGTAAGATTTCAACAATCTCTTTCTCTTCTTCTAAAGCTTTAATTTTTTCATTCTCTAGTTCAAGTTCTAGTTTCAATCTTTCATTTTCAACAATGGCTTTTTCCTTCTCTATCTCAGCTTTCTTCAAGTTTGCTTCTGCTTCAATTTCAGCAGTTTTCTTTAATATAATTTCAGCTTCAGTTTTCTTCAATTGTGATTCTTTCAATAGTTTTTCTGATTCGTTTGTTGAGTTTTCAATATCAATCTTCAGTTGTTCCAAAGTTTCTTCGGCTTGAGTTAGTTCTGATTTAGAAGCATCTAATAATTGTTGAGCATTTTCGGTATTTTTAACTTGCGAAGTGGTGATATCTTCAATTGCTTTCTTTTCGGATTCCAAAAGAGCCAATTTTTCTTGTTCTTTGGATAAGTCAGCCAAGATTGGTGCAAGTTTAGCATCACGTTCAGTTTCAACTTCTTTCAATTCAGCTTTACGTTTTAGTTCACTTTCTTGTGATTCTTTGGCAATTCTTTCCTTTTCAGCAGTTTGTTTAGCTAATAGTTCTTCTCTCTTACGTTTCTCTTCAGCTTGTTTAGCTGCTAAAATCTGTTGAGTCTTGGTCAATTCAGATTTCTTTGCGGTTTCCAATTCTTGTTTGGCTTTTATTTCTCTTTGTTTCTCTTCTTCCAACTCTTTTCTTCTTTGAATCTTTGCTTCTTCTTTCAATCTCTTTTCCTCCAACTTCTTTGCCTTTTGCTCTTGTTTCAATTTCTCTTGAGCTTTTCTCATATCATCTTTTTGTTTAGCAATTTCAGCATCTCTCTTACGTTGAGCATCAGCCTTTTTGGTGATGTCTTCCAAGACTGGGTTAACAAACTTGGAAGCAATAGCATCTAATTCTTCTTGAGTCATAAATAGACCACCACCAATATCGATTTTACCAGCGTTTGGACCTTTGGTACGTTTTTCATGATGTCTTTGAGCAATTGCTAAAGCAGCCTTGTTGAAATCTGGGTTCAGCATGATATCCTTCTCACCCAAATATTTGTCAATACCTTTCAAAGTCTTTGCAGCGTTTAATGAGGCAGCAGCTAACACTTTTGGATCAATCAAAGAGTTTCTGTAGACGGCTTTAGCTTCTAAATCTGGATCTTCTGGAACGGTATAACCTTGAGAAGCCAATGCACCGACAGCAGCGAATGCTTCGAGGGCTTTTGGATCCTGTTTAGATTGAGTCTTCAAACCGTATCTAGAAACATCTTTTTCTGGGTTCAAACGGTTATTAACCATAGTTTGAGCTCTCTCTTTGGAGACTGAAGAGATTTTGGACAAGTCTAGCTTAGTCTTAGTACCACCATTTCTAACAGCATCAAATTCATATAATGAAGCCAAGTTTGAAGAGGCCAATGATTGTGAAGTTTGTCTTGAAGCAGCAGAAGCAGCATTTGAAGAAGATTGCATGGACATTATTCTTTGTGAAGCGGAATAAGTTGTTGGTAAATGTGAGAAATCGGTTGAAGCTTTCTTCGAGACATTTGGTTTGGCTAATTTGGCATTAGCAGCAGCTGATTGAGCATTAAAATCAGCACTTTCTCTCTTCCAGATTTCAGGAGAAGTGTCTTTTCTAGCAAACAAGGCAGCAGTTTGGGCATCGACGGCAACAGTTCTCTTATAAGGTTCAATGGACAAATCTGAAGAAGCAGCAAGTAAAGCAGCAGTATCTGAAGCACCAGCACCATCTGGAACACCCAGGCCAGTGTGGGAAGGACTGTTAAAGATACCGTATTTCAGTTTAGCCTTGTAGAGAGCCTCGGCACTCAGTGGCTTACCGTTAGTCTGGTAGACAGAAGCGGTGGAGATTCTCGTTTTGGCGGAGTACTCTGAGTCGACAATAGACATCTTTAAATTGAGCCGCTGTGATGAATTATTGAATTGATGGAGCAGCCTTTCAGTTTAGTTCAGAGAAGATTGGTGGAATTTTGCAATCATCCCTCTGAAATTGGAGTTTACCCGGCGCTTGCTATCAGCGCGCGCTCAATTACCCAGAATTCGCGAGAATCACGTGACCACTTTACCCGATTAGGCAAGTGTCAATCTACAAAAGTACCGCGGTGTCACGTGCGTTTCTGTTGCCGATGACATAATTTGGTGGTATGTGCACATCGGGCGTTTGATTGGCCATCCGGGCCAAATTGCGCTTTGAATAAAATCACCCACACTTCACCATTTTGAAACCGCATGACAATCAAACAATTAGTCAATACACCTCTCACAGATAAAATACCGGTGAATTGCACAATCAGCTAGCCATCTCAGTGTTCCCACAGCACTGCACTTCAACACACAGCCAAAATACAGCGAAAAATCGAGCACGATAGCCCCACAGTAACACAATCTATAAGCACCACTCGATTCTGCTGCCAGAATGTCACACCAATCAGACATCTCGTCGTTCTTCGACCAGATCACTCTCAACGAGGTTCTGGAAGAGCCACAAGCAGAGATAGAGAGTACAGAAACACCGTTGTTGGCCAATTATCAGGCCATCGACATGTATGAGCTACTTTTGAAACAAGACGTGAATCACGATCAACAGACCCACAAATTACCCAACGAGAGACTTTATTTACTCCAGACAAAATATAACAGTGGACCATTGACCACGATCAATCCTCGCAAATTAAATGCTCCCTCGGTGCTTGCTACATCCTCATCGTCATCCAATTCCTCTTCTACTCAGATCACCACAGCGTCATCATCTGATCTAGACTCAAACCCAATCATAGAGGACTCTCAATCGGTGTCTTCACTTGATGAATCTGAAGAGGATAAGCCTTTCAAAAGAGAAACGAGGACCTCCAACAACTGGTCCATGAACGATGAGTTCAAAAGTGCGATCCAAGAGTGGTTATCGCAAAATGAGATAAGATCAAAAAGAAACTCGATATCAGAACACACAAGACCGAGTTTCCAAAGAAGTTCTGTTACAAAGAGAAGAAAATCAGAGTCTTCTGTCGCATTCCATAACTCCATGTCATCCAACTCATACTTACAGACTCTACGCAACTCCAAACCAAAGACAAAATCACCTTCCCTCTCATCAGCATCGTCAACCATCACTGATATAAAAACTACCAATAGCAACAGCAACAACTACAGCAACAACTACAACAACACCACTAACACCAATAACAACAATAACAAGTCAACGACACCCACCATCGGCCCGTCCTCTCCACCTGAGGCCATGTCACCGCACAACAGTAACAACAACAACCAAGGCCCAACCACCCAGTCACAGCCAGACTCAGATGAAGAGAAACCTTTCAAGTGTGAGGACTGTCCCAAGGCTTTCAGACGGTCTGAGCATCTCAAGCGACACATCCGGTCGGTTCATTCCAACATCAGGCCGTTCCCGTGCAAGTACTGCGAGAAGAAGTTCAGCCGCAGTGACAATCTGGCACAGCACTTGCGGACACACAACAGACACTGAACAAGTTACTGAGCAAGTTACTGACAAACTGGTGTGTGTGCTTATCGGTGTTTATGATTCACGATGATTACGTTATATATTTATTTGTATTGTCAATTTGTAAGGAACAACTGATAGCGATTATCACAAATTATATAATAAGTGAATCTCGAAAAGCGACCTTTATTAGAAAAAATTTCACTTTATATTCAGCTATTTAGTTCCAAAAATAGACTGATCAAGAGGCAAGATGCAGGAGAGCACGGTGCAGCTGACGGTCACGGAGGTCAACTTGACAAAGGACATCGCGACGGGCGACAAGTTCCTCAACAACTATAGACTGGTCTCCAAGCTCGGCGCAGGCCATAATGGGAAGGTGTATCTGGGACAGAACACGGAAGATGGTGCTCTATACGCTATTAAAGAGATCAGTAAAGTCACAAAGCTCAGTATATTGAACAAGGACCCCAACGAACAGGTCAACAGGATCAACAACGAGATCGACGTGATGAAGACCATCATCAACCATCCAAAAATCCTAAAATTGGTGCGTGTCCTAGACGATCCTAAATTCACAAAGATATTCTTAATACTGGAATATTGCTCAAAGGGGGAGTTGAAGTTCGGCATCACTGCGAAATACGATGCACCATTATTACAGGCTATTACGCGAGATGTTGTTCTAGGATTAGAGTATCTTCATGGTATAGGGATTATACATCGTGATATCAAACCATCAAATTTGTTAAGAAACGATGAGAATTTTGTCAAGATTAGTGATTTTGGTATAAGTTTTGATTCAAGATTGGATAATAATAAGAACTTGAAGAGATTTGGAACTCCTGCTTTCTTAGCTCCTGAATTAGTCTCAAATGATTGTGAAAAAGAGATCGATGGGATGATTGATGTTTGGGCTTTGGGTGTTAGTGTTTATTGTCTTTGGTTTGGTGAACTCCCGTTCAATGGGAATAACGAATATGAACTGTTTCAAGTTATCATAAATGATGAAGTTGACTATAACAAAGGTAAAGATCATGAGATGTTGATCTCTTTACTGAAAAGATTATTAGAGAAAGATCCAAAGAAAAGAATAACGATACAAGAGTTGAAAACACATCCATATTTATTACAAGACTTGAGTCAAGATGAAATATCACAATTCCAAAACTTCAACAAGACATACCTAGATCAAAGAACCAAAAATAACAACTTTATGAGAAATAACTCTATCCAAAGAAAGTTCAAATCAATCTTTAGAAGAAAATCAAACACAGCTACAGAATCACCAAAATTCACAATCTCACCAACAACCTCATCTACCTTAGACATCATAAACATATCACCAACAGTACGAAACGCCCCAACACTTTCCAAGACCCTCTCCATCACTTCAACTTCATCCTCAACAACAACAGAACTCTCAACAGCAGCCACAACAACCACCCCAACCCCATTACACATCACACAACAATTAAACCAGATCTCCAACTCTGCTCCAGCACAACCAGACACATTTCTAGCCCCAAGACCACCATTAATACATCCTTTTAAATCCACATCCCAAATCCAAACTATGGGTCCATTATCAAAGAAAATGGCAACATCTTCAAACTCATTGAACTTAAACTCATACTTGAAATCAAAGAAAGATGTGCCTGATTATTTGGATGATTCGACTTATTTCCAAACTTTGGATTCTTCTTCATCGGAAAGTGAATCTGATGATTCGGATGATTCAGGTGATGGATTATATAATGATGATGGAGATACTTTGAGTTTTAGAATCGGACCAAAGAGAGTCCCGAGCTCATTACAGATGAAAACGGTTAATGAATATTTGAATATTTGAACTTGTCGATCCCATTCAGGTTACTTGACCTCCAACAGAAGATGAACCCTGGAAGGGTGAATCATGAAGGCATTCACACATACAATACTTATGATACAAAATCATAATATGAAAACATCAACGGAGAATAAGTACGGTACAGACAAACAAGTAGTACATGATATAAAAAATCATACAAACAATACATACAGATGATAGTGTGGATTCCACATTCCTTGAATTCCTCGAGGCTTGAGAATCCAACTGATACCTTTTTGGGTAATTACAATGATTCGTAGCTGCAATCGTAACATGTAACTATCTCCGATAAAGCTCATGCACACTTGTTAATAGTCAGTAGTCAACAGTATGGCCAATGGTACATGGGGCCTATTAAATTTGTGTCTTATGTTGATGAATGATTTGCTCGTAAATTCCGCCGAGCTTTTACGGGTTTTAATCGAATCGAAATCCGATGCGCCAGTCCTCTTTAACATACATTATCTATTTACTATAGTACTACTTACTATCTACAACTTACTACAATCAACTTCAAGCAAAGAAGTCTAAGTGGAATCTGTTGCTTGAAGCCGGACTTGAGAAGGACTTGACGGAGAAGAAGCGGAAGACCGAAGTGATGTTAGCGGATTAGTGATCGGTGTTAAACAGACACACCGTCCCAATCGGATTTCACTGCTCTTCTAGACATCTCGGCCGAAGTGTTAAAAATCCGGAGGCTTACTTTTTACAATATTAATAAGTTTAATACAGCTTCTGGAGCTTTATATAAAACGGGAATGCTAGCTGGTAAAGTATTTCGATGTTATTGTTGATATTTCCACAAGTGATTATTTGATCATAATATTTCACCACTCTGTTGTCTGAATCATTATAGTTGCTTAATATTGTTGATATCATCATGTCTGAAGATCATGAAGTTCACGAAGTTAAGGACATTGAGAGTCAAGAGGCTCGTAAAAAGTTCTACGAAAGTAATGCGGGAGACGGAACCACAGTCTATGACCAGTATCTGCATGGAGTGCCCTTATACATGTGTCTACTATCCTGTTTCATCACATTGTTCTTGATTGGATTGGATCAAACAATCGTGGTGACCATTTTGGAAGAGGTTGGTGTCAAATTCAACGCATATAATAACATCGGATGGGTCTCTTCGGGATACATGCTAACTATGGCGATATTTGCTGCTACTTGGGGAAGAGTCTCTATTGTTTATGGAAGAAAGTCCTCGTTGCTTGTGGCTGTATTATTGTTTGAGGCTGGCTCATTGATGTGTGCGTTGGCTTCATCGATGAATGTCTTAATTGGGGGAAGAGTCCTTGCTGGTATTGGTGGTGGTGGTATTCAATCATTGACATTTATCATTGCATCGGAATTGGTGCCTATTAGCAAGAGAGCTTTGATATTCGCTTGTATTGGTGTCACGTTCGCCGTGTCATCTGTTAGTGGTCCATTGGTTGGTGGTGCACTTACTGAGCACGTCACTTGGAGATGGTGTTTCTATATCAACTTACCCTTAGGTGGCGTATCTGCCATTTCGCTGATTGTGTTCTTTCATCCTCCAAAAACTAAAGGTAATTGGAAGGATAAGATCAAGTCGTTTGATTATATCGGTACGTTCCTCTTGACAGCTGGTGTTGTCATTTTCTTACTGGGTTTAACTTTTGGTGGTAATGATTTCCCTTGGAAGTCAGCTGCTGTTATCTGTTGCTTCATCATTGGATTCCTCACTTGTGTCGCTTTCTGCTTTTGGAACTTCAAACATTCCAAGTATCCAGTCATTCCTTGGGAAATTGTCAAGATTCCACAAGTTGATGCACCAGTTTTGTCTCTATTCACTTGCTTCTTCAGTTTCATGGGTATGACTGTCTATGCATCGACTTACTTCCAAGTCATTAGAGGTGACAGTGCTTTAAAAACCGGTATTGACTTACTTCCTGCCATCCTTGGTCTTGTGGGGACCTCGGTCTCTACTGGTGTGCTAATTAAGAAGACGAGACATGTGAAGCCATGGGCTATTATCGGTTCTGTCTTTGGTTGTGTTGGGTTCGGTTTGATGTCTTTACTTGAGGTTCATTCCAGCGTTCACCAGAGAATCGGATATTTGATTCTACCTGGTATGTCTGTTGGTGCCTTGATTCAGTCTGGTATTATGGCATCTCAACTCTCAGCACCAAAGACGGAAGGTTCTACCATATTAACAACTGCACTGTTCAACTTTTCTCGTGCTCTCGGTGGTGCTATTGGCGCAGATCTTTCTCAAGTTATTTACAACGCAAGCTCTAGACAGAAGATCAAAGACGCCGTTTTGACATTTCCTGATGCATTCATGGGTATTGACACTAGTGATCTGGATAGATTTTTGCTTGTTCCAGCTACCATAAGAGAACTAAGTGAAGAACCAAGAGAGATCCTACTAGAATGCCTGATGGACAGTTTGAGAAACGTCTATTACATGATCACAGGGGTAGCATGTCTTACTTTCATACTTTCATTATGCTTCTCATCAAAGAGAGTCCCACATGACTCAGAGATGCAAACAGAGGAAGAGTATCGGAAGAAACTACAATCTGGTGAAGCTGTGGAGGAAAACAATGATCAAGTACTACGTGATGAGCCTACTGAAAAGTCACAGGACTCTATCAATAAAGATCAAGATGACAATAATGGAAGTCCATCACCTGAAAGAAGTAACTCCACTTCCCAATAAGCAATTGTGTGTATATAGATTGACAAAGTCATAGAACAAGATCGATCTTTTGGCTATGCTTTTATGAATGATATAATGATGTATCCGATTACAGATCGACTTGTAAACATAGTTTTATTCAACAATCAGATTGAGTCAGTCATGAGTTAGATCAATTTATCATCGTGGACAACCCCTTCCTTCCTCTCTTCTGCTGTTGTCCTTCCAGATTCCTGTTTTCTCATACAACATTGACAAAATTCCGGGTGAATAGCGCTAAAATATACAACCATCCATTTCATTTTCTAACACAACATTACTCTCCTCGAAAGACTTGCGAGAAAGCTTGTTATTACTTTAGGTACCAAAGTACAAAGGTCACAACCCCCCTAATTAAACTACAAATTAACGTACAAGTAGATTGTTAAATTGTTATATGATTCTTATCATTGAGCTCCATGACTTTATCAGTTGAGGTTAATCAACCATGACGAAGCACAATGTGAGCACCGTAATAAGCACTCTTTATTCGAGTAATTAATTCAATCAACTGTCAACCGTTCTTAACAGATCAAAGCAAATAGTGCCATATCGTGATAAGACAAGAATCAACGGGTTGATGACACTTGAATTATTGGAGATATAGATGGAAGCAAAAGTTTTTTATAGATAGTATTGTCAAAAAACGAGCCAAAGACAACTGCTTCAACATAAATAACCCAGATAAGGGAAGCTCCGCTAAGGAAAAACCTAAAAAGAGCTTAAGAAAGGTGAACTGCCTTTGTCCTATAACAAATTTATATACAAGCGCCAAAAAAAAAAAAAAAAAAAAAAAAAAAAACAGAGGTAAAAGAATCAACACCCGGACACCAATATCAACACAACACTATTCAAACTTATCTCAACTAAGAAGAAATTAACAAATGTTGCGAGGGCGAATTCAGTAAACTGTTGTTTATTTTGAGAACTGACATAAACTGAACATCCGAGTTGGATGAAAGTGTGTTATGAAATGAAGATAGATGAATTAATGACAGATATAGAAATAATAGGTGAACTTACAAAGTATCAAATCTTTCAAAGAATTTATTCACAAGTAAAGATAACTTCAACGTTTACCTTTCTTCTTATTCTTCTTCTTGGAGGAAGTTGTTCCCGTTGAAGTTGCACTAGTAGTTGTAGTACTTGCACTCATTGGTTCAATTGGTGGTTCATCTTCTTTGATCTCTGTGTTTGTCAAGATGCTACTGAATCCTCTGATCGGTATGCTTATTGATTCTTGTTGTTGTTGTGTTTTGTCTGTCTCAATGTCAACATCACCGTCTTGATCATGAGTTGATTGTTTAAGTTTTCTATCTTTCTTGATTGATTTTGTTATTTGAATTCCATTTGGACCAAGCACCGTCATCAATTTTGATAAATCTTTCAACTTATTTGTTTTAAATTTATGTAGTTCACCAGAGATAGGATCATATACTTTGAAAGAAACAAATGATTTATCCTCATCGATTGGTTTCTTTACTACTTTGTCTTTGAGCTTTTTGGCAATTTTCTTCGATTGGGAGCCGTACGTTATGGAGATACGTGTTGTAGAAGGGCTTGTTTCGAGGAGATGCAGCGATCTCTCAATAAAGATGTCGGATGATTTGACAGAAGAAGTCATATTCAATGTTGATTCAACGATCCCTCTCTTAATATTGAAGTGTTTGTTCAGATGTTTTTTCGTTCAACGACTTTTTCTTAACACATAGAACGACTGAAAGAGGAAATTTGCGCGACACATATATTAAATCAGGATCGGTTAAATAAACAAGTGATTTATCGGTTAAATAAATGTTGCTGTCATTAACAGACAGAATAGAGATAGCATGTCTACACTCAACAAGGAAGAAATAGGATAAATCTGTCTATATTGCTCAAGAATCTAAGGCTAAAGAACCATGATGGAGCTGAATGAGAAGCTTTTGAACCCGTTAACCATTATAAATCCGCGTTATGAACACTATTATTGATGAGACCGCGGGCGCGGGCGCAGGCGCAGGCTCAGGCTCAGGCTCAGGCTAAGGTCCAGGTTTAGTGTATTATTAATATCTTAATATGGCTAGCCATATCAAATCCTACTGTAGTATTGAAATCAGCGCTTACACTTACGCAAGAAAGATCATTTGTATCTAATCTGGGCCGTCCGTTTCGTTTTCGTTTGACAGGATTTTCCTGTTGTTGCTGTACTGTTAAATCCATAAAGTATGATAATTTAAATAGATCAATTTATCGAAACAACCGAGGCATATCATGTTTGATGAGATTAGATATTCCCATTGAAGCGGTTAGTATTGACGACTCAAAGTAACGTCACTATGATAATTGAGCACCGGATATGAATTAGTGTCAAACCATGTCGATAATTATAAACCGACATGCAGCATGAAACAGAGCAATGAAACTGAAATAGAGATGTACATTTAGATAACTCATGACAGGCCAGGCCGTACGGTACGGTACGCCTCTTTGGCTTAATTAAAGAGAGAGAGAGCTTAGTGGACTCCACCTAAATTAAGCCAAGTGCCCACATATTTTTATAGCGGGAAAGGCTAAAAGGAGGGTTTGTGTGTCGGTAAGTATTTCCGCAACGAGCCCGGATTGATGGATTTCCGTAAATTTGTGGAGATTTGATTATTTGAGTCATGAGTCAGTCAATCAATTGTTAATTTTCCGGTCCTCCAATTTTTATTACTCTGTAAAATATGTAAATGGCACATTCTACGTAATTTTCAATATTCCATTGGGCCCTTCGTACTAAAACTGCTTTTATATATTGTATAAATAACCATTCTATTCTTCTTCACTTCTTTAATTCCATATTTATAAGAGTGTTAATATACATCATGATGAAACAAAAGAGAACTAGAACAGGATGTCTGTGTTGCAGACGGAGACATAAGAAGTGTGATGAGCGTAAGCCATCGTGCCAGTTCTGTATTTCAAAAGGACTAGTGTGCGAATGGCCTATGAAGGGCTCTGTCTTTGTCAATTACAAGCTATCTAACGCTGAAGAAGTTCAAAATATACCAACTCAAGCCGAACATATCATGACACTATCGTGTTCCCCAGAAATTCCACAGATCAAAATCAATAATAAAGCCACTTCACCACTACCGTCTTCCACCATTTCATACCCATCATCAACAGCATCAGACTCTTCAGAGAGTTACTCTTCCGATACGACGTTCAACAGTACCAACGATCATGTGTTCTACAACTACAGCTTCTCAACTGCTGCCTCCTCGCTTAATGATCGCCCGAGAAGGGACAATGATCAATCTGCCAACATAACTAGCACAAGTACGAAAATAACGTCAACAACGGGATCATCCACTTCAGAAACACTGCCTTCAATCAAACAGTATCATTTTGTGGTACCGAGAGATCATCATCTTCTCAATGATTCGCTCCAACAGCGATCTGATTCGTTATCGAGTACAGGGAGTACCGGTAGCAATTCAGTGATTGATCAATCCAAACGACTTTCTGTGAGTTCTCTTCTCAATTGAAGCGACTTTTCCATCATCATCCATATTATTTATTTGTCTTGATAATAAAATACAACAAGATTGGTCATTGATTCTTGCTTGGAATGTTCGATGTAGGTGGAATTAGCATAATTAATTATTTGCTCGCTAGTTACGGCTGGATTTGGATTTGGATAGTCTTGTGACCCCAATGATCATTTGTATTACTCAGTCATTCATTAATCATTAATCACTAAACACTAATCACCACACATCATTGATTCACACAAGACATCATTCTTCATGTACATGGGTTAATGTTATGACACAACCGATAACCGACAACTGACAACTGACAACAGTAGACCATTCTATTGTACTGACTGTAAGACTTTTAGATCTCGGTGTTAATCAAAACTCGTTCGCACACAAAGTTGGTTTCCCGCTTTTAACATTTCCTAATTGAGAAAGCCATATACAAATGAGATTCATTGATTAATCATTAATCATCAGTTTGCTTTATTTATTTGACTCTATATCTAAATGCCCAATAAACAACACCTGAGAGTAATACACCAACACCAGTGACAGGAAACACATAATATGGATAACCTCCATTACTTTTAAAACTTTCTGGAGGTGGTAAGAATGGGAATAATGCTAAAAAGACATTACTTAATAAAAAAACCAATGATAATCCAAAATATGAATGCCATTTATGATCTGTTCTCGTTCCCCAATTCTCCTTAACTCTATTGAATTGTAAATAGAATAATCCTAATGTCACAAAGATATTAATCCAAGTTCCTGGATAAGAATATAAATTCACCACTAATTGATAAATATCACCATTTGGAGGAACAATCAAAACTAAAACGGTAACAAACCAATGTAAGATCATTGAATATTTTAAATTGCTGAATGTCTTACTGAAAGGGATCAAATCTTCTTTAGCTAATGATTGATTGATTCTTGAATGACTGAATGAAACAGCAAGAACATTACCAAAATTTGATAATGATATTAAAACAGGTAATAATTTTGAACTAAATGAATCAGATTTAAAGATTTTTTGAAAGAATATTCCAGCTATTAACACACCTGAATCTTTAAATTCTGATTTTGGTATCACAAGATAATATGAATAAATGACCAAGAAATAACAAACAGTTGTTAATACAACACTTAAAGGAGCAGCAATTTTAAGAGTCTTTTCAGGATGTTTAATCTCACTTAATACATAATTTGCATTTTCCCAACCTTTAAAAGAATAAATCACTTGTAATAATGCCACTGATAAATTATATCCATTTCCTTCAAATCCATTATAATTTTCCCAAATATCTTTGAAATTATCATTTGGTGGTATATCTTTCAATATGAATTTAAACCTTACTAAGAATCCAAGTGTTATAATTATTCCCAAGATTAACACTTTAATAAATCCTAAAATTGTGAAAATCTTTGTACTTAAACCAGAATGATATGAATGTAAATATATGGCAAAAGTTATTACTCCAACACCAATCCATCTAGCTAACCAATCATTATCTGTAATTCCAATGATAAATAATAGATATTTCCCCATAGCATATGAATTTCCTGAACTAAAACCTAATAATACAATTTGGAAAGCATAAACATTTTCAATAAGATATTTTGGCCATTTCCAAACTCTTTGTAAGTAATTCTTTTCACCTCCATTAAAAGGTAATTCAAGTCCAAATTCCATATATACACTTAATCCACAAAATGTTATAAACCCACCAAGACCCCATAAAATCATTGATGTACCAATATTACCAGAAAGTTGGAAAATCAAACTTGGTGTACTAAAAACTCCTGTACCAATCATCTTATTTATCACCAGTGCCATGACGGCCATTGTATCGAGATGCGGTACAACATGATGATTGGGAAGTAGTGGTTGAGAATCTGACATATCGGCAACTATGAATTAGTGATGAGTTGATAAACCTGTAAAGAGAGTACCGCGAAAATATCTTATTCATATTTAATCAATAATGATGATCGATGGATGATTCATAGTGCTTATCAGATAAACAATTTCACGTGACTTCTAGGAAAGGTATCCATCGGGTGGAATCACGTGACTTATTTCAAATTCCCCAATAATTAGACACGTGACTAATAATCGAATAATAAAATCGAATCACGGGACTAGTAGTCATGTGACTGTTGTTTTTAATGATCGGGGTGGACGCGCACTCCACCTCCTCCCATTGCAATTATAAGGGCCCGGCTGAAAGGAACATTTATCCAACAAGACGCGGAGCATTTGTAAGCGGGGTAGAACGATTTCACCGCGATTGGCCGTAGTGTGAGCACTGGGCAGCAATCAGCACACGCAGTGAGTACAGCATTGAATTGCCAATCAATGCCAATCAATGCCAATCTCCCGTTTCTCCACAAAAAGATGACTTCATAAATTTTGTGGGTGACCTGACTCCACTGTAATTGTCCACGCACAAACGCTAAATTTGAACAAAGGCAAATAGGCAACTAGGCAGAAAGGCAGCCCCGGCTTTCCTAATCCGTTAATAATAGCCAAACATTACTTGAACAAACGACCGCTGTACTGGTTTTTTCGCTGAAACGACAAATCACAGTGCGAGCAAGAAATAAATAACGGCATCTGGCAACTGTAATGCCAATTACGACGTCAATATTGACAGCACAGATTATATAGCATTACATTTACATAACACATCACTAACTCACTCATATGGTAGTAAAGCTAGTATGTCAATAACATGCACCAACTTCCAAGACAGCTCCACTTGGCCGTGTCAAGTCGGGACAGAATACAGAAAACTCTCACTTGATGCGTCACAAATTCGATCGAACTCGGGATCTTTTAGCGCATTATAATTTTAATTAAGCCTCTTGGATTGTTAGGTACCAAAAGCAAACTGCCCGTTCTTTTCCTTTTGTTGCAGATTTTCAGATAGAGACCCTGTCAGAAATGACCTGACCAACGTTGCACAACAAAATACAAACGGTCGCTGGCCGATTCAATTTGATCTTCTTCTCCAGATAATTTTAAGTTTTGTCTCTTGTTCGTGGTTGTTTGTCCACCAACTTATATAAACAGCCAATCCCTCCAACTTTAGATCTCGTTTCATTGTTACAGTCTAACTATCAAGCAACAGCTTAACAACAACAACAACAACAATGGTTACTCATAACAACAGAGCCAACAACAACAACAATAGGGACGATGATATCCTTTCAGATGTTGAGATCTCCCATGATGTTATCATCGATCATGATATCACTCATCATAAGGAACTTACTGCAGATGAGATTGTTTTGAAAGAAGCAAAATTCCCATTCTCTGGTTATGAAATCAAGACATACTTTCGTCATGCTTTCTATACTTTTTTCCCATCAAAAGAAGAGATTAGACAAGAACGTAAAAAGATTAATCCATTTCCAGCTTTACGTAAAATGACTTGGAAACAATGGAATTATTTCTTATTAGGTTTCTTAATTTGGACTTATGATGCTTTTGATTATTTTGTTATCTCTTTAAACGTTTCAAATATTGCTGAAGATTTGGATAGAAGTGTTAAAGATATTACTTGGGGTATTACTTTGGTTTTAATGTTAAGATCCGTTGGTGCTATTATCTTTGGTTATTTAGGTGATAGATATGGTAGAAGAATTCCAATGATTGTTGTTTTATTCTGTTTTATTGCTGTTCAAATTGGTACTGGTTTTGTTCAAGAATATAAACAATTCTTGGGTGTTCGTTCTATCTTTGGGATCTTTATGGGTGCAGTTTATGGTTTAGCTGGTCCAGTTGCTTTAGAATCTGCTCATCCTGAAGCTAGAAGTTTCTTAAGTGGTGTTTTCCAACAAGGTTATGCTTTAGGTTATTTATTAGCCGTTGTTTTTCAAAGAGCTATCACTGATAATGAAAAGAAACATGGTTGGAGATCATTATTATGGTTTAGTGCTGGTTTACCTGTATTTTTAATCATTTGGAGATTTTTTACAAAAGAATCTGATGAATTCTTACAACAAAAATTACATTTATCAAATAACAAATCTTCATTTGCTCAAGATTTTAAAACTGCAGTTAAAAGACATTGGGTTAAACTTATTTATATGGTTATTTTAATGGCTGGTTTCAATTTCTTATCTCATGGTTCTCAAGATTTATATCCAACTTTATTAACTAAACAATTGCGTTTCAGTCATGATAGATCTTCAGTTACTAATTCTGTTGCTAATTTAGGTGCTATTGCTGGTGGTACATTCTTTGGTCATTTCTCTGGTTTCTTTGGTCGTCGTGCTACTATTGTCTTGTGTTGTATTCTTGGTGGTGCAATGGTTTATCCATGGGCTTATGTTAGAAACTCTGGTATTAACGCTGGTGTTTTCTTCTTACAATTCATGGTTCAAGGTGCTTGGGGTGTTGTTCCAATTCATTTATCTGAATTATCTCCACCTGAATTCAAAGCTATTGTTGTTGGTGTTTCTTATCAATTAGGTAACTTGGCCTCTTCTGCTTCCTCTACTATTGAATCTACTATTGGTGAAAGATTCCCAATTGAAATATACAATGATGATGGTACTCTTGAAGAAGGTGTTTACGATTATGCCAAAGTCATGGCTATTTTCATTGGTTGTGTCTTTGCTTTCTTGTTAGTTGTTGCTTTATTAGGTCCAGAAAATAGAAATGGTAACATCAACTATGTGATGGATGAAGATGAAAAGAGAGAATTGATTGAACAAGGTAAGATTATCACTAATCCAAATAGAGATCTTGAAAAAGGTGGTGACATCTCAAGTGACATTGGTCAAGGTGATAAAGCCATTACTTACCACAAGGAAGGTATTGACAACGAATCGATCAACAAGAGATCCTGATGATGGGGCGACTTCTCTCTATATACAGCAGGTCTGCATATGCACTGAATTTATGAATTATTGTGTTTTGTTAAAACAATTTGTATTTGTATATATGATAATGACGTAAAACCCAGACACCATCAATAAACAATCAATCTGGCGGCGGTCTTTTACCACAAATCGACTCTTAAAATTTGATCAAAATGCCGAAAGTTGTTAAAAATAAGGTGTTCGTTTCCCTTTCTGGATTTTAAAGTAGATATCACCGCGATGAATGAAACATGATTTATCATTTATGTGCTTCTGATAAGCTGATGATATATAAGAGAATTATGACCACCCACATTTATATGCTTATATATATTGACAGGTATTACGGGTGTTAATTAGACTAGCTATGCCCGTTTCATCCATAGGCTGGAAGTCAAGAATCCCATCATTGACAACCGATGTCTTGAATGATGGACAGAGTGGTGTTGTTCCCGAGGAAGTTTACGATGAACTTATCAGACCTTTACTTAATGAACTAATAGAGAAAGGAATTAATCCATATGAAACAAAATTTGATCCAGATAGACATTTAATATTCACTGAAGATGATTATTCAAGGACTCAAAGGTTAACATTACAAGATCTAAAGATATTTAATCCACATCAAGAACCTATTACGGATATCGGTGTCACTGCTCCATTTCCTTTGATTTCTGATGAAGCTGTTGATATAATGAGATATGAAATCCTTGATAAAGAATGTTTCTTTAAAGCTGGTCGTGTTTCTGATAGTCCAAACACCCAAGATAAAGAGTTTTGTATTAGAGGAAATTGTATTGAACTAATGCCATTCACTGCTGCTTTATGGAAACATCCAAGAACTTTAGAGATTATAAGTAAACTTTCTAATGTTGAAGTTGTTAATATGAATGATCATGAATTAGGAAGAGCCAATATTTGTATCAAATCAAGAGTCAATAATAATAATAATAATGAAGAAGATGATGATGATCAAGAACATGATATTGAACATATGAAATCTGCATTAACATGGCATTATGATTCTCCACAACACGTTTGTGAACTGATGTTAAGTGATACTACAAACATGAAAGGTGGTGAAACTGCAATGATGATGGGTGATGGTAAGATTGCCAAAGCCGTTGGTCCTCAAAAAGGATGGTGTACGATATTACAAGCGAGAATTATAAGACATTTAGTGATTAGACCAAAGGGTAATTTCTCTGAAAGGATTGTATCTGTTGCTAGTTTTAGACCATCTGATCCTATGGAGGATAATTGTTTCATGACAACGATCAAACCATCACGAATGATGGGAGCACGATATAATGAATTTTATAAAGGATGGATGGATTATAGACTTGAAGTGTTAAATAAAAGAATTCAAGTGATTCAAGATAGATTAACACAAAAGTATTTAAATGGTGAACAATTTGATCAATTAGAAACCATTGAGTTATTACAAAAGAGCATTATAGAGTACGTTGAACACACATACCAAGAATTTGAAGCAGTTGATGATGGAATTGTCCCAAAACCACCTTCATATAATGCAATCAAAGCTGAATTATAAGATATATATATATATATTTTAATTACCATATTAGGAAATATACCAAATAAAGTAATATTCGTAATAATTAATTACATAATTAATTACATAATCAACCACATTACATAATATTCCTCGGAAGGCTCAATTTGAATTTCAACATAAAAAAAGCTTCCAAAAAACAGCAAATTTAACCAATTTCTAATACAATTTAATCAATCAATTTAGATTAATTAAAGAATAATGAGTTTTAATCATACTTTCCATTGGTAAGTCTTTCCATTTTATAAAACACAATGTGAATTAGTGGGGGGTTTTCCTTCAATATTGATAAAGATGTGTGTTTCTATTGTTAACATGTGGCTTGCTTTATATTTGGCGTATCTTTGTTTAGGACTGACTGCTTAGTCTTATCATTTTGATAGTTTTATCTTTGTTGTAATTCTAGACATGTTTCCTTGATTGTCTATTAGAAGTGTGATTGAATTGATTGATAGTTACTTGTTACTTCATTTAAACAAATGGAAGATTGCTTCAAGGGGTCATCAGTCAACTTTTATGTGTCAGTCAAGTCAATGCAACACACATTATCATCATTATGAACCATTAATTAATTTATTAAATGTCTTCATTTACTAACTCTTATATGAAACAGGCCTGCAGGTCCACAAGACGTTATTGTCACCGGTACTTTTGATAACTGGTCCGGTTCTTTACCATTAGTGAAAACTTCAAAAGGAGATTTTGAATTAACTTTCCCTTTAAAAGCTGAACAACAAAATGATGATAAAGTGTTATTTAAATTCGTTGTTGATGGTAATTGGGTCACTTCAAAAGAATACGAGATCATCACCGATGGTGGTAATGATAACAACGTGTTATACTTGAACTCTTTACAAACTGAATCTAAATCTACTGGTGGTTCTAAAATCCCAGAAGCTGGTGGTTTAGTATCTGGAGTTGTCATTCCAAAAGACACAACTGCTTTCGAAAAGGAAAACGTTCAAGAAGAACAATTCAACACTACAGTCTTACCATCCAGTGAAGGTCAACAAAAGACTCTTGGTGAACCAGGTGTTGCTATCCCAACTGATCCTCATCAAATTAAAGAATTTAGTGAAGTTCGTGATGTCGATGCTAAAGAATTGAATGCCAAATTGAATGCTCAAGAAGTTGAAGAAGAACCAACTTTAAGCACCACCGTGTTACCATCAAATGAAGGTAAACAAGTCACTAATGGTGAACCAGGTGTTGTTATTCCAGAAAATGCTAATGACATTAAAGAATTTAGTGAAGTTCGTGATATTGATGCCCAAGCTTTAAACGATAAATTAAACAAGGATGAATCTAAAACTACTCAAAGTGTTAAAGTGAAGAAAGTCATCAAGAGAAACAAACAAACCGGTGAAGAAATTGTTGTTTCTTCTGAACCAGTCTTTGAAGATGATAAGAGTAGAACCCTTGACCCAGCCAAAAAGAAATCAGATGTCGTTTCAGATGAAGATAACACCACCACCACAACTCCAATCCCAGCAAGTGCTGGAACTGCTTCTACTTCTGTTGGTGAAGACGTCACCACTACAAAAGCAGCACCTGCCTCAACCACCACTACTCCAAAGAAATCAACAAAGAAAACCACTTCTACTACTCCAGCTAAATCTGAAAAGGAAGAAAAGAAAGGATTCTTCAGAAAATTGAAAAAGATGTTTGATTAAATAACTCTTCATTTTTATTACCATTTTCTTAATTAAAGATCTAATTATATCCCCCCATATTCAGCTTTCCCACCAACATGACTCTCTCTACATGCAGGTCTAATCTTTTCAAATTAATTGCTCTCAAAAATACTCACTCCAGTTCTTTTTTATATCACCATCACTTATACCAACTCTCTTTCTTTCATTCTTTGAAAATGTTTTCATATTATCGAATTCCAAAAGGCAGGTAATTTTTATATAAACAAACCAATAACACTGCAGCTGATATCTATTTTTCAATTTGTAGAGTCGTTGATGTACTATGGCTATGGCTGCTCGTCATCTTTGATGTCTCATGTGCCATTAGATCTAAGTTGCATATAATGTTGAAGCATCTATATTTCATAAATGAACAGATATGAAGAGAACTTAGTACATAGATAGATACATAATCCTTGAGGACTTACTTATTTTTGTGTATAATTAACAATTGGGCACGTGACTTGGAAACACAGGTTTGTTTATTGGTTAGAAGCGCGAGTCTTTATGTTTTTTCGGCAAAATTCAATTTATTCGTCGTATATGAATCATTATACCTTGCGGGATTGGTTATTCTTTTTCCAAAAGTTTTTCCAAAAGGCACCGATTGGTCTTGTTCCAGTGGATGAATGAAGAGCTATGTAGTATATTTGTCTTGGAACATAGTAGTTGCGAATGTTATTCTGCATACGCATTCGTCCATAGGTAATGGATTAAACTCTATTGGTTGGATTGATCGATTATTTTGCAGTAATATCTAACTCAATGAAATAGCTGATTTCCTTACTCATTCTATCTTGGATGGGTTGAGTAAATAGCTGTACATTCTGATGATATTAGCATTTAACGACTAGTACTTCTTTTATGATATAGCTAGACGAAATCAAGCAGTCTTCTCATAGAAACGGTACTTGATATTACATCAAACCAGTTAATGGGAGCTGCACCGTTTAGCTGAATCAATATAATTACAATTTACCATTATTACAACTTGTAGCTACTTTTAACGATATTTGATAAATCAAACCATGGTTACTAATTAACTACCAGTATTCAAAGCTTGAATATGCTTGTATGCACAAGATATGTATCCAGTTATGAGCACTCATATATATAAATATCTTGCAACTCAATGCGATAAACAGTCAGTCTCAATTCACGATAAGGCACAAGTGTGTTATCAATCATGTAGATTAACCTCAATGAAGAGTAGAAATTTGAAGTTGTATACTTTCTACTGAGATACTCTTATTATTTACAATAGACTGGCCAATCAAAGTGTCTTGTAGAGAACGGGACCAAGGAATGCGGAACTATGAATGGATCATCTCCTGAAGAGGTAAAGATTTGAATTACATCAAGATCAAAAACTTCGTTGACTCTGTTGTGTTCGTTGTTTGTTCTTACAAAAATTAAATGACTCTGGTCAATGAGTAGACACTGATATGAAGGCACCTATGTACTATGAAATGTTAAATGGACGAGAGTCGTCAATGCCCAGACACATCAACGAAAACGCACAAATTGTCTTATCTTGACGAGTTATGGACACCCACTACCTTGAGCGCAATACTACTATCGGACATAGACAACACCTCCAAGTTCGATGTCAAGTGTCACTTTCTTTGTGATTCCTAATTGACAATTCAATACACAATTGATTGTTAGAGATCGTGGTGGAAGTAGTACCAAACATATTTGAGGTAACACCCAATGACGTGTTATGATAGTAACACCCTTAACTCAACTCATTGAACAATCACAATCAAATCATGATTGTTATCATACAACAATCTACAAACCATGACACCCCACCATTCATTATCAAACAGCAACAATACAAACCAATACTCCACACATTACACATTGAGTTATCATCTATCATTAATCACATATCCTACTTGAGCCAATAAACATGTCGCGTATGTCAGAAACCCGTCAATTATTTCCTAAAATGAACATAACTTCCCGACCCACCAAATCTTCAAAGTGTAGATCATTAAACAGCTGGCGTATAAAACAAAAAGTACTGAGGCCCTGAGATTAGCCATCAGATCTCCATCCAGCCGAAATTCAGAACACTCCGAACTCTACTGATAATGAATTATGATACAGTGGTGGTGGTGGCCGGTACCAGTACTCAGTAAGGCCAGGGAGGGAGCTAACTGTACAATAGGACACTGGCGGTGTTTTCCTGCCTAGAACAATTTGACAAGCCAACACTAATCGGGGAATAAAATAGATTACGAGGACAGATCAACACCACATTGGGCAATAATTTGTGGGAAAAATTGTGAGCAGCATTGAGTGAGTACTTAGCGCCGGACATAGCTCGTAGATTGTCCATTCAAGGCACCGATGATTGAAATTTGATAACAATAATAATAATAAATAAATTAATGTGAATTGAACATTTGTTTTGTATAAATTGAAGAGATTCTCCTCATTGTTAATCGTCCTTTCTATTATGTGATGTGTGTGTGTGTGAGTGTGTGCTATATAAGAACAACATAAAGGCACATATATATAATGTTGGAGAAGAACAACAACATCAACTCATCGATAAAATCCCATGGGGATGCTTCGACTCATAGTATAGATCCAGCTTTGAGTGGTTCAGTATTAGAGGTTAATACTGGAGAAACAGGTATTAAGAGAGAATTACAACCTCGAACATTAACGATGATGACTATTGGTGGGAGTATTGGTACTGGATTATTCGTCACTATATCAACTGGGTTATTATATGGTGGACCTCTGAGTTTATTACTTGCATTTGTTCTTTGGTCTGGGATAATTTTTTGTGTTGTTGTTGCAATGGGAGAGATGGTTTGTTATTTACCGGTTGAAGCACCTTTCATTCAAATGGCTGGAAGATGTGTTGGAAGATCATATGAGTTTATTGCTGGGATCAATTATTATTTGATGGCTTCAATTTATATCCCATTTGAAATCGTTGCAGTGAATGGGATGATTCATTATTGGAGAGATGATTATTCTCCAGCTATTGCATTCTGTGTTGAAATTGCTATTTATATGGGATTGAATTTATTAACTGTGAGATATTTTGGACAAAGTGAATTTTGGTTAAGTACAGGGAAATTCATCCTTGCTATTGCATTGATCTTCTTTACTTTCATTACTATGGTTGGTGGTAATCCTCAACGTGATGCTTTTGGGTTTAGATATTGGAAAGATCCAGGTCCAATGGTGGAAACTATTGGAACTGGTGCAAATGGTAGATTTCAAGGTTTTATGGCTGCTTTAAACAAAGCTTCATTCACTATTGTTGGTCCAGAATATATTGCAATGTTGGCTGGTGAAGCTGGTGGTGAAACTAGAAAAGTTTTAGCTAGAACTTTCAAAAGTGTTATCATTAGATTGATTGTGTTTTATATCTTTGGTGCTTTATGTGTTGGTATTTTATTACCATCAAATGATCCTACTTTGGTCGCTTTGGCTACTATTGGATCCACATCAAGTGGTGCATTCTCACCATATGTGATTGCAATGAATAACATGAAAGTTAAAGTATTCCCACATATCGTTAATGCTTTATGTGTCACTTCTGCTTTTTCAGCTGGTAATTCTTATGTCTATTGTTCATCAAGAGCACTTTATGGTATGGCAAGAAGAGGAATGGTTCCAAAGTTTTTTTTGAAATGTACTAAAGGTGGTATTCCAATTTATTGTGTTGCTGCTACTTTCTGTTTTTCACTACTTTCATTATTACAATTAGGTGATAGTACAGCTAAAGTGTTGAATTGGATCATTAATTTGACCACTGGTGCTCAATTGTTGAATTATTTCTTCATGTGCATAACTTACATTGCATTCTATTATGCATGTGAAGCTCAAGGTATAGATAAGAGTTCATTCAGATACAAAGCTTGGTTTCAACCATATTTAACATATTTTGCTGGTACCATTATTCTTCTAATGTGTGGTGCTTTAGGTTATACTGTTTTCTTACCAGGTTCATGGAGTATTGAGAACTTCTTGACATACTATTTGATGATCATGTTGGATATTGTGTTGTTTGTTGGTCATAAATTGATAACTAGATCTAAATTCATCAAGAGTGAAGAGGTTGATTTGATTACTGGTTTGGAAGAAGTTGAATTACACGAATTGGAATATCTGGAGAAGAGAGAAAAATCCAACTATGTGAGAAAGTGGTATGATAAGGTGCTGGACACCATCCTTTGATTGTATATTTGCTTTTAATTTTTACTGTATTGTTGTTTAATCTGATGTAGTTGTAAACTAACGATATGGTTGCTAATTGTACGAGAGTACCTTAGTAGTAGTCCGATATTTACGAGGCCTTACGCTCAAGAAAGTTCTTGTTTGAAACAAAGTTTGCTATAATAGGCCTTAGGGGTGTTGTTTAACATACGACAAAGGCTGAGTAAAAGCTCATCACTAGGTATTCAAGTATTTACAACATCGATAGCAACTTCACTCTCACACCATTAATTACAGTGATATATCTAACTTGCACTAAATTGAGGGTCCACAAACAGACTAGATCTGTCAATCAAATCTGAAGATAAATAATAAAACAAGTAAACGGCTCAATAAATAACTGCAATCCAATCGGCAAAGTCGAGCTAAACTGCATATGATTAGTTACCATCATACTCAAAATTACATCATTTTATATGAACTTTTTAGTACTTCGCTAAAAATTGAATAATAAAAAGAAATAAATTAAGAAGTACCGAAACTAAACAACAATTCAACAAAAAACCTGCCATTTTAATACTCTCTTTCCCACTATTTATCCTTAATCAAAACATTGCTTTGAACAAGCACTCACACGTAATCCGGAGCCAAACGGAAACAACACCAACAAACATTTAGCCCTATCCATCAACACACATTCCTCGAGAAACCCATAATTTGTTACCACATTCCCTTCAAATTGTTATACGATGAGACTGCCATCTCCGGTACTACGTCCACAACACCACCATCTCTTCCTTCTCCAACTTCTAGCACTCCCTTCACTAACACTGGCAGCACTAACACTGTGCTCCTCTGAGAACACAGGCTCTTCCTCTTCTTCCACATCCTCACAATATCAGAGTAATGGACTTTGTTCCGATAGCTGTTCAGGATTCGCTTATGCCATTGTGTTAGGACAGAACTGTTGGTGCTCAAACTACACACCAAGTGACACAACAGACACCGGGAGCTGTTCTGATGACTGTCCGGGCTATCCCAGCGAGAAGTGTGGGAGTCAGGAGCAGAATTTGTTCGGGTACATACAGATAGGGAATCCAAGTTCATCATCATCATCAACATCATCAACTACAAGTACTAGTTCGAGTACAACCACAAGCTCAAGCTCGACAAGTTCACCTACTACAAGCTCAACTCCTACCAGTTCCACACCAGAAGAGACAACATCCTCATCCTCCTCCTCCTCGGTGGTTGCAGATACTGAGTCTACAAGCACATCTACTAGTTCTAGTTCTACATCCACATCCACCAGTTCAAGTGAAAGAACGACCAGCACCTCCCAAACATCAACATCTTCTTCTTCCAGAACATCATCCCATTCTGGAACATCAGGCTCTTCTATCAAGCCTAGCACATCCATAGTCTACTCCATCATGACCATCACAAGCGGCCAACAAACACAATTGACAACTACACAAGTCGTGTCGACAGTTGTCGTCTTACCAACGAACACAGATGGAACATCATCAGGAATGTCTTCTGATTCTTTAGATTCCTCTTCTCAAAATGAGTCTAAAGACGGATTCTTTGAATCGAAAGGCAAAGTGGCCGGTGTATTCACAGCAGTGGGTGTTGTTGTTCTTGCAATACTATCTACATTACTATATTGTTGCTGCTTCAAAAGAAGATCAGATGATTCGGACGACATGGAAAGCAGCGGATCACAAATGTATGGCGATGAGAAGAACCATCTGGGTGGTAATGGTGGTGGTGTTCCTGGTGCAGTTCCACCGCTGATCGACCGAGACGAGGCGTTGAGCAACAACGGTGGTGGTCGCGGTGGCTTGAACGGTGTTGATGACGATGAATTCGATTTTGTTCACGTTCAAGGCCATGATCAACGACTTGTGCCGAACATGTTCATGGAGTGGAACAACGGCAGTAAGAACAGTCTCGCGGACGACAAGGATTACAGTCGCAGGGTTCTCCGGGTGACCAATGAGTGATGATGATAATATTAATATGAATATAAATATAAATATAAATATAGTTATGATCAGTTGATCAATTTTGTAGTAGTAGTAGTCCCTGTTCTATCTTTGGCTAATCAAGTATGGCTGTGTTTTGTATGACAAGACATTTACGAGATCTCGTGATCAAGTCTGTAGTCCCTGAGAGAAGCCTCACCTGGAGACTACAGAGACTCAACCCACGCGCAGCCCATAGTTAAGCAAGAAAAGTCCAGTCCCGATTACCGCATTAGGAGATTATGGAAAAAAGAAAAACGAACAAAATCCATGAAATTTGACTTGGCACAAAAGTTGGTTTTAAAAGAAGTGTTTCCCACTTTTTTTACAAAGCTTGCTCATTTAAATCATCAAATTCATTAATCAACCAGTTTAAACATGTTTAAAGAGCAAAAACAGCCGCTTCCAAACTTGTCGTCTATTAACTTGACTCATCTAACCGCTGAAAATGCCCAATATGGTAATTTGAAACTCGACAGACACGATTCAAAGACGGCTACACTATCTTCAAATGACTCCAACTCGCCAAACTCGTCGCAGTCTCCACAGTCTTACACTTCTGTTTCGTCCATCGATTCTCCTCCAAACAACACTACAAACAACTCCATCCCATCTTTAAGCTCCATCGCTAACGGAACCGCTGTGGGAAACAACAACCCAGCTCCTGTCTTGACCGGATTGAATGACAACTCAATCTACACGACTAACCTGCTCAACTACTCAAACTTTAACAACATCAACCATGCTCACAACTTGAACGGATACGGAAACAATAACAACAACAATAATAACTACATGAACAATAACTATAACAGTATCCCTTCTTTGAACTCCATCTTGGATACATCCCTTTCTTCATCAGTTCCAAAAGTCATGATACCAGATGCTTATGCTCACAGTTCAATGATTCCAACTACCGTTGAACCTCCAAAGAAATTGAAATATTTGAGAAAGAACAACGATGATTATCAAAATGGTCCATTGGTTTGTAAATGGGGTGATTGTAAACAATTGTTTGAAAATGCTGAATCCTTATACAATCATCTATGTGATTACCACGTTGGAAGAAAATCCAACCGTAACCTGAACTTGGCTTGTGATTGGGATGGATGCAAAGTTCAAACTGTTAAAAGAGACCATATCACCTCTCATATTAGAGTTCATATCCCATTGAAACCATTTGTTTGTACTGCTTGTCCAAAGAGATTCAAAAGACCTCAAGATTTGAAGAAACATATCAAGACTCATGCTGATAGTGCCACCAAAGCTGCCCAGAAAGCCGCTGCTGCTGCTGCTGCTGCTTCTGCAAATGCTGCTCCACAAGTCAACTATAGAAATCCAAACTCTTTACCTCCAGGTCTTTCAAACTATCAAGCTTCTGCAATCTTGGAATCTCAAATTAACAACTATCAAATTGCTGCTTCAAACTTTGATAGTTTATTATCACTTGATAGTAACAATCATGAACTTGATTCAAGAAAGAGAAAACCTGAAGTTGTTTCACAATTCTTTGATGAAGTTAAGAAATCTAAGATTTCTCCACGTTACAATAATGAATTAGTTTCTAGACTAAATTCTTTAGAATACAACTTATCATCAAGTGATTTCTCATTACCCCCATTATCATCCTCTACTCAACAGACAAACAACAACAATAACAATAAGCTGTTCAAAACAACCCAAGAGTTATACGATACCAACTCATTCTTCAACCAACTGTCCGCATCATTGGATCAATACCCAGCTAACAACAACAACAACAGTAACGGTAATTCTGCAAACACCTTGCCACAAATCAAACAATCAGAGTTGTCCAACTCCTTATACCCATCATTATCCAACAACTTCAACAACAACAACACCGGTTCAAACTCATTAGGTTATCCACAAATCGCTAACAGATTCGATTCATTGAACAGTCTTTCAAACACTGAACGTCGTTTCAATATCGGTATTAACCAAAAGAGCCATGATGTTGAAGACTTATCTCGTGCTGAAGAAGAAGAAGCCAGTGATTATGATTATGAAGCTGATTTCTATGATGGTGATTCATATGCTTCATCAGATGAGGAAGAAGAAGAAGAAAGTGTTGATTCATTGACTGAAGATTTCGCTAAAGTTGAATTAGAAGATGAATTCACTAGACATAAGAGATTAATCTCATTGATTCAATTGAAATTGAAAGAAATGATCAATGAAGTCGAGAAGAAGGAAGATGTTGTTGATCCAAGTCTAAAGAAGGATTTATATCCTACTATTGCCGCTCATTAGAAGCACTGGTTTTGTTTCTTTCATTGTGGTCGTTTCTTTTATGGTTTTTTGATTAGTTCATCAGGTTATGTTGTTAATGTTGTGTTATGTTTTGGTTTCTTACTTGTTCTTTAGTTTTATATGTTTGTTTTTGCTTTCTCTTGTTTTACAATACCCCGTTATACATAATGACATTCTCGTTAATTATTAATTCGAAGTGTAGTAGCTCTCAATCACCCTGTTTCTAAGCCTCACTACTCAAAACTACTAGTACTATATTAGCAACATTAGCTGTGAGAATACTATAAAAAATCTCTTCAATACACACACATTCAGGCTTCAATGATAGCCACTTGAGCACGAACCTTCTCATATGAAACATCATCAACTTCTCCCTTTTGATCTATACGCCCTATATCTTCAAGACTAACATCATCATCACTTGATCCTTCAACATTTCTTTTCAATATATTTAATCTTACGGCATCTCTCTTCACCAAATAATGTGTCAATAATGTCAAACCTAATCCAAATGTTGCCAACACTGCACTATAAACGAACCCAATGAAGAATCTTGGTTGATCTCTCGTATCCCAAGCAAAAATTGGGACCCAAGCATTAGTGACATACGCTAACACATTAGTACAAACAACGACGAAATTTCTCTTCATATCATCATGTGCTAGTTGATTATTCACCCATGAGAAGATCATTGGTTGTGTTGAAGAAGTCGGAATGGCTATCAAGTAATATGAAAACCAATGTAATCCAATGGGTATATCCCAAATTGCCAACATGGTACAACCCCAAATATAAGATATGAAATAAATGGAGACGAATACCCAAATGAATCGATTTTTGTAATAATCAGAGATATAAGCTGCTATTATGGCATATGCAATCTCACCACCACTAGAAGCAGAAGGGTATTGATTATACTGTGCCGATGTCAACTTCAAATCATATTTCATCCATGTGGTGAATGCAACACCGGTTGATGCCTTATCAACGTTATTAAAACATAAAAAAACCCAAGGAAATAACCAAACGTGCCATGTATTGAAGAATGATTTGATTTTACTAATGGTGTATTTTTCTCTTGAATTCAACTGTGCACCAATCCGTCTTCTTCTCTCTAATGCTACTAATCTATCAGTCTTTGTGAAGTACCAACCTGTGGTAGTCGATGGAGTGTTTGGATCAACAAGTAATGTATAAAAAGCAACAGGGAAGGAAATCACAGCATCAAATACAAACATCCATTTAAAAGGTTCCATTGAACTATTTGAAAAGTTCTTTAAGATTCGTTGTTGTAATGGACCAGATACAAGACCTGCAGCAGTTGAAGAAACTCCAAAGAAAGTCAATCTCTTATTTAATTCTTCTTTAGAATACCATGATCCTATCAAGTATTCTAAACCAGGGAAATATCCAGCTTCAAGTAATCCCATAAAGAACCTTATAGCATAAAGTGATGGTAAAGATGTACATGTGATCATCAACAGCGTCAACACACCCCACATGAACTCCAACGATGCAAGGTAATAACGAGCAGAGATTCTATGAAGGATAAGATTCGAAGGAACTTGACCGATGATATATCCAACAGTCCATAACGTCGTCAAGTAATTGTATTGATTCTTATCCATATTATAATATTCATTCATCCCATTAACATACGCTGTCTTGATATTATTCTGATTCAATGATTTGATGAAATATCCTAACATTGAAGATGACATCAAGAAGAAATCGATCTTGAACAAGAAAGATCTCTCTAAAGGATGTTTATCCACTGAATCCCAAAGAAACTTGCGTATTTTATAACTCCATCTTGATCGTCTTTGAACCTCAAGTTCATCCAAATGAACTGAAATATCAATATATGGCTCAGGATCATCATCCGGCTTGATTAAGATCGGTTCTTGATTCCTTCCAGAGAACAAATCAATCAACTTGAATCCCATGATATTTTTGAATACTGTGATGGTAGTATAGGTAGAAGCAAGATTAAGATCAGAGCGACCTTGGTGTCCTTTATAGCCAAAGTAATATTAGATTCAAATTATATATCTGGTGGAAATTGCGGTTGTGGAACCTTCCTCAAGCCATAGTTTCACTGCTAATCTGAATCCACTATAAATTTGAAAGAATGTGATTAGTATCAAATCACTATATAACCACAGATAAATGACTAGCTTGATAGTTGACACATAACAATAATCATCACCGTTGACAAGACTGGTACCAATCACTCTACAACTTTTCTTAGCATCACTAAATCTCTTGGTAACTTCACCACATCAGTAATAATCAAGATCCAATCCACCAATCAATCTACCAGTCACCACACACCACACACAAAAAAATTATGCCACAAAGCCACTTATATGAACTGTGTAAAAATGTGTGTAAATTTGGGTTACCGATTTTTACCATTTAACCGATGCTTATATAATCATGACGTAATCATCGCTTACATAATAATAAAAATTTAGATATTCGCGAAATACCAACGAGACATAATTGTTTCAAATTGAAATGTTTGATACCGGTTTCAAAAAAATGTGATGAGGAATGAAGATCAATTGAAGTTTTTTTTTGTTTACATTTTTTGGCTTTTATTCAACGCTGATTTTGTTGATTTTTGTTGATTTTGTTGTTGATTTTGTTTATTGTTGTTGTGTTTTGTGAATTAGTTAGTGGGAATGGCACAGAGAAAGATTTCGTTCAATGTGTCTGATTATTATCAGACACTTGAAGTTGTAGGTGAAGGGGCCTATGGTATAGTGTGTTCAGCATTACACAAACCAACAAATACTAAAGTCGCTATAAAGAAGATCTTACCTTTTGAAAAACCCATGTTTTGTCTGAGGACACTAAGAGAGTTGAGACTACTGAAGCATTTTAATAATCATGAGAATATTATCAGTATATTGGATATTCAAAAACCTTTAGATTTTGAAAACTTTAATGAAGTTTACTTGATTCAAGAATTAATGGAAACAGATCTTCATAGAGTTATCAAATCACAAAAACTAAGTGATGATCATGTCCAATATTTCACATATCAAACATTAAGAGCTTTGAAAGCAATGCATTCAGCTAATGTCCTTCATAGAGATTTAAAACCATCAAACTTATTACTTAATTCAAACTGTGACTTGAAGATTTGTGATTTCGGTCTTGCAAGATCCATCGCATCAAGCGAGAATAACTTTGGGTTCATGACAGAATATGTTGCCACAAGATGGTACAGAGCCCCAGAAATCATGCTTACATTTCAAGAATACACCACTGCTATTGATGTATGGTCTGTTGGATGTATCTTGGCTGAAATGTTGAGTGGGAAACCATTATTCCCAGGTAGGGATTATCATAATCAACTTTGGTTGATAATGGAAGTACTTGGAACTCCATTAATGGAAGATTATTATAATATTAAGAGTAAAAGAGCAAGAGAATACATTAGATCATTACCATTCAGAAAGAAAATCGTGTTATCAAGTTTATTCCCACAAGACACCAATCCTATGGCCATTGATTTATTAGAGAAATTACTAGCTTTCAATCCACAGAAGAGAATCAGTGTGATTGATGCTTTAAATCATCCATACTTACAATTATATCACGATCCTGAAGACGAACCAGATTCATACCCTATAGATGAAAAAGAATTCATCACTGATAATGACCAGAATGACAATTTGAACCTCTTGGAATTGAAAAGGTTACTTTATGAAGAAGTTATGAAGCCATTACAATGAGTCATTCAATCCTTTGTATACTCTATCACTTTGATTAGTTGTGAATACAAGATTCCTTTGAGAACACGATGCTCATAATCATTCACTTCGCGAAATTACCGTTTTGTGTCAAATTGTATCTCAATAAACTTTGTTGAAGAATATCTGAGTTCTGACTATAGATTCTCAGTAGCTGAACTAACTGGTGCCTCATTCAGTATCAGCGTTTTATCATTAAGCTGAACTTCTCTCTTTTAGCCCTTTCAACATGCTATACTACTTCTTCCGGACGTATGCTTCTTTCCTTTATGTCATTTGAATAGATTTGAGGTCTACGTAAATACAGTGTACAGATCCAACTCAGTGCTCTACAGACGTATTCTCTTACGACTTCTGACATCATCTCGGGAGAGCAAGGTCAAGTAGACTCCCTATATTCTTACTGATGTCTCTGGTTGCAGAAGGCTCTGTTGACTACAATATCTAAATCAGTCTATGTACTGTCTGTATAAATGGGGGTATAATGAAGTGTCCTTGGAGAATTCAGCTAGGAGCTTATATCATCAATGAAACAAGCATCAAAGGTAATGACAAGACAGGAATGTAGATGGCAGAACCGGCGTTATTTGAAGTTGATGAAGAGGAACTCGATGATGACGATGAAGAAACAGCAGATGAACTTGAAGATGATGACTTTGAAGAGACCGAGGAAGAGGATTCTATAGAGGAAGAAGCCAAAGAACTGGTTTCTTTCGCATTTCCACTAGTGGAAGATCCACTGTCTGTTTCATCAGCACCAGGACTTACAGTACCAGTGAGGAAATCCTCTGGTAAATACAGAGTTGAATATCCAGCACTGCTCAAGAGGTCACTATACCAAGTAAATTTTGTTGCCATGGTCTTGAAGTCACTGAATGGGAAACTGTTCCCTTCAATAAATTGCATCAAAGAAGAATCATCAACTGTTCTAATACCGACAAAGTAATTTCCAATAGCAGTTGGAAGAATCATGTCGTTGGCATCCATGTATGCTAAATAACTATTGTAGTTATTACTGAAGTCATAAAGGAAGCTGAAGATTAATGGACTATCGGATTTCAAGGCCCTTGATGAAGCCGAGGCCCAGGCACTTGAGTCATAAGTCGTTGTTGTTTGGGCTGAGATTAATGAGGCGAAAGCTGTGAAGATGAGTGTTGAGTAGAAGTTCATTTTGTGTAGCGTTCAACTTTTCTTTGAAGATTTTCTGTTTGATAGTATGAAGAAAGGGTGTGGCATTATGATCATTCAAGTTTTTGGGTTGTTTCTTTTCGAAATGAGGTTTCCAAGATACAAAACCCTTGGAGTTGCAGTAGGTTTTCACCATTATTACTCTTTTAGGTCGTCAATGGAAGATTTGATACATTTTATGATGAAGTGTTTAAATGGCAAACAGGTGAGAAACTAGAAAGAGCAAGTGATATCTTTCGATCTTAAAAAGAGGTAGAGATGGCCATACAGTGATATCTATCAACTTAAACCTCATACTTCAATAGAAAATCCTTGTAAAAGTGACATTTCATATTGACTATCATGGACACGGGCTCATAACTACAATCCGTATATAACTTCTCGTAACTATACGAACTTTTAGCTACATCAAATCAAACTGGAATATAAAACTTTTCATACATAAAGGCCACAATGGAAGGGGGGTATTAGAAAGTAAAAAGAAGAAGAGGGTGCTACTAGGCAAAAGACGTTATAGTCTGAGCACCAGAAATCAAAAAAGACGACCAATTAATATAGTATTGTCTGTAGAAGCACATCAGTCATTAACAGCTTATAATAATAAAGCACCCATAGCCAACATCACTGGAGCAACAACGTATCCAACATCTCTACCAATGGCGTTAGCAGCACCGGTTGATTCAATGGTGGCAGAAGCTGAAGAAGATTCAGCAGCAGAAGATTCAGCAACGGAAGATTCGGCAGAACTGGAGACTGGAGCAGAAGAAGATTCGGCAGCAGAGGATGATTCAGCGGCACTTGAAGAAGCAGCAGAAGTTTCAGCGGCAGATGAGGAACCAGCAGCACTTGAAGAACCACCAGTTTCAGCAGCAGCGGCGATTTCACCTTGTAATCTTGAAGAGTACCATGGTAGACCAGTGACAAAAGTTGAAACAGCAGAGAAATCAACTTCAGAGTACAAAGTGGTATAAGAATCATCAGTATAAGTTGAAATTTGTTGGTAAAGACCCAAGACACCAGCTGGGGCTTGATTACCGGCAGCGATGTATGACAAGTATTCCAAACTGTGGGATTGGATATCACCAACAACGGCGTTCAAGACAGCAGCGGTTTGAGCGTTAGCGATAGAAGCGATTGATAAAGAAGAAAGCAAGACTTGGTATTTCATTGTAAAGTAATTGATTGATTGATAGTTGAAGATTGAAAAGAAAAGCCAAGATGAGAAGGGAATTAAAGAGAATAGGACCCGTATTTAAATCACCGAGAACAAGTTCACATAATCAAAAGACCACAACCTCGACCCCATAAAGTTTGATGATCATTGTACGGCTCCACAAAAGTACACAAATGTTGCACATGTCCACAACGACATGCCTAATTGAACCATTTCCCTTCCCGTTTAGTTCATTGGTAATACTGTAGGTTGCTAGAGAATATGTGGGGAACAAGTTTTATGACAGGAAGAGAAGGCTAGTTTCATGTACATGTCCAGCAATACCCGAGGTTATAAACACATAAAACTTGCATATCCTTATACTCAATTAGTTAATCATTTTCCTTCCCCAACTTTTTACCCACTTCAAGAAGTTTTTTAACAACAAGTGCATATGCCAAATTTTGAATATGACCGTTGTAAATTGTAATGTCGAAGATCATAATCACCATTTTAGGAAATTTAGATGGTACGGCCAGTTTGTAGTTTGCCCGCCCAGCCCAGTGGCCCGCTTACTTTTAAACCCCGCGAAATTTCGAATTTTTAGTGCCATTTTACATAATTTAGTAGAGTCTGGCCCACCCTTTTCATTAATTAACAGTTTCATCGGTGATGCCCTTTGAAAATGAATTTGGTGGGATGTTGTTGTTGTTTACTGTGTTATTCAAATATGGTACTGTTGCGATCATTGTGGCGAGCACGTACGTAGCTAATCCATGTATTGGTCGAACGGAAGAGACGGGCAGTTACGGAGATGTGTGTTCAAATCGTAACAGTCGATGTCGAACGTTACTTACATATGTAGCTGTATCGTGATGATATCTCTGAGCTTAGATTGTGGAGTACATGAAGTTGAGAAGAACTAGGTATATCGAGTTCGTCCTGCTGTCAATGTGTTGTCATGAAAGCTTGTTCAACTGGATCTTGAACTTTGTGATGCGGCCTAACCTGATTCATCATAATTGTTAACTGTATGTGGTCATGATGTACAATTGCGAATTACATTAAGTAACAGATTCGTGAAACTGATTGACTGAGCGAGTTTGGTATGTTATGTGGTGTTCCATGTATCTATTTCGCCAAGAAGCAACACCAGTACTAGTGCCACGGAAAGTGTCTAGAAGGATTCACGCTATTGTTTTACTTACAATATATAACTTTTCATGGTCATGGATTTAGTGGGTGATGATGGGTTTGTGCCATTTTTCATTTTCGTATTTCCCAATAGGGTAAATTCACTCCTAATGAGTTTCGCTAATTGCGCAATTAAACGAACCACCCAATTTTCGGTAATTTATGTCACTAATCAGCAAGTGAGTGAGCTCACACTAACTACCCGAGTTCAATGGCTGTTAGTTATTTGACACGATTGGCTTCGATGCTTGATCATCTTCATGAACTAGAATTATCAGTGACTTCCAAACTCTCACAAATTGAATTTCTAAAAGATCATTTCAATGATCCAATCTCATCACGAATCACAATCACAGCTATATTAGGACTCTTCTTAGTATTAAGTTATAGTGGGATATTTCATCTTGGTGTGTATCTTAATCTATGGGATGTTGATTCAGAAACAAAGGAGTTCTTCAAAGATAAACCTGTTCATTGTGCACATCTTTATATTGAAGGAAATATCAATTGGAAAGATCAATCAAAGAAAAGAAGTATGAGTGAAAGTGATGATAGTGAAAAAGGAACGTTAAGATATCATATAGAATTTGGACCCGAGGAATATAATGAAGAAGATCCAGATCTTGGTACTACATTAGGGTTTTTGAAGAAGAAGTTATACTTTTTATTCAAAGAGTCTGAGATCTTAAAGATACACAATGATTCCATAACAAAGAACTTTAAGATTGATGATGTTGTACTTTTCAAAAAAAAAAGTTGAATTGAAAGGGGATTCAACCCCATTATGTCGACTTGGGGTTGAAACTGGTGATACCATACAGGCTAAATTCATGATTAATTGATATAATCATGTCGTTCGTTCATAGATCAAATTTATTGATTTCAATCTCTGGATATTCTGAACCAAGTGTATTCTCACTCCAGATCCAAAATTTGATTAGTTTCTTTAAATTAGAATCGATCAAGAGATGTGATAGGTCTTTGCTTCTATCGGTTGTTTTGTTCAAATCTTCAGTATCATAATCTTGAATAAAATCGTAATTCCTATCATTAATGATTCCTCTCGATACGTCAGTTGTTTCTGTATCACTTGAAAGGATAGCTTTATTTATCAGGTCAGCAATGTCTCTTCTAAGTTTGAACTCTAATAATCTGTTCAATTTCTTAGGAAGGACAACAGGTTCTTGATCTGTTGAATCATGATTGTTTGAATAAAGGAGTAATGTCATTGTGAGTTCCAACTCCTCCATAAATTGAGGATTTTTGATGGCTTTGTTTGTAAGTTTATCTTGGGCGAATTTTATTATCGTGAGGATGAATTTGTTTGGATCTTGATCTTCTTGATCCGAGGGTTGTTGATTTTTGTTATGTAGTTTGATCATCTCTATTAGGTTCAATAAAAGGAGTTTGAAGTATAAGAATTGATTTGTTTCTAATAATTCCGGATAATTCAAGTTTAATTCATCGATTGCACTCTGTATTTCTCCTTGTAGTATTAATAACTTGACTTTTTTCCTGAATTTTATAGATCTTAACCCCACAAGCTCTTTCTTTGTTGATGTTACTAGTTTAGGGATGTCATTTTGCTCATTTTGCAGCACAATGCCCATTTCTTTGGCAAATTTTAAACTGGTTGACTCATAACCCTCCGTTATCAAATAGTTCAGAATCAACTTGTTGATCTCTTGTTTACTGAAATCAATAGTGGACATTATAAATAAATCGAATTGGTGTGTTAAGATTCAATGCTGCCAAAGTCAAATTGCTGTTTATCACGTCAAACTTTACTTATCGCGAATAAACAATTGCTTATGTAATTATTACTATTATCATTAGGTAATCACAATACATCTATAGTAGATAAAGTTACACTGGTATGGCATGATTGAATTGATTCATTAGTCATTGGGGGTTAGTGATTATGTACTTAGCATGTTGATTGTTTATATGTATTCCATGAATAGATGGTGAGAGCTGAAGAGTATCAGAGGAGTTTCATGGATTCATTACATCTTTAGTCCATAGTATTTATAGATACCACGTTCAAAATCTCCAAATATATCATCTGTATCAAACAGCACACCTTTACTCAAGCTGATCTTTTTATTGACTAGTCTCAAGAACGTTGGTAATTTCAAGATTTGGAACATTCTCTGTCCAGTGTTGACATCATAGAAGATAAGACCCATTTGACTTGAATTATCAGGATTCAATTCCTCATCAACACGGAATAACCAACCTCTTCTTCCAAGAGAATCATAACTGCGCCATGTTGTTGGTTGATACGTCTCTGGATCATTATGAGTTAGACGTCCTCCAATAAGTTCGATATCACTGATTAATTTGATGGAGAATTCGAATGCCAATAAGGAAGGACAACAGTTTAAGAATGTAGGGTTGTCCATTGTCCATCTTGTTATGTATCGATTGGCTGATAAGTCGATGTATTCTAATTGTTGATAATAATCGGATGGTTCTTGATCTTCTGGGTCTTCCGCTATAGTGTCTTGTGAGTTGAAATGACTAGATGATGTGAGTGGGATGTTTAGGAAAGAAGTTGATGTTGAATGGATGGATGTGGAATAGACGGATGAATTGGAACGTGCTTGTTTCTTCTCTGGTGGTTTAAGGAATTCAATGATTGAGTCAACGTCAATGTTATTATTAGCGATGGATAAACCTTTCAAGTTTATGAACTTCTTCTTGATCAACATCAAGTTATCAAACGTGACTGGTAAGCCACCAAGGTTTAAATAATGCAAATCACAGTCGAACATCTTCAACAAGAACGTCAATTGATTGTTACTGAGTGGAGAGTTTGTTGAAGAGTCACACTGTAAAGATAGCCATACTAGTTGATTTGATGTTATGGCAGGATGATTGATGAAAAAGTTGATCAATTCTCTTGTTGTGAGTTGAATGCAATAAGCAAGGGATAAATGGGTTAGTCTGGCTGTTGTTGGGATCAAGTTTAGTGTCTTTGATGTTATCTGTGTATGTGTTAGATCCAGTTTGGCTAGGTAAGGTAGGCTAATTAAGATTCTTTCCAACGTCCATGGTGATAAGTCTGTACAATCATGAAATGAAAGGTTTGTGATGTTGGTTATACCAGGTCTTTTGATGATCAGTCTATCAAAGTTGGAAACAAAGTTCTCTCCAGAACATCCACAGAAGTCCACACTTTTCAAACTTGTCATCTTGTTGAATAAATAGTTGAGTAAATCTGTATCCAAGTCATCTTTAATGTTTTCACTTGCAAGGAACTCTTCAAGGTGTGGTGTCTTTGTTAGACAATTCAATATAGTTCGTGATGTGACCATCTGGATCTCCTTATTCATTCTCCCCGTTCTCCCTAGTCCGATGGATGTAAATTCTTGAAAATCAAGCACTTTGACGAATTCACCCAATCTATTATTATTCACGATGGATGTGAGAAACGTATCAAAAGTGTGAGGTGTTTTGAACGTGCAATATTTGTAGATGATCTTCTGGACACAGTTGTAGAAAAGCCGGCACACGGTAAGATTGGACTTGATGAAGATGCCTGTGTTAAAAGAGATGGATGCCGTGTTGTTCTGCATGATCTGATGGAACTGGAACTCGAGGATTTTGAGGATGATCTCTGGTGGGAACCCATCCTCTTCTTCGCTGGCACTTGCCGTCTGCTTGTCGAGCTGTGGATCGTCTGCGGAGGGGAACACATACAGATCATTGTATTTGCTCATTGAGAATTTGTGTGTGTTTGTGTGTGATTGAATTCTCTAATAAACTTGAATGTTTATTGTTTTATTGTAACAACTTGTGGAAAAAAAAAAAAAAAAAAAAAAAAATTATTTCAGTACTGCGCTTATAACGGTTGTGCAGCCCTGGGCGATGGGCATTGCTAAATTACTAACCAAAAAAGCTGATGATACCCCCATTAACCTGTTCATGGAGATGAAATGTTCCCTCATTGTCATAAATTCCCTTCCCGCGTCGAAGGTTACGATTGGTGAATGACCAAAGTATGCTGAATAATGTTGTATGATCTTCGTGTGCAAAATAGATGCTCGCTTAGCCACAGGTGAAGTCTATTAAAACTGCCAACTCTAGGAGCATAAGAATCCATGTGTTTATTGGACATCTTACTAATGAACTAAAGTTTTTCTTTCTTTCTATTGAGACTTGTTGAGCACATATATCCCAGTACAAACCTTCTATTGGCTGCTCTGATTCCAAAAGGATGCGCCAAAGAGGTGAATACAGGTCCACAATTTACCCCTTACAAAAAATACGTAGAACTTCACAAGTCATTACAGTATTAAGACATGACCGGATCACATCGACACAGGAACTTGATTCGCTCGTACATTTTTTAACAAGTTTGATCTCGTTTCATTGACAATATAAAACAATTAGGTCAACACTTGGACATTAAAGCAATATATAGATTAATTAAGCTCATATTGATAAGCCAGGGGCCTGATCTATTCAGTCCTGTAATCCCTTCAAGCAATTCTCAATCCTTTCAACCTGTAGAATAGAAGTCAGTAAGTTGTTCAATTTATGTATCATTTTGAAATCACACTCACAAAATTTATAAAATTCATATCCTTGATCTTTGCCTTCAACAATAACTTGATCTCATCATCACTCATCTTATCAAATTCCAGCTCATCACTCCTCATAGCACCGTCATTAGGTCTCAACCCTGGGTTCAAATCAATTTCATCATTCATATTACCACCAGTCAAAACTTGTGATAAGAAATCCAGATCCTTATCAATCTCCCCACCTATTGGCTGAAACACATTACTTGAAGTTCTATAAGCAGGATGGAATGGTTGAATTTGAGACATTGACCCCATTAAAGAGTCCTGGAAATTGATATTGGCCAACGTAGGAGCAACAGGTTGTGAGAACATCGTTGGTTGAGTATAACCCAAGAACTGCTGTGACTGGTATTGTACAGGAACGGGTTGACTTGGTTCAACTGAATTGTTGCGTAAGTATCCTTGAAGTGAGAGGAAATTGACTATACTGTCATATGTTTCCCTTGTAGCCAACCCTAATTGAAATCTTTTTGATTCACCATTTCCTGAAGAGCACTTAAACCCAATGGATGGGAATTTTGTGTATATCGAATAATCTGCAGTATTTCTCAAATCAAACTCCTCCTTCATCAACACGTTAGTATATAGCTCTAAAGTCATAAATGATCATAATTGATGGTATTGTTGTACTAAAACAGATGTCTTCCAGATGATCTTGAAATAACCATTACTGATGATCAGATGGATGTCATTACGAGCCGGAAAGTGTTCCCATTGACCATTCTCATTGAGATAAGAGTACTTTCTCACTCCAAAAGCAGTCGACATCACCCAAAACAATAATCAATCCCACAAAGTTAGTAACAGACGAATTAATTAGAAAGTTTGAACAAACATTAGTTATGATTCTTACGTAATAAAATTATTGATCAATATGATAAAATGTGTGGCGGGTTACCGATTTTGGCACAATTCTCGAGAAATGACATCTTTTAAAGTGCTTGGAAATAGATTCAATATTTAGTCTGATTTGATGTTGAAAGTGGGCGTGTTGTTGTTTTATAAGTTGTTCTGGTGATTATTGTTTGGGATCAGTATTTGCTTATTTCGTTCAAATTACAGGCGGAGTTGGTTTTGTAATTCAGTTATAATCTGCTTATCTATCGCCTAATCAGACTTCAATAAAAACACTGAAATCTCCTGAATTTTATACATTTAATACACTTTTAAAACCATCTGATCCCACTGATTCACATAGTCTATCACCTTTTTGGAACACCATACAATGCCTTTAAAGGAACAATTCTCAGTCCATGTTCTCCGGGCAGACTCTAACGCCTCAGAGGACGTGGAGATCATACATCATCAACTTACACCTTCTAAATCACACGGTTCAACCGATTCCTCAGATGACGAGATGCCCACTTCATCATGCTTTGTTGATCTTGAAGAACTTCCTCAGGGGAGACACTTGGGAATGTTCTCCACTCTTCAGATGTTCGTAAGTAGGATCATCGGATCTGGGATCTGGTCAGTTTCTGCTTCTGTCTTTGCTGGAACTGGTGGTAATCCAAGTTTGTTCTTTCTTATATGGACTATTTCCGCTTTGATGGCATTCGCTGGATTATACTGTTATTTGGAACTAGGTTCAATTATACCGAGATCAGGTGGAACCAAGATCTTTTTAGAATATATTTATCCAAAACCAACTCTGTTCATCCCTGTGGTGTTCAGTGTGTTTACTTTGATATTTGGGATCAGTCTGACTAATGCTTTGATCTTTGGGAAATATTTGATGTCCAGTTTAGGATTTGAGGCTGATTACATCGAGAGTACAAGATGGGCTAATTGGGTAGGGATCCTCTTAGTGTTGGTGACAGGGTTAATTCATGGTGTTAGTGTCAAACATGGTGTGTTTGTTCAAAACTTTTTGGGTGCTTTGAAGTTGTTTCTGGTGGCTATCATGACTTTAACTGGTTTATATGTCCTGGTGTTTCCATTCGAGATCACTGGACTAGAGAATCATCTGGATATGAACAAGTTCTTTGCTTTTGAAGATATATCAGTGATGAATGCATCCACTATAACATCTGCATTCTTATCATGTTTCTTCAGCTTTGGTGGCTGGAGTGCAGTTCATACCGTCTCCTCAGAGATCAAAGATCCTGTTAGAACTCTCAAGATTGCTGGACCAGCTGCTCTATTTATCGCTTTAGCTAATTACATCTTGATTAACATCGCTTATTTGAAAGTCATCCCTCATGAAGAACTCATGAAATCAAGCCCGCTGGTCGGATCCATTTTATTTGAAAGAGTTCTTGGTTATAGATGGGGAAGACAATTCGTTACAAGTTCAATTGCTCTTAGTGCTGCATCGAATGTTTTTGTTGTGATTTATTCAATCTCTAGAATGAACCAAGAGATTTTCAGAGATGGATATCTTCCATTCAGTTCAACACTTGCCTCTAATTTCAGTCGCACCAATACCCCTTTATACTCGTTGTTAATTTGTGTCGTGCTAACAACCTTTTGGTTAGTTGTTCTACCACCAAGTGGGAACTCATTCAACTACATTGTGAGTCTTGAAAGCTACCCCAACCAAGTCTTTTTGATACTCATAGTCATTGGAATATTTATCATTAGAAAGAGATATCCTGAAGACAAGGCTCCGATTAGATCAAGTTTGGTAGGGAATGCTTTCATTGTGGTGATATCCTCTGTGGTACTCGTCTCACCATTCTTCTCCAAAATCACAGAATCAAGTCCAACTTATATCAAGCACGTACCACCTTACTACATCGGCTCCATCCTAATATTGGCTATCGGTGTGGTTTTCTACTTACTACGGTTTGTGGTACTTCCTTGGGCATTCAAATATGAGCTGATACAAGCCAATCAAACACTTGAAGATGGACTCACTATAAAGAGATGGATAAAAGTGAACCATTGATTCATAGACGTCATATAATATAAAACATATACACAGCTTCTCTGATCAACAATCTTTAGACAACTTTGTACTACTTTGAATTAGTTTAAAAGTTTGACACATAAATAACGCGCGAAATATTATCACTTCGCTTTTACTTCCTAATTGGGAAACAAACACACACACAAAAAGTCACGTGAAATCCGGTAGATCATTAACTCCACAATAATAATACCCACTCTTTAACTCGAATATTGACAAGTTATTGCGTTTACAATTCACCCAATTAGAGTATAAAACACACTAAGGACCCCTTTCAAAACAAACAAAACAAAATGTCCCAAGACCACACCGAACAAGTCACAAAGAAACAGAAAACAAGTATGACCACTTCCAGTACTCAAGACCTTCAAGATCCAAAGTTCCCACCTAAAGATGCTCCATACGTCAAGTTATTCACCGCTCCAACAACTAATGGTCGTAAAGTCACCATCTTCTTGGAATTATTGGGTCTAGATTACACTTTCAGACCAACCGAGTACTTGAAGGAAACAAAAGAAGATTGGTTCTTGAAGATTAATCGTAATGGTAAGATCCCAGTTGTGTCAACTGCCGATGAAGATGGTCATGTTTTCAACTTGAGCGAATCTGGTGCTATATTATTATACTTGGCTCATAAGTATGACACTGAAAACAAGTTCTCATACCCTGTCACTTCAGAATTACATTGGAGAGAAACTGAATTCTTGTTCTATCACGCTTCAGGAATTAATGTGGCTCAATTCAAATACTACAAGTCCAAGATCACTAATGAAGCAGAAGATGTGATTCAAGCTAACAAGGAAGCATTATTGAAAGCGTACCAGAACGTTGAAGATCAATTGAAAGAAAACGGAACCGGTTTCTTAGTTGGTGATCATTTGTCAACCGCTGATGTCTTTGCCTTTCCTCATGCTGATGTTTTCAAATCTGATGAAGGTGTTGATACTTCAGTGTTCCCATTGTTCGAGAAATGGGTTGAAACAGTTAAAGCATTGCCAGAAGTTAAAGCTGCTTACGAAAAGAAAAATTAGATTGTGTTTAGAAAAAGTCTTCAGAACCATGTAATCATTAAATGATCTAGTACTTCTTTTTTGTATTTGTTCTATTTCATATGTAGAAGATCTTTACTCTTCTTTAACAATTCACCACTTGGATCCAAATTTTTGAAGAATCTTAACATTTCTAATGCTGTTTCCCACAATTCATCATCATTAGATGAATTATCAAATATTAATTTTAAGAATCCAATTAATTTAGACTCGTCTTTCTCTAGTTTGTAATCATCTTCATCTCCATTTTGATCATAGTTTAAAAATATAATGATCAAGATACCCAAGATTTTAAACTGTTTCAATTCAATCGCCCTGTCAAGTAAGATATCAGGTGTTGTTTCTAGTTGCGAAAAGAGATTTCTCCAGTATGTGATCTCAATCTTCCTCAAACATTTAGAGATGATGTTTAGCTCAATCAATGGATCTATCTTGATCAGCTTGGATAAGTTTGTCGAGTCCTCATTGTTGATGATGGTCTTGTAAAGTAATAGTTCCAATGAATATTGAAAGTTTTTATATTTTTGATACTTCTTGAACACATCTTCATGATTCTGTGATGATAACTCGAATTTGATAAGGTCATGTAAAAAAATTGAGTTCTTTGTGATAATATTGTTTAGTTGGATTTGTCTCTTGTTCACTAACTCGCTTTCCAACGTTACCATCAATCCCTTGTCCAATATCAGCAATATAGGGTATTGATTATCCGTTGATATGGAAAGAATGGAAGATTCAGGTGATTGAGACTCCACTAGTTTCTTAAAATCTTTTATCAAGAGAACGTTCTCACCATTGAAAAGATAATACTCATTGTTGCTGATCTTGTGGATGAATTCAACCTTGTCAAATAATAAGTTCTTTGAAAATGTTCTATCTTCGAGCTGTTTCAAATATATGACTTCACCATTGACATGGGCTATGAAATCATCGTTCTCCACATTCCCGTTATTGACTTTAAGTAGATTTTGTAGGTAGTCTTGATTGGTAAAGAACTTTTGCAATGACAATATTTTGACCAAATCTATCTTGAAACTTTTTACTAATAATTCAAACTTGAAATAATAAACTTTTCTCTTTTCAGTTATGACTATCAAGTCTTCATGGATGATATTGATAAAATCAACCTCATCATCGACTTGACCAAGCTCATTCTTCAAGTTGAAATCGTATTTGAAAACAATATAAGTTGAATCAAAATTGACATCTTTGTTGAACTTCTTAAAATCGAAGATGATTAACTCAGACCCCAAATTAGTGCTATTGATAACAATAAGGAGGTTCAGCTTATCGAACCACGTGATGTTCTTGATGTTCATATCGTGATTGTAATCATTAATGTAAAAACTCCAGTCATTATCAACTTTAGAATATAATAATAACGCCTGACCATTACTTATTGCTGTGAATTTTGAGTCTGTGGAAACTGAGACCTGAGAAATCTTAGGATTGCTTATTTGATGGAATTGTTCAAATGGGATCTTTGTCATACTCCAATTTATCGTTTTATGACTTGTTGAACTGATATTGATCATTTCATAACCTGAATAGATTTGTAGTTGTGATCCACTTAGAAATATAGGACGTTTTTGATTATGGTTTATCATATGATTGGAGTGAGAGGATTGTGGGGATAGCAAGTCTAACTTAAATAAATCTGATGGAGTTGACAGATATAATTTCGAGTTTGAAGAGTCAAGTGAGATGGATCTGATTTTTAAAAGCCAATCGAAGTCGTTATACTCTGAGTGTATTTTTGAGCTGAAAAATGTGGCACCAAAAGTCGATAGCAGTGACCAGTATCCTGTAGTATATAGTACGATTAGGGTCTTCAGATCAGATGACCATTCAATTGACTCAACAGAATCCTCTAGTTCTATTTCTTTTAGCATTGACTTCAGGATATAGTTATAGTAGCTAATTTTCTGGTTGTTCACCAGAACAATGACTTTCAGAGAAGTGTTGATAGCACAGCTAGTTTGATTCGTGAATTCGATATCTTGAATGAGCTGGAAGGATTTGTTGACTCTCTTGTATGCCTTTGATATACCATTATCATTGAACGCAACGAACACATCATTGTGATGTACCACCTTCACGATTTTACCTTCAAGGGACTCAAATTCAATAGGAGTATTCTTTTCACTGTTTAAATCCAACAAACAGACATTGCTTCTCTCTGTGACAAGTAAGATCTCGTGTTTTGATAAACACAAGAAATCAATAACTCCATTAGTGATTTTTAAGAACAATCTAAACCTCAATTGATTTTTCAATATTGGTTCTTCCAGTGCATCCTTACCAAAGAAGTTAAACCCATTATCAGCCTGTTGTACCAATCCATTCTGTAACATTGTACTCGAGGATGTATAAACCGTCAACAACTCATCACGATTAGTGTTATGAACTTGAACGACTGTGTACAACAACAGGAAATCCCCATCAGTCTGAACGATAATGAGATCCTCGACTCTTTTGAAATTCACGTTGACACCATATTTGATCAATGAATCCTCGGATCTTTGATGAATCGCAATGATCGTTGATGTATTAATATCAATCAATTGTATGGAATGTTTCGTCAAAATGATTGAATCTTTCACGTCTGACCTCACAATTTCATCATTTTCAAGTAGTTTGATGGACAAAGTTTCAGGGAACAAGAACGGAAGGATCATTGTACTAATTCGATAAGCTTTCAATAGCTCCAAGTCCTTATTTTTACCCGACTTTAACAAAGATTTAAACTAATGAAAACACACCGACACGAATGAATTTATTGGCACAAAAATCAAGGGCTCATAACGGCGTTTTTTTTTTTTCATAAACGGCGTTTTTTGTGTCAAAATCGATTTTCAAAACAAACAATTTCAAAGGCAGCGCCTTGGCGCAGTGGAAGCGCGCAGGGCTCATAACCCTGATGTCCTCGGATCGAAACCGAGAGGCGCTAGTTAATTTTTTCATCAAATTTTTTACATCAATGATTTGATGTATTCAAGCTCTTTTTTTGCACCTTTTTTCGAGTTCTCGTAGTATTGCTTACGTCCTTGGATCATTCGTATCTATCAGATTTATTTCATTAGTGTCATTTATTTACAATTTTCATTGCCCATATTTTAAGAAATCATTCAACCATTTCTATAACTCCGGATCCCAAACATCTATCACCATGGTATACCGCTAGATACTGACCTTGTGCAATGGCTCTCTTACGTTCCTGTAATCTGAATATGAGTTTCCCATCGACTTTGTCTATTTTAGAGATTGGTATTGGTTCTTGTAATGATCTGTATTGAACATTCAACTCTTCAATTGGGAAGTCTTTGAGATCTGAGCTTGTCAAAGAGGTAAAATTGTTGACGTAGACGATGTTCTTGAAAAAAATTGGGTTATTTGAGCCTTTCACTATCGTGATGTCATTTGTGGTGAAGTTCTTCTCACTTATAAACCAAGTACCTTTATACTTGTCATCACCTTGAGGAAGAGAGATTCCATTGACTTTTTGCCCAACGGTATAACTCCAGAGTCCCTTATGCTGGCCCCAGACTTTACCATCTTCTGTTATGATGTTTCCAGGTGTCTCTTTGAGGAACTGTGACAAGAAGTCATTGAATTTCTTCTGTGATTGATTAACGAAACACAAACCCATCGAGTCTTCTTTATTAGCAGTTGGTATCTCCAGCGATACAGCTAGTTCTCTGACCTCAGGTTTGGTCAAGTTACCAATAGGAGTCAAAAGATTATCAAGGACTTTCGAGTCTATTTGTGAAAGATAGTAACTCTGATCTTTCTTTGTAAAATGACCTCTCCATAGTTCAGACTCTATTCCGCCATCTTCTCCTTTCAAGACTCTCGAGTAGTGGCCAGTTACCAGCCACCATTTCTGACCATGGTATTTCTTCTCCAGATACGAGTAGAGACTTCCAAATTTGACGAATCTATTGCAGTTGATATCAGGATTAGGTGTGATCCCAGAAGAGTAGTCATTAATCATCGGCTCAAACACCTCTTGCCAATACTCTCTTTCGAAGTTAACCTCTTCCAGCGGGATCTTCAGATGCTCAGCAACTTTATGGACATCCTTAATATCCTTCTCGAGACATCTCTGTGAGTCTTGCTGGTTCCAGTTAACCATGAACACACCTTTAACGTTAGTGAACTGGTGTCTGTAGAGAGCAGCAGCGACTGACGAGTCCACGCCCGAGGACATTGCCACAACAATCAGATCACTCGGCCCGGGCAGATGGTGACTGTACCCTCTGGGCACTCTCTGCTGAATCAACCTCACAAACTTCCCGATCATTCTCTCAATCTGACTATTTCTTCATTATTTAAACAACAAGCTGATTGAAATAAGTGAAAAATTAAATTTGACATAAAAACCAACAAGCTTTCACAGAACATCAACAACAACCAACCAACGAACGAACGTCTGGTACCAAGAATGAGTGCGCTGGCCAGAAAGAGCTTCAAGAACCGCACCGGGAACCCGTACAAGACCGCGGCAGACGGGATCCGTGCGGTGTTCAACACATTTGGGTTCATGACATACAAGGAGGTCGCTACAAGAGCTGAACGTCTAAGAAGAGGAAAACCTGATGATGCTGAAAATTCGAATAAGAAACAGGACAATGTGGTGTTCATCGACAAGCCAATCAAGGCCTTCAATGCGCGGGAGATGAAGACGCTGCTTCATCTGGATGCTTCCAAGAGTAACGTGAAGTTCAGACTGACCACGAACAACACTGAGATGACACAGGAATCTATCAATCCAAATCTCAGGAGACTATTGAACAACGATATGTATTACGGTATCTATATGAACAGTCCAACACAAGCCGAGATCTTTTTGAAAGCCAACGAGGATAAGTTCGTTTTGAAGAAAGTACAAGTGACGGTTCTTGCAACTAATGTCAAAGGACGTTACACTTTTAAAGAAATAGCAGCACCAAGTGCACAAGTCAAGGTCCCAATTGATATCAATGATCAAAGGTATGTGTTATCAACACCCTCAATTACAATCCTTTCAAGACTATATGCTATTGGTGTTCCATCAAACCATCCAGATTTTACTACATTGATAGAATCACAATATACCTCACCATTAACAGAATCATTCATCCCATTTATCGAGCTTCCAAGCTCTGAATCACAAGATTTGATCGCCATAGTTCCAAAACATATCCTGGACCACCAAAAATACTTCAACGTGAAACCTGCTTCTTTACAAGATGCAACTTTTCCTTATAACTCCAAATTCTTACCTTATGATGAAATAACACCAATCATTTGTTCAAAGTTCAACATTTCAGATCCTCTTTTTGTATCCATCCCATATATTTCTGAATCCTTATATGATGCTGCTTCTGACGAGAGAGTAACAAAAGTCGTTAATAGAAAAAGAGTATTGGAAGAATCAGCTTTTGATAAGATAAGTTCCCCAGATGATCCTATTGAGATCCATCTTCGTTCTAAGAAACAAATGCCATTAACTTCTAATAATATCAGAGAAATCGTTCATCCTAACTCTACATTCGATAGAGGTGGATATCATGTCACTTCTGATATACTCAGAAGTGTTCTTTTGGAAAACAATGTGAATCAGAACTCATTATACGCTGATAGAAAGAGTGCTCTAGAGTTGTTGACTTTAAGTTTTGCTGTGTTCAGAGAAACATATTACAACTTTGAACAAGTTGAATACAAGGTTGATCTTAATGCATTTTTGGAAGAGAACTCAACGGTGGTGAATGATAGTGATTACTTCATTCTTCAAAATTTTTACAACTTACAAAAAGATGATGAAGGATTAGGAGATTTCATTGTTTCATTTGCAAACTATTTGAATTATGGTAAGTTTCAACAAGTCATCAATGAATCCATTCCAGATGAGAGAAAGACTCTTGTCAATATCTTGATTTCAAACATCATCATCAGACTTTTACAAGATCAATTAAAGTACCATTTCCCAGAATATAGTTATTTCTTTTATCATTCAAAAGTTTTTGAGTTTGACCAAATTGAAATCAAAGAATCAACTTCAAATTCATTGAACAAATGGCAAAATCACATTAAATATCAAGTTGAATCGACATCAGTGTCAGATCCAATTGCCATGAATCGATTTGAACAAATCCCAAATCTCATCTCTGCCATTTCAAGTATTCCTGATTTCCCAGAACCTTTCAAATATCATGTATTGATCAATACTGCAGATAAAAGTATCTTTGAGTTGTCTGAATCTTTGAACAAATTCACAAATCACCTAACTTCAATAGGTTCTGATGTTTTATACAATTTTGGTAATCATAACGATGTGGAAAGATTAACAGAGAAAGGAGTAATTTTGTTTGAAAATTCAGCAACACATAACTTTTCAACAACAAGTCTTCATCCAGTTAGGCTCATTGATTCATCCGATATGAGAATTTGGATAGAGAAATATCATGAATCTCAACCAAGCCTTCAAAAATTAGAAGCAATTGAAACTATTGAAGAATTGATCAGGGATTTCAAAACAGAAGTAAAGAATAAAATCCATTTGACTTATCAAACCCAGAAATATGAACTGGTTCAACTTTTGAACTTCGTCACCAAATTTGCTGATACTCAATTAGAACCATTAGGACTTGAAAGTTTTAAGGAAATTTATGAACAAATCTCAAATGAGAGAAAAGAATCTGGTATTGCAGACATTGAATCTTTGAAACCAAGTGGAATGAACAGTGAGGAGACAGAATTCGACAAAGAGTTGAAAGAACCAGAATTGAATACCGTTAAGGAACCAAAACTATGATGTTGTGACTTTAGAATCAAGTTTCACAGCAACCTGTCTATAGAAGTTATTCATATTATCATTCAATTTCAAGTAGTTCTGTAGCAAATTGATAGACCTTATAAGCAATGCGTTATATTTCAATTTCAATCCCATAACCTCGTCACTTTGTCTCATAATAAGATCACCATGTTTTAAAATAGACGTATCAACATCAATCTTGTATGAATCTTTTGGTTTCAATTGATCCAACAATCCCACAAACTTCTCAATATCACTGATATTCGCATCAATGAAACTCCGTTCACGATCAATCTGTTCAGGATCAAACCCTTCTTGATATAATCTCAATTTAGAATTATTCAAGATGGTGAACATCTTATGTAAATTATCATTATCATTGATGAGTCTATTCATTGCAACGTTCAATTGACCCAAAGCTTCAGAGATCGAAAGATCTTCTGTTGGATTGTAATCAACATCGATCCGGTGTTTCAACAAAGCCAATCTTCGAGCCAAACTCTCCATCTAAATCAACTGAATCAACTGAACCAATCAATCAATGTTTGTTTGTTTGTTTGTTTACTTAATACAACAACTATCTAGTTACAGTTACCCGCCTCTGTTGTTGATTAATTTGAAAGGGGCAACGTCTCATTAAATTCTTGAAAAAGTTTGTGATTTTAAAGTGAAAACTACTTTGAAAACACTGCAAATTATCGTTAAAAAATGGTATGTTTTATATGCAAAGTGTCAGATCATGGCTCAATTGGCCATGTTTGAGACATTACGCGTTTTTTCCAGCTTCTTTTCACATGAAAACTAACAATAATCGTTGATAGTCTAGATCAGGGTATGTCCAATTAGATCATATTACTACTACGTGGTGGTGTGATTTATATATAAAAAGATATTGAATACTAACAAACTGTTTCAAATAGTGTTGTTGTCGCTGACGAATCATTAAAAGCCTTCAATGAATTGAAATTGGGTAAGAAGTATAAATTCATCTTGTATGAATTAAACTCTTCAAAGACTGAAATCGTTGTTAAAGAAACTTCAACTTCAACAGATTATGAAGATTTTATCTCAAAATTACCTGAAAATGATGCCCTTTATGCCATTTATGATTTCGAATACGAAATACCAGGTGAAGGTAAAAGATCCAAGATCTTCTTCTTAACTTGGATCCCAGATACCGCTCCAATTAAAGCTAAAATGATTTACGCTAGTTCTAAAGACTCTTTAAGAAGAGCTTTGAACGGTATCAGTGCTGACGTCCAAGGTACTGATTTCGATGAAGTCGCTTATGAAACCATCTTGGACTCTGTCAAGTCCGGTGCTGGTAATCATTAGATTCACCAGTTCTTTCACTAAACAGCTTATAATGAACATGCTTTTGGTATGATTGAGTTTGTTTGTTAATCTATGTAGTTTCTATACAGACTTAACTGTTTGGATATTGTAGTATATTATTATCATTAACTGTTTAAAGAAGTAGCAAATTATATATCATATGCACAGCATGTTATGAACTCAATCATAAATATTGATCACTCTTCCGTTTCTTATTAGGATTGACAATCTCCTCAATCTCACCATCTCCATCATCATCAGATTCCACTTCATCTTTCCTCTTCACACCACCACTTCCACTTCCACTCCCACTTTCACTCGGTAGTATCAGACCATTACTAAAACCATCATTATCTCTTTGTATCTCCTCAATTTCGTCTTCTTCTTCTTCATCATCCTCTTCTTCAAGATCATCATTATCAACGTTACCCAGCGTATTTAGATAATCTTCAACATCAAACTTCTCACCTGATGTAGATCCCGTAGGCGTTTGTGCTGTGATTTCAGGAAATTGTGAGATGAGATCTTCAATATTTTGACCTTGTTGTTCAATCTGTTGTGATAAGATCTTATAACTTGGATGTGAACTTAACTTAGGTCTGGTGAGCAATTGAGATGTAGGCGTAGGAGTGTTGATGAATGAAGCTGGAGATTCAATTCGTTGTGGAATTCGAGACCGCTGTTGTAAATGAGGTGGGTCTTGAATGAATGAAGAGTCTGGTGAATAAGGTTGAAGCTCACTTAGACCATAATGTTGAATTTGTTGTAAGTTTGGCGGCGTTTCAGAGTCGATTTTTTGCTGCTGTTGTGGAGATCTAACAATCTCTTGAATTGGAGAATTGTCTAACAGATCGATGTTTGGACTTGTGTTATTTGATGAGTCTGAAATATGACGATGCTGTTCCAACATGAGTCTTGGTCTCGATCTTATTTCTTGGTATCTGTCGTTCAAAGTTGATGAAGAAGCAGTGTTGTGGTTTAAATCTTCACCATAATTATAAGTTGTGCTCAGATCAGTCACTTGTTGATGGTTAGCATCTTCAAGTCCTTTGACTTTATTACCATACACACTGGCTAAGAATTGTAATATCTTCTCGATCTTATCATTCTGTACCGTGTTCTTCTCCCTTGTTTGTACCAACTCTCGCCATAATAAGTCATTATCATCACGAACTCTTGACAGTTCCTTCGTTATCTTCACCTGATTGGATTTCAGACTGTTCAACTCTTCCAACAATAAACCAACATTCATCTGACTCAAATTCTGATAAGGTTCATCTTGTGGTTTATTCCTAACGATCTTCTCCAATAAATCTGGTCTTCCTCTCTTGAAGTTTGGATTGCTAAACTGCCACTTATCATCACTGTGTAAAGACCCAGTAGTTGCATCCTGTACTTTATGCCATCCGTACATGTTCAATTGACGAACAAAGCTCGCAAAATTCGAATGTTTGAAGTGCTTTGGTAAGATTTGTTGAACAAACAGTTCCCGGTTAGACACTAGGAATGATTCTCCATCAGGGAGCCAGTCAATCAAATACTTGTTGCTCTCATCATTCAGCATCGTCCACAATTTGTTCACGAATGCCGGTCTGGATTTAGTCTTTGGTTTCTTAGGCTGTGATCTTAGTGTTTTCGCCAGGGTAAGCACGCCGGCTTCACTATCATTACTAGTGTTGTTATTATTGTCATTGTTATAGTGAGCGTTGTTATCAATCAGCGCAGGCGGAATCATCAGGCTGACGTTTTCTATTATTGGAGTGAGACTGAGCTCAGTAGAAGGCTCTGTGTACTCGCCGACGTTGGTCATTATGCCTTCTGTTTCGTGTGAACTGTGATGATCCCTGAATCTGGCACTACCATCAGCTAGCATCTGTGTTAATTAGGCGTGAAAAATTGTGCAAGTATTATGTAATCAGTCGCTACTTTGATGTTGTTGTGGTTAGTTGTTTGTTTTGTACCGATGTGTTGTTCGTATTGTGAATTTGTGAGGTGCAGGTTGTTTTGGTGGTAGTCATGTCCAGAGAGTGTGCTGTTTTGGGTGACTTTGCAAGTGTTTAAATGCTGGAACCTCATCGATTCTGGTAGAAGGTTCTAGAATCAACCAGAAATTGTTAGTATTAAGTATATCACGTGACCTGGCAGCTCACTCCTTTCTTCTTAATATGTCCACCACCTAAGGACTACAGAGTCATTGTGGAAGGATTCTGAGTGTATCCTCACACTTACCACGAACTAACACCAACCCTTCTGAAGACATCTGACCGTCATTACTTCAACATATATATACGTACGAAACTCCCAAGTTGCTAACGCTTCGAATTTTCGCGAAACTTACTAGTATTGGCATGGCGGTCATAAAATGGGGTTAACACGGGCTTTGTGCGGCTTTAACGCACTTTATACTGTTTAAAACAATGAAAGAACAGTTTGAACAGTAATGATTTCTACAGAAATTGAGTAACGAATTATGTCGGAGGAGAAACGTAAAAGACAAAGAGTCCCTTTGAGTTGTGAGAACTGCCGCAAGAGAAAGATTAAATGCCTGAGAGAACGGCCAAAGTGTATGAACTGCAGCAGAAGTGGCAGTAAATGTGTCTATTCCAAACATCCTCTTGGCTTGCAAACAATTGCTAATCATGGCGCCCAGTTTGAAGCTGAGAATGATCCCGTTGATGTTCAGGATTCCTTGAAGGAAGAGTTGGATGATCTCAAGAGACGCATTGCTCAGTATGAGAACGAAGAGCTGTCGACACCTACTACTGTTGGGGATGTTTTGATTGATTTCCATGACTATAACACTTTGGTGATCAAAAAGTTTGAAGAAGATCACAAGCCGCTTGAGTTCATGACAGTGTGCAAGCTTGATCCTTACTTGTCACTTTTTTTTTGCTATACGATCATCACTCTGAAGCTAAACTGTTATCTTGTCTATGATGAATGGAAGATCAGAGCAACTGAAGGTATCAGTAAATGGATGGTGCTACTAGACATAAAGGGTAGAGACCATGATCTCGAAGAACCTATGAAGCTTTTGCATAGTGATAGACACAAACTGCTAGGAAAGAAAGTTACTGATAATGGTTTCCCACTTGCTAGTACAACTGATGGTGACAATATCAGATCGGAAATCGAACAGGGTTTACCGTCCCAGGACATCATTGAAGATTATATCAGTTACTTTTTCGATTACATATGGCCTTCAAGACCTTGGATTGATGAACAAACCTTCAGAAATCGCTTGAAGATTATTCTGACGTTTGATATTTCCCTAGGAAAGCAAACTCTATCACTCAGAGATGGCTCTGACCTGACCATTATTGCAACTCTGCTGATAATTTTGAGATATACCAGTACCTGTGTACAAGTCATGAGGTCAGAAGATTCACCAACACAGAGAGTGTCCAAATTGCTTGCTGCTCCAATGCCAGTAGATTACATCTTACTGGCTCAACGGACTTTATCAACTCAAAGAATGACGAGGAAATCATCCTTAGAATTGGTTTCGGCTTTTCTTTATCTCAGAATATACTACAGAGACTGTCCAGAGTTTGGTGATTCCATGAGGTTGTCTCAATCACAGTATCTGTTCGGATTCATCATGCAATCTGCAATTTCAATAGGTCTCAACAGAGATCCTTCCAACTACTCACAAGTACGAGAGGATACTGCAATGGTGAATTTGAGAAGAAGAATCTGGCACTCAATAGTGTCAATAGATGCAAGAACATGCATTCTTTCTGGAACCATAAGCGTGTTACCCGATCCTTCTTTCGTATCTGTGCAACTACCTCAAAGCTTCAACGGTTCAGTGATGGAACAATTACAAACAGAAGAATATGGGAAATGCTCAAAGCTCGATGTCATGTACTTAGCAATATCCAAGATGGTGAACTCAGTGGGTCAATCAAGTCTGAATGAGCTACTTCCCCTGCTGGAAAGAGCAGATGCTTATATAGATGCATACTACAATATCCACGGTATGACATTAGTAAAGGGACTGTCACCAGAGACTAAGCACTTCAAAGCTTTGAACCTGAGAAACATGAACATTCTTATCAAGAATTTGATCCATTTATGCTATAAACTTCAGATGTTTCCATTTCTATGTCTCTTCGCAGAGAATAACAAACATCTTCAGGTGGGTCTTTACAGAAAGATATTCAGGATGTGTCTTGACTCTGTGAGAAGAGCATATGATATCTCTGCAGGATATCTATTGGGTAATTTCAAAGATTACATTGCTGACTATAATGACTTTGAAATCTTGCCCTTGATCTTCCACACCTACATCAGAGCTTTCTATGTGGGAAATGCCGTTACTATGAGACTATACCAAGTCCAAGATCTGAGCGGTGTTATCGAGGATGACGCCCAGCAGTTGATTCAAGAGTTTTACAAGCCTGCTGAATCATTTTTGATTCTCTTCAGAGAACGGATTGCAAAGAAGTATCAGATCGGGATGAAGGCACTAGTATCGCACAGGTATGCCATATCGGTATTGAAAAACTACAAATTCAACTGTATGAGCCAGATCATCAAGTTTTTCAGTGATTACAATAAGATTGGTGATCCAAAACTACAGGAGAGATTCAAGTTGATTACAAAGTTCTTCCAAGCAACAGCACGGTTCATGAAAGTTGCATGTCAGAGCTGGACGTACCTGGAAGACAAAAGTAGCATGGTTCACTGTTACAGTACAAATTTCTTCATAGATCATTTCAGAAACACCACATTCGTCAAAGAGTGTGTTGAGATCTTACAGAAACCATACGTTCATGCACCAGAACTCTTCACGATATTTCACGGTAGCTCACTAGTACAAGATGATGGATACAACATTGATCACACAGAAAAAGTGTCAAAGATCATATCAGATGCTTTTGGTGACATAACATCTACTCCAGCTAGTGGTACAGGGTCTACAGTCTCAGAACTAATTGATCAGTTGTTTTCGGATGACAATGAAACGATTGATCTAGAGTTCTTTGGCTCGCTTATCTATGATGATCCTTTAAACAATAGTGATGCTGCACATGCTTTTGAAGGATTCTATTGAACATCAGTTGTCTTAGATCCATATAGCAACCAATATACCGTTGAATGATTGTACAACAGTCTCGATAGAATTTGTAGAACCCTGTGTTGCCCAGAGCACAAACAATTTACAGCTAACTAATATGTGAGTTTTGGGTTTGTGTCAGAATATTCGTTTCTGTGGTGATGTTCTGCAAAAACACTGCTGAAAACCCTAACAAACTACACATCACATTTTTGATATCAAGTATCTGGAGTATGTATCACTGTCTTTGATTATCAGTCATCCAAGTGGAGTAGTAAAATGTTTCCTGTTTATTAGAAAGAAAGGAGGGATCTGGAAGGGAGAAAGGAGGGTGTTGATGAGGATAAGCTGGCCAACCAATACCAAGTATCTGGAGTATGTATCACTGCCTTTGATTATCAGTCACCCAAGTGGAGTAGTAAAATGTTTCCTGTTTATTAGAGAGAAAGGAGGGAGAAAGAAAGGAGGGATCTGGAAGGGAGAAAGGAGGGTGTTGATGAAGATAAGCTGGCCAACCAATACAAAAGATTGGTCCCCAGGTGTGCTCTATGATATGAGCCACCAACAAGTGCCTCCCCAGGCACCGTGCTTGACATGGTGCCATTTCAGGGGAGATGAGCCCTATGACGGCTACGGTCTGTCCGTTTTTCTGAACTGGCCATATATAAGGTTCTGACCAGAACCAAAGTTTGGGCAAAGTTGGGTCAAAGTTGAGGCAAAGCAGAGCACCTGTGACAGCTAGAAGGCTAGAAGGAGTAACATCTGTTATGGATACTAACTGGCTCACAGTCCAGCTCTACTGAGATCGGTAGATGCGACTGTGATTATTTGAAAGCGCGTTATGGAAAGTCGTGGGTCGTACGTCAAACTTTTGGTGGGTGAGAGTGGTGAATAGGTATGAGCCATGTTATTACTCTTGACGGTGCATACTTTGGGTGTTAGAGACGGAGATGGACAACGTGATACTAAGCTGGTTGATCACTGATGGATGATAACCTATCCAACTCTTTACTGTCACTTCCATAGACATGCTTTGATCAACATCCAAACAACCAGGTTGTCTACCGCTTTCTACCTGTTTTGCAATTGGTGTGAAGTTGGGCGATGGTGCGATGGTGGGTCTCTCAAAAATCAAGAGTTCCTTCCTTCCCAAAAGAGATCCAGCAGCAGAGTTCCCGAAACGCTTTAGCCATGTTCCATTCTCATTCCCGAATGGGCGCGACACCAAAAAAAAAAGCACGTCTATACGACACTTTTCATTGTTTTCGAGGGTTTTCTAGCTTGGTGTATACCGGTATGATGAAGGCGTTCACGGGGTAATTCGGAGCGAATCTTGTTGTAAACTGGGTGATCTATCATATAATTATGTGTTTGCGAGAAGCACATACTAGCACTGGGACACTTTTACTACTACATCAACGACAAAACAGGACACTTATTTAAAAAAGAAAAAAAAACTGGAAGCATCAATTTGGGATTTTTTCGAAAATTCCCATTTTCAACATTTTTCAAAAGTTTTGAAGACTTTCAGCTTAAGAAATTGGGAAATGGGGGAAAATGTGATTTACAAGCTCAGTTTTGGGTATTTTGGAGATTTGAAAAGTTGGTAATATTCCCTATAATTGGAGGTATTGAGCTATAATAGTTTTGGAGATCAATGGCTCTTTTATTGCTCATATATTACTAATAATGTCGAAACTGTAGTGTTTCAATGACTCTCGAAGCTCTCTGAGAGACCATCACGTCTTCTTTGCCAGTGATTCCACTGAATCATCATCGCATCTCATAAACCTTTTTTTCTTTATCGTCAACTCTCTAATATCGAACAAGATATGGAGATCTGGCGATATGCAAGGACATGAGCATCAGGGCTATTTTGAAGTTTGTAGAAGCGGTTGAGCTGGAGAAAACATGCAACTTTGTGAGGATAAAGCTTGGGTATGTTGGCGGCTGATGAGCATTTGAAAAAGACTACCAGTCACTTCTGGGTTTAACCTATAGATGTTGAAGAGAGAGTCTTCATAGGCATATGGTCAATGCAATGCAATGCTGTTGACAGGGTATGGAAACATACCTTCTGATCTGTAGTTGATGGGAATTGATACTTCTCAACCTATCTCGACGATGGAAGCTTCAGGACATCCCGGGATAATTATTCTAATAGATCGTTAACTGTGAGATGTGTCAAAGTGACGGGTACTCACTACTCAGGCTGTTCTACAAAAGCTGATCGATAACTACGTAGCTGCAATTGACTGCTCGTCAATGGAAGTCTGACACATTGATCGTTATAGCAAGACCAACTACCGATGAAGAATCGAATTCTCTCATAAAACTATGGACAGTGCCAGTAGATGCACCATTGGTAAGAGCCCAGGGCACAAACCACTTCCAAAAATTTTGTATAATGGATTTTTGGGTTTGTGTCAAAATATCCGTTTCTGTGGTGATGTTTTGAATATTTGAAAATCGAAAATTTCCCAGAACTCTTGACCAACTACACATCACATTTTTGATATCAAGTATCTGGAGTATGTATCACTGTCTTTGATTATCAGTCATCCAAGTGGAGTAGTAAAATGTTTCCTGTTTATTAGAAAGAAAGGAGGGATCTGGAAGGGAGAAAGGAGGGTGTTGATGAGGATAAGCTGGCCAACCATTATCAAGTATCTGGAGTATGTATCACTGCCTTTGATTATCAGTCACCCAAGTGGAGTAGTAAAATGTTTCCTGTTTATTAGAGAGAAAGGAGGGAGAAAGAAAGGAGGGAGAAAGAAAGGAGGGAGAAAGAAAGGGAGAAAGGAGGGTGTTGATGAAGATAAGCTGGCCAACCAATACAAAAGATTGGTCCCCAGGTGTGCTCTATGATATGAGCCACCAACAAGTGCCTCCCCAGGCACCGTGCTTGACATGGTGCCATTTCAGGGGAGATGAGCCCTATGACGGCTACGGTCTGTCCGTTTTTCTGAACTGGCCATATATAAGGTTCTGACCAGAACCAAAGTTTGGGCAAAGTTGGGTCAAAGTTGAGGCAAAGCAGAGCACCTGTGACAGCTAGAAGGCTAGAAGGAGTAACATCTGTTATGGATACTAACTGGCTCACAGTCCAGCTCTACTGAGATCGGTAGATGCGACTGTGATTATTTGAAAGCGCGTTATGGAAAGTCGTGGGTCGTACGTCAAACTTTTGGTGGGTGAGAGTGGTGAATAGGTATGAGCCATGTTATTACTCTTGACGGTGCATACTTTGGGTGTTAGAGACGGAGATGGACAACGTGATACTAAGCTGGTTGATCACTGATGGATGATAACCTATCCAACTCTTTACTGTCACTTCCATAGACATGCTTTGATCAACATCCAAACAACCAGGTTGTCTACCGCTTTCTACCTGTTTTGCAATTGGTGTGAAGTTGGGCGATGGTGCGATGGTGGGTCTCTCAAAAATCAAGAGTTCCTTCCTTCCCAAAAGAGATCCAGCAGCAGAGTTCCCGAAACGCTTTAGCCATGTTCCATTCTCATCCCGAATGGGCGCGACACCAAAAAAAAAAGCACGTCTATACGACACTTTTCAATGTTTTCGAGGGTTTTCTAGCTTGGTGTATACCGGTATGATGAAGGCGTTCACGGGGTAATTCGGAGCGAATCTTGTTGTAAACTGGGTGATCTATCATATAATTATGTGTTTGCGAGAAGCACATACTAGCACTGGGACACTTTTACTACCACATCAACGACAAAACAGGACACTTATTTAAAAAAGAAAAAAAAACTGGAAGCATCAATTTGGGATTTTTTCGAAAATTCCCATTTTCAACATTTTTCAAAAGTTTTGAAGACTTTCAGCTTAAGAAATTGGGAAATGGGGGAAAATGTGATTTACAAGCTCAGTTTTGGGTATTTTGGAGATTTGAAAAGTTGGTAATATTCCCTATAATTGGAGGTATTGAGCTATAATAGTTTTGGAGATCAATGGCTCTTTTATTGCTCATATATTACTAATAATGTCGAAACTGTAGTGTTTCAATGACTCTCGAAGCTCTCTGAGAGACCATCACGTCTTCTTTGCCAGTGATTCCACTGAATCATCATCGCATCTCATAAACCTTTTTTTCTTTATCGTCAACTCTCTAATATCGAACAAGATATGGAGATCTGGCGATATGCAAGGACATGAGCATCAGGGCTATTTTGAAGTTTGTAGAAGCGGTTGAGCTGGAGAAAACATGCAACTTTGTGAGGATAAAGCTTGGGTATGTTGGCGGCTGATGAGCATTTGAAAAAGACTACCAGTCACTTCTGGGTTTAACCTATAGATGTTGAAGAGAGAGTCTTCATAGGCATATGGTCAATGCAATGCAATGCTGTTGACAGGGTATGGAAACATACCTTCTGATCTGTAGTTGATGGGAATTGATACTTCTCAACCTATCTCGACGATGGAAGCTTCAGGACATCCCGGGATAATTATTCTAATAGATCGTTAACTGTGAGATGTGTCAAAGTGACGGGTACTCACTACTCAGGCTGTTCTACAAAAGCTGATCGATAACTACGTAGCTGCAATTGACTGCTCGTCAATGGAAGTCTGACACATTGATCGTTATAGCAAGACCAACTACCGATGAAGAATCGAATTCTCTCATAAAACTATGGATAGTGCCAGTAGATGCACCATTGGTAAGAGCCCAGGGCACAAACCACTACCAAAAATTTTGTATAATGGATTTTTGGGTTTGTGTCAAAATATCCGTTTCTGTGGTGATGTTTTGAATATTTGAAAATCGAAAATTTCCCAGAACTCTTGACCAACTACACATCACTTTTTTGATATCAAGTATCTGGAGTATGTATCACTGTCTTTGATTATCAGTCATCCAAGTGGAGTAGTAAAATGTTTCCTGTTTATTAGAAAGAAAGGAGGGATCTGGAAGGGAGAAAGGAGGGTGTTGATGAGGATAAGCTGGCCAACCAATACCAAGTATCTGGAGTATGTATCACTGCCTTTGATTATCAGTCACCCAAGTGGAGTAGTAAAATGTTTCCTGTTTATTAGAGAGAAAGGAGGGAGAAAGAAAGGAGGGAGAAAGAAAGGAGGGAGAAAGAAAGGGAGAAAGGAGGGTGTTGATGAAGATAAGCTGGCCAACCAATACAAAAGATTGGTCCCCAGGTGTGCTCTATGATATGAGCCACCAACAAGTGCCTCCCCAGGCACCGTGCTTGACATGGTGCCATTTCAGGGGAGATGAGCCCTATGACGGCTACGGTCTGTCCGTTTTTCTGAACTGGCCATATATAAGGTTCTGACCAGAACCAAAGTTTGGGCAAAGTTGGGTCAAAGTTGAGGCAAAGCAGAGCACCTGTGACAGCTAGAAGGCTAGAAGGAGTAACATCTGTTATGGATACTAACTGGCTCACAGTCCAGCTCTACTGAGATCGGTAGATGCGACTGTGATTATTGAAAGCGCGTTATGGAAAGTCGTGGGTCGTACGTCAAACTTTTGGTGGGTGAGAGTGGTGAATAGGTATGAGCCATGTTATTACTCTTGACGGTGCATACTTTGGGTGTTAGAGACGGAGATGGACAACGTGATACTAAGCTGGTTGATCACTGATGGATGATAACCTATCCAACTCTTTACTGTCACTTCCATAGACATGCTTTGATCAACATCCAAACAACCAGGTTGTCTACCGCTTTCTACCTGTTTTGCAATTGGTGTGAAGTTGGGCGATGGTGCGATGGTGGGTCTCTCAAAAATCAAGAGTTCCTTCCTTCCCAAAAGAGATCCAGCAGCAGAGTTCCCGAAACGCTTTAGCCATGTTCCATTCTCATCCCGAATGGGCGCGACACCAAAAAAAAAAGCACGTCTATACGACACTTTTCAATGTTTTCGAGGGTTTTCTAGCTTGGTGTATACCGGTATGATGAAGGCGTTCACGGGGTAATTCGGAGCGAATCTTGTTGTAAACTGGGTGATCTATCATATAATTATGTGTTTGCGAGAAGCACATACTAGCACTGGGACACTTTTACTACCACATCAACGACAAAACAGGACACTTATTTAAAAAAGAAAAAAAAACTGGAACCATCAATTTGGGATTTTTTCGAAAATTCCCATTTTCAACATTTTTCAAAAGTTTTGAAGACTTTCAGCTTAAGAAATTGGGAAATGGGGGAAAATGTGATTTACAAGCTCAGTTTTGGGTATTTTGGAGATTTGAAAAGTTGGTAATATTCCCTATAATTGGAGGTATTGAGCTATAATAGTTTTGGAGATCAATGGCTCTTTTATTGCTCATATATTACTAATAATGTCGAAACTGTAGTGTTTCAATGACTCTCGAAGCTCTCTGAGAGACGATCACGTCTTCTTTGCCAGTGATTCCACTGAATCATCATCGCATCTCATAAACCTTTTTTTCTTTATCGTCAACTCTCTAATATCGAACAAGATATGGAGATCTGGCGATATGCAAGGACATGAGCATCAGGGCTATTTTGAAGTTTGTAGAAGCGGTTGAGCTGGAGAAAACATGCAACTTTGTGAGGATAAAGCTTGGGTATGTTGGCGGCTGATGAGCATTTGAAAAAGACTACCAGTCACTTCTGGGTTTAACCTATAGATGTTGAAGAGAGAGTCTTCATAGGCATATGGTCAATGCAATGCAATGCTGTTGACAGGGTATGGAAACATACCTTCTGATCTGTAGTTGATGGGAATTGATACTTCTCAACCTATCTCGACGATGGAAGCTTCAGGACATCCCGGGATAATTATTCTAATAGATCGTTAACTGTGAGATGTGTCAAAGTGACGGGTACTCACTACTCAGGCTGTTCTACAAAAGCTGATCGATAACTACGTAGCTGCAATTGACTGCTCGTCAATGGAAGTCTGACACATTGATCGTTATAGCAAGACCAACTACCGATGAAGAATCGAATTCTCTCATAAAACTATGGATAGTGCCAGTAGATGCACCATTGGTAAGAGCCCAGGGCACAAACCAGTACCAAAAATTTTGTATAATGGATTTTTGGGTTTGTGTCAAAATATCCGTTTCTGTGGTGATGTTTTGAATATTTGAAAATCGAAAATTTCCCAGAACTCTTGACCAACTACACATCACTTTTTTGATATCAAGTATCTGGAGTATGTATCACTGTCTTTGATTATCAGTCATCCAAGTGGAGTAGTAAAATGTTTCCTGTTTATTAGAAAGAAAGGAGGGATCTGGAAGGGAGAAAGGAGGGTGTTGATGAGGATAAGCTGGCCAACCAATACCAAGTATCTGGAGTATGTATCACTGCCTTTGATTATCAGTCACCCAAGTGGAGTAGTAAAATGTTTCCTGTTTATTAGAGAGAAAGGAGGGAGAAAGAAAGGAGGGAGAAAGAAAGGAGGGAGAAAGAAAGGGAGAAAGGAGGGTGTTGATGAAGATAAGCTGGCCAACCAATACAAAAGATTGGTCCCCAGGTGTGCTCTATGATATGAGCCACCAACAAGTGCCTCCCCAGGCACCGTGCTTGACATGGTGCCATTTCAGGGGAGATGAGCCCTATGACGGCTACGGTCTGTCCGTTTTTCTGAACTGGCCATAGATATGGTAAAGAGGTTATAGACAAAAACGACTGTGTTCATAGAAGCGTACATGTTATAAAATAAGTGTTGAAATGTACAAAGGGCGCCATACAATCACTTACTATTGATTTATGTGTTCATGAGAGTAGTAAAAGTACTAAAAAATATCATTGTACAACGATTTCTCAACAAAAACGTTCCAGACTCAGCACACATAACCATTGAATACTCCAGAAATATATGCAATTGATTTGGAGTGAATATCACTACTATGTATTGAGTTATTATATTTTTCCACTATCTGGTACAGGGTTTCTATCTGGTACACCGTGGTGTACCCGGTAGTGGTTCGGTAAAAATAGAAAATTCTATCCGGTACACCTAAGGTGTACCCGGTAGTGGTTTTTTACCGGGTACAACACAATTTATCGGTCTCGATAGCTATTAAATGTTTTCTAGTCTTGAACAAGAAAAATGTACAAACAAAGGTTGATGTTAGTAGATAAGTGGAGGAATTAATGTATTCTCTCTCCACTAGTATCTCATTTGTACGGCTATTTAGATTTTCATTTTTTGACAGAATGAAATGCTCTCACTTGATCATTCATATTTTCTATTTTAAATAAGTCCAGCTTTTGGAGTGAGAAATTGGGCGCTATGATTTCTTCTTTCAATGCTGTAGATAATGGGCCATTGAGGAGACCATTTGAAGCTCCATATATCAATTAGAGCATTTACAAGCTTTCAAACTCTCAAATCAAACGAGTTCATGCCTAAAACTTGCATCTTTGTGCGAGGCTGCAGTGAGATGATCTGAAATTAAAGTTTCGATTGGCAGTTTTGTGTCAAAGTGACAGATAATCTCAACTTTTTCATAAAGGACTCACAGCATGAGATGGGACTGACAATTGTCTAAGGACACCAGACTCAGACTAGTAGGTGAGTGATGGCAGTTGGCCTGTATCTCAAAGTTGTCGAATTGCCAGTATAACCTAGTCTGATGTGACAATTGGTAGGATCTGAGTCTTCTTGTCCCAAATCTAATGATTATCAGCTGGCTGTTGATGTCGGACAAGTTGGCAAAACCTACCAACTGTCTAGTCTTCTAACTCCTTCCAGCTACCATCTACAGACCAATCGTTGTTGGGTCTCCATTGTTTCTTTCTTTGTGGCACTGGCACATCCTGATTAATTCTGTCTCATGCAGACGATTTCTAGTCTAGTCACCGATGTTTGATGTTAATCGGCCATTAATGTCGAATGTCTGGTAGACTAAGAGAAAGTCCATATAGGAATGACTACAGGTGTCCCATTCGTCAGTCTTGTATCTCGACGGTTTGTCCCAGGATACATTTGTGATGTTGACTTTCATTCTCTTATAACCAATCTCTCAATCCTCTATTGTCCCGTAACTCTACCTCCAGACTCACGTCCGTCCCTATAAAAAGGGTGGAATGTGCCAGTAATAAACTTGAACCACATCTGGAAACGCCTAGGCCAATGTCCAATATACTTGATACGGCTTTGTGGTCGACAATTTGATTATTTCAATATAATGTCTAGTGAATACAAGGGACAAGCCACAAAAGCAAAAATTCTTAGGTTCTGTCAGGTAAGGTTTGAATACTGACTAGACTTGTCGGACAACAGAATGATCATCCTATTAGACCATCAAAATCTCTCTTGAAAGGCAGAGGCGTAAGTATCACTATGGATGGTGGCAGTCGAATTATGTTTTATTATGTATGGTAATAGACGTTCAGCTAATGTCAAGATTTGAGTGAACTGCAGCAGTGGATTGATGAACCGGTATTTGATGCTGGAGACTATAAAGTAATCACCATCTAGCGTGAATCAAGAATGGAGACTACCATGCTTGAAAATTGGTACAGTGAGACACTCGTCGAGATCCAAGAACTTCCTGTTTCGAGTCTTTTCACATAAAATGGCATTCCAGATCCAGTCCATTTGTCAAGGAAACAGTTTTGCATGGAGAAGACCTAGTCTAATTGTCAAAGTCTGGTGTCAAGAAGACCTAGTAGCTTGAAAGAGTTGTCCTCACCGTGTATTGTTGTCGAGTTGTCAAAGATCTAGTCTAGTTGTCCAATATCTAGTCCAGTTGTCAAAGATGAAGTCTTGTGTCAAGAAGACCTAGCAGCTTGGAAGAGTTGTCCTCATAGTATATCACTGGGCAATTGGAAATTGGCCGATTTACCAATTTCCTACCATACAGTCTCTATTGTCCTATTTCCATCTATACAATCCTTCTGTCTTTGTGTCATTCAGCGAAATACCCTTGAATAATTATTTGTGAACTTTAGGCCTAGACCAGCTGGTATCTCATGACAGGCACTAATAGGGACTCGACAACTTCCCGCCAACTACAACTACAAGTCCTTAATTTGTCTGAGAATAATCAGCTGCTAGTCTTTAGTTATTTTTGTATACGTCTCTCTGGACAGATTGTGCCCTAGATCCCAGTCCAGAGACGCCAACCGCCAATGTCTTATAGACCCATCAGTTTCTAGATAATTAATTTCAAAAAGAGCTTGATACTATACAAGTTGGTTATAACTTGATCTTTCCAGTAACACCATGGATACCATCAAACACTAGGAAGTTATCCAAAGGCACATATTGGCTCGTTATCAACTTGATAGCCTCTTGGCCACCAATCCCACCAATGATTGAACCGATGTTGTTCAATTCAAGTCCTTGAGATCTTATTAGCTCGTACAATGCATCCTGAAGTTGAGCCTCCGATATAGTACCTAGTATCTCTATGGGTATCTGTGAGATGATTAAATTTAAGTCATTCAGAGATCTAGGAAATGTGTGATTTGATTTACGATACAACTCAATTATGATGAATCCCAGGATGATAGGCTTGAGATCGTATTTTCCTTCAAAGTCTGTCAAGTTGTAGTCGTTCATGATTGTAGTTTGAAATGAGGCAAAAGATGGGGGAGTGTTTGAGTTAGGAGAGAAGAACAAGTGCTTGCAGTTCTTGAGGAACGTGTGGATGGTAGAAGTTGGGAAAAGTATCGGGGAGATACTTTGTAGGATCTCAGTGAATGATTGTGCATCGTTCAAGAATTTTTCTCTATAGAGTTCTTTCAAAGTTCCATAGTTTTCAGTGTTTGAATCCATATCTGGTAGTTCGCCTGAGATTGGTAAAAACCCATCATTTAGTTCAACAAACTTGTGTAATGCCTTGATTAGGATCCAGAATTCACTGTCATCATTGGCATGCTTGTCCAATCTATTAAAAATTTCTTCAACATTTGATGGAATTTTGGTTGTATTGAAGATCTTGTGAGAATTACTAATAGCCTCATCAAAGTTCAGTTGACTGTATTCTTTCTTCCAGTTTGATATTAATTTCTTGAACTCTTGTCTGTCTTTAGAACTCTCTGGTAACTTCTCATTAAGCTTAAACCAATGCTGGACGGCTTTCAGCTGTATAATAAGGTAGGGTATGTGTGAGTGAGCTTCTATATCCAAGCTGTTCATATCAATTGAATCTGAGTAGTCCAAAAGCTCCTTCCATGGGTATAGTATCCTTAGATCAACCAAAGTTTCTGGATGTGTCTCAATAGTAGCGAATGAAGACTTATAAATTCTCACGAAGCCATAGAATCCTATCGAGCTTGTCACTATAAGAGGAATACCCAATTGACTTGTGAGTTCAATAAGGTTTTCATCATTCCAGTTATAGATCACCATATTGAATTGTTTCCACCACGTTATATCTTTCTTATCAATAAATAGCTCAATATCCTCATCAATGTTAACGTAATGACCTTTAACATCCCAATTAAGCTCATTCAAATTCGAGGTGAGCACCTCCAACTTATCACCACCGAGATCATTATCGTTCAAAAAGAAGTTATTACCAAGATCCTCAGCACTCACAAGTTTCTTCTCACCAAGCAGCGTGAAATGACCAGTGCCAGGCAAAACCAGGTTCTTCAACAGCTCAATTGACGTAATTGTGGGCGAGATAACCAGCACATGTGATCTTTCCAACGAGGACTGTCCTTCACTCTGCCACAAACGCAGCTGTCTATCATATTTCTCCTCTTTACTCATCTTTTATTCGCCACTCTCTCAAACAAGCTTCTTTGTTTAACAATTTACCGCGCGCTAAATAAGAAATATTCGCGAAAAGTTTCAATTTCAATTTCTTTGTTGTTTTTGACACTTAGAAGTGGCCCAAACCATAAAACGTGGCGCGCGGATAAATGACTCCGGGAGAACAATTGGCTGAGAATGCACACCGGCTAAATAGACATACAATTTTCAATATGAAAACTATTTCCTACTAAATTTATTAGACACATAGTTTTAGCAAGAAAACACAACATCTCATTCTCACATAACCCATTTCTGCTCCTTGGAATGCTCTGTCAGTGATGAAGTTTGGAAAGACATATGAAAAGACGCTCGAGGAGCAAAACATCCCAGAAGAATGGAGGCTCTGTTCCATCCAATACAAGCCTTTGAAGAAATCTATCAACAAAGTGGTCGATGAGATGGATACGGTTGGATTGACACACGAATATATCAGCGAGCACGGGATTGACTTATACTATACTTTCGATGAGGACCATAAGAAACTGAAACCACGGCTAGAGTTTGACCATGTTACAGATGAGCTGAGTGAAGAATGGCAGTTGAGTAGAGACAAAGAGTTCTTTCAAGATCTCTATTCACAATACTTGGTGCTCAACAAGTTCCATAAGACACAGCAGACACAGATATTGAAGCAGATATCTGATATTGCAGCAGTAATAAGAGAGTTGACTTTGAACAACAAGAATAAGAACGATATGTATCTTTGGAGAGAGATTTTCAATCAATACGTTGACTTCAAACTTGATCTCAACTCCAAATTCACCATCATCAATCTGAACAAATTCATTACTCACATCAATAGCATTCAACTACTTAAACAGTTCAAGCATACCAAATCAAACACCAAGATATTCCAGAATTTTTACACTTTAAATTTGGAATTAATACAATATCTTTCATTTGAGAACCTAAACTCCATGGCACTACGGAAAATCATCAAGAAATTCGATAAACACACCTTACTGAAATCATCACCAAATCTAACCACCTTATTACAAACCCGTCACCTTACGCCCAAACTATACAATAACACGATAGAGCAAATCATCGCTACAGACATCATTAAAATCATTCCTCAACTGGAAGACTATTCGTGTCCCATCTGCTTCCAACTCGCTTACAAACCAGTACGACTGTCCTGCAATCACTTCTTCTGTCTCCGTTGTATGATCAAATTACAAAGAGATGGGGAGGATAAATGTCCAATATGTAGAAATCCCGTTGTGATGAATGCAGATGAGACCAATATTGATGAAGAGCTGATAAATGTTATGAAAGAGAATTTTCCAAAAGAGTTGAAGGAAAAGAAGAAAGCCAATGAGAAGGAAGTTGCAGAAGAAGCTCTGGCTAGATTATACGGCAAACAACAGTGTGTAATCGCTTAATAGATCATGACACCATTCTGACCAATTATTCGATTATGTAAGATTTCGTATAAATTTCCTTAATTAACAACAGCACTTTGAATTAAGCCAAAACTCTACACAACAAAAGATTTAGCTTGTAACGATAAAGTTCCGTTGACAAGTCACTTCAAAGACATAAGAAACACCATTTCCACTTAAAGTATGAAGAGAGTTGGTCTTTCCCATTTTGACGATCATCGAATCGAACAATATAACACATTATCACAAACCCTCCTGACGAAGAAACATGATGAACTTTCTACTCAATTCAACGTCTTCAAATCAATCCTCTTGAACTTCCTACATTCTCATCATTCACAACTATCATCAGATAGAAATCTACGGAATGAATTTATTAGAATCTGCTCAATGGTCGGTATTGATCCATTAATGATATATCATGATGGAGAAGACATGAATGAGTTTTACAACGAGTTATGCGTCCGACTAGTCGAACTAAGTAATGACACAAGGGATTTCAACGGTGGATTACTTCCCATGAAACAAATTCTAGAGAAATACAAAGATCAAGGGATAACATCTAAAGACATCGAGATCTGTATTGGACTCCTTAAACATCTCAACTCCGAGATTAAACTAGTCAAGATCGGAAAGAGGGAATACATGAAGAATTGTAAGATCGAAATAACAACAGACCAGAATAAAGTGATGGAGATTGTTAATGATATTGGATATATCAGTATCTCGATGCTTCGAGACAATTTGGGATGGAATAGAAACAAATGTATTGAAATAATCAATGAAATGATAAGGAATGGACACTTATGGCTTGATGATCAGGCCCCAGAAGCCTTATACTGGGATCCTGGTTGGATAAACAAAATTTAAAGAAAGAATAAATGTTGAATGATTATATAATGATTACATAATCTGTTTTTTTTGCGCTTCTTGCGTTATTATTCACGGTCGCGTTACTTCAAATTTATATTCAGTTTTTTGTAGTTTGTTTGATAAACTTTGACTAGTTAAAGTTGTTGTTTTGGTTGGAGTTATCTGTTTGAGATGTCGTTCACACCTGAAGATTGGACAATTTCGTCGAATGAAGCGTTGAAAATATCGATTGGTGATTCTCAAGGTGCTTTTAGTTTCAAGCCATTGTTCACGTATCCTATCTTTGGTGATGCTGAACAGATTTTTGGTTATAAAGGCTTAGAGATTGAATTGACGTTTGATAGTGTCACGTTTTTGCCATACTTAAAAGTCCACTACACGCATAAGTTGAATGAAGATGTTGTGGACGTACAAGCGAAGTTATTGGAGTTTTTACCAGAATCGACTATCATTGATAATGAAGAAAAATGGACTGAACAAGTTGGTCTTGAAAGAAGAATTATTGAAGAAAAGATTGCTAAGCATACGAAAGTACTGGACTCATACGATTCTAAAGATGTGAATTTCCAAATCTATCAAACTCAATTCGATAATGAATTTAGCATTGAATTAAACAAAAGATTACAGATTTTTGTCTTATTATACATCGAGGCCGGATCTTTTATAGATTCATCAGATCCACTATGGAAGTTATTCTTCACACTTTCAACCAAAACAAAAGAGATTATTGGGTTCACAACAACTTATTCATACTTCAAATACAATGGTGCTGATAAATTTGATGCTGAGAAAGAAGTCAAGTTTAGAGAAAAAATTTCACAATTTGTGATACTACCACATAGACAACATGCTAAACATGGATCTTATTTATATAACACAATCTATTCAAATTGGTTGAAGGATACCAAAGTTGAAGAAGTCACAATTGAAGATCCAAACGAAGCGTTTGATGACCTAAGATACGTTAATGACTTCAAGAGACTATATGCTAAAGGGTCATTGAGTGATCTGCCTAATGATATCAACGCCTTGACCACGGAATGGTTCAAGAAAGAAGCATCAAAGGAAAAAGTGGAATTAAACCAGTTCAAGAAAGTCATTGAGATCGGATATCTGTACCAGAACAAGAACTTAAAACTGCTGAGACTGCTGATTAAGAAGAGACTTTACGAGAAGAACAGAGATGGATTATTGGAATTAGAGGTTTCTGTGAGAAACGACAAACTACAAACGGCCTATGAGAGAATCAAAGTGGATTATTTAAGACTTATTGACTCCTTCAGACTCAGAGAAACCGACACCGAACACATCTTAAAAAGACAGAAAGTGTGAGTTTATTTGATTTAATTTTAACCCCGGAAACATACGTCTTTAAAACTGTATATTTGTCATAATTAGATAATTAGTACAGATTACTCTTAATGACTAAGATATTAGCAACCACGAAATTACGTCTATATAAACACACATCTATCAATAACATTGTTTCAATTCTACTCAATTCTACTCGTAGTTAATCAATTGATCACTTTAACAATGTCTAAGCCAAAAGTCGCCATCATCATCTGTTCCTTATACGGCCATGTTGCCAAACTGGCAGAAGCGGAACTAGCAGGAATCGTTGCTAAAGGTGGTTCAGCTCAAATCTATCAAGTTGCAGAGACCCTTCCAGAATCGTTATTAGCTAAACTTGGTGCTCCAAAAAGACCAGATTATCCTATTGCCACTCCAGACACGTTGAAAGAACATGATGCTTTCTTGTTTGGATTCCCTACAAGATACGGTACTCAACCTTCTCAAGTCCGTGCATTTTGGGACTCAACTGGTGGATTATGGGCTCAAGGTTCGTTATATGGTAAGTTTGCAGGAACGTTCTTCTCCACTGGTTCACTTGGTGGTGGACAGGAGACCACAGCTGCTAATTTCCTTTCTACGCTAGTTCATCACGGGATAGTCTTTGTTCCATTGGGATACGGTCCAGTGTTTAAAGAACTGAGCAGCTTGGAAGAAGTCCATGGTGGATCACCTTGGGGAGCAGGAACACTCGCTGGTGATGGGAAAAGAGAGCCTTCTGCGTTAGAACTCGGTGTTGCGAAGAAACAAGGTGAGGTGTTTTGGGAGAAGGTCCTGAAACAGTTTAGTTAGAGCTGTGTACAAGTGAATAAACTATAATTACAACCTGTTATCTTGTATTACCTGTAGATTAAATTATGTAATTGACTGTATCATTAATTATTAATAAGAAGGCACCGATAGAGTTGTGATTAGTGAGAGAAAGACAGAGAGACCCTTTTCAAAAGTTTAGTTCGCTATTGTTAACGCATTTGGCTTATCGGGGTAAAAGCGGACATCAACAAAAACAGAACGAGAGGCGCGGAAACACCTGCTAAGCTCTGTATGGAATTAGGACCCGGATAGCAGAGCCTATCTGCCGATGCCTTCCGAAGTCGTCGAATGTCTCTGAACAGCTGTGGATTATGGATTGTCCAAGATTCACGCCTTGTGATTTGTTGGTTGGTACTTGGTGGTCATTATTGATAAGAGATGTCCTGTTGGATTTGTCCTGTTGTGTGTTCACAGTGTGATCATCTCTTGGTTATTGGTGTTTGTTAGTTGATGAATCATCTGATAAAGATCGTCTGTGTTCTTGGTTCTCGTAGGTTATATATCAGGCTCGTATCCTATTGTCAGCCATGCTATTCACTGCATTCTCATAAACACGGCTAACTTCAATGGATTTCAAACCAGATACTAAGATCACAGTAGAAGCTTCATTAGAAGCGTCCGAGTCCTCATCTGAGGCTACTCATCTATCACCACAAGAGAGATTTCCTGAGATCAAAGAGAGTAAATTGTTGAGAAAGTTGGACTTTCATATCATACCTGGTATCACCATCTTGTACTTGTTATCGTACATCGATCGTGGAAACATTGGGAATGCTAAGATTGAAGGGATGACTGAGGATATTGGTCTTGTTGGTAATCAGTTCAATATGGCACTGACTGTATTTTACTTCACTTATGCCCCATTTGAGATTCCTTCTACTTATCTTATGACTAAGATTAGACCTTCAATCTACTTACCTTCAATGATGATCGCTTGGGGTATCGTTATTGCGTTGACTGGTTTGGTGAAGAACTATGCTGGTCTCTTGATCTGTCGTATCTTTCTAGGTATCACTGAAGCTGGTCTATTCCCATCTGTGGCATTTTATTTGACACAATGGTATCCAAGAGATAAGTTACAATACAGACAAGCTTTGTTTTATGGTGCTGCTTCTTTGGCTGGTGCATTTTCTGGTTTGTTGGCTTATGGTATTAGCTTCATGGATGGTATCGGTGGTATTGAAGGTTGGAGATTCATCTTCATATTAGAAGGTGCTTTCACTGTGCTAGCGGCCATTGCTTCATTCTTCTTTATCTATGATTATCCAGATACCGCTCGTTTTATCAATGATCAAGAAAGAGCATTCATTAAGTACTCACTTGATCTTCAAGAAAACTCTGTCGATGTCGTTTCTGATGCGAAAGATAGATCACATTTCAAAGCCGCTTTCACTGACTGGCAATGTTTCGCACATATCCTGGTTCATTGGTCTTATGTCACAACTATCTATGCACTTTCTGTCTTTTTACCTACAATCATCAAGAATATGGGATACACATCAACAGATGCTCAATTGATGTCGATTCCTCCATACATTGTTGCCTCCATCGCTACGGTTGTTGTTGCAAAGATCGCAGACAACTATCAAGTCAGATCTCCGTTCTTGTTCGGATGTTACTTCTTTATGCTCATGGGATATCTCATGGTTATCAATCTTGATGTTGAGAAACATCCTGATGCAGTATATGCTGGTGTCTTCATCATCGTTGTGTCATCTTTCTGTGGTTTCCCTTCAATGATCACCTGGTTAGCTAACAATCTTTCAGGATCAAAGAAAAGAGCTGTTGGGATGGGTATTCAGATCGGTATTGGTAATCTTTCTGGAACTTTCAGTGTCAATTTTTTTAGAAGTCAAGACGCACCAAACTACAGATTGGGATATGGACTGGAGATAATGTTTGTTTGTATTGGATTGATTGCAAGTGTTTGTATCAACATCGCTTACCGTCGTATCAACAAGAGAAAGGATAGAGAGATTAGTGAAGGTAAATATGAAGAGTATACTCCTCTTCAATTGAGTGAGATGGGTGATTCAAGTCCATACTTCAAGTATTCACACTGAATAGTTATGTTATAAACTTCTTTACTTTGACCTTCTGGCATGTAATCGTCATACGGTAGCATTATTGAAGTAGATAGAATTGAATATCCGAACTCCCGACATAAACTCCCGAACCTCAATCTACTTTAGACGTTATTATCTCATGGATTTTTCGGGACATGTCTTGTATGTAAATCTTGGACTTGATCGGATGCAATATTCAGACCCCGATCAGCAAATCATAGATGGACGCATAGAAATACCGCGTAGATTGTGCAGTGTGCACTCAATTGGTCAGAGAACATCCATCCTCATATGGACACACTGTACATAGGTATATAAAGACTCCACTTTTTGCTCAATCTCTAATCAGTTCATCGTCGTCATCATTATCATTTCAAGAACAATCACTATGAGCCTTCCAACCACAAAAGTAGCTGCCTGTCATTTATCTCCTGTTTTACTGAACAAACAAGCAACTGTTGCCAAAGTGTTCTCGGCCGTCAAAGAAGCTGCTTCTAATGGTGCCAACTTGATTGTGTTTCCCGAGACTTTTGTGTCTGCTTTTCCTTTATGGAGTGCTTGCAAAGCACCTATCGATAACCATCACTTGTTTGAAAGATTAGTCGAGAGTTCTATCTTCGTTGATGGTCCGGAAATCGCAAGCTTGAAAGAACTATGTAAAGAATTAGGTGTCGTTGTTCTTCTTGGCTTCAATGAGAGATCCCGTATCAGTGTCGGATGTTTATGGAATTCCTACGTCTTGATTGATGAAAATGGGGAGATTGGTGCTCATCATCGGAAACTAGTTCCAACATACTTTGAGAAACTAAGCTGGGCTAATGGTGATGGTGCAGGGTTGACTGTTGTTGAGTCCAAGTTCGGTAAGATTGGTGCTTTGATCTGTGGTGAGAATACCAATTCATTGGCTAGATTTACTTTATTGAGTCAAGGTGAGCAAATTCATATCTCTATTTGGCCACCAGCTGCTGATTATGCCAGAAAGAGTAAAGATCCTAACGCTGAGAAGGCTTTTGATAATATTGTTGCAAATAAGATAAGATGTGGTTCGCAATGCCTTGAAGGAAAGTGTTTTGGTATCGTCTGCTCATCCTTCATCGATAAGGACATGGTTGATTATCTCGTTGATGATGATCCAAGCAATGAAGAGTTCTACAAGAACATGACTCAAGGTGCCACATTCTTCTTAAATCCAGCTGCTCTAGAGATTGGAGATTTCCTACAAGATAAAGAAGGCATCGCATACGCTACTTTTGACTTAAACAAGACTGTCGTTCCAAAACAATTCCATGACTTGGTGGGTGGATACAACAGATTCGATGTTTTCAAACTCCGCGTGAACAGATCCAAAAACATGCCTATCGAGTTTCAAGATGACGAGAATGATCAAATGGCGGAATTCAATGCATAAATCTGTTATCGTTTACCGGAACACTCTCGGAAACCGGAGATGACATCCGTAACAGAGATAAAGCCGCACTAAAATGTCCGTTAATAGTCCAAAATCCAGATTTGATATCTGAAATTTATCAATGCAAGATGTAGTAGCACACAATACCTTGAATAACAAGTTCTTGTACTCCAGGTTGCTGTATTCCGTTCTTAAATTTTAAAACATTGTGCCATGCGCACGTCTAAATCACGTGATAAAATTTAACCTTACAAGAAGGACCGTTTTTCTTGATTTTTTTGAAATTCGGCCGTGTGGTCTAGTGGTATGATACTCGCTTTGGGCGAAGATAAGCAAAACTTGTCTACAATTACCATAAATATGCGAGTGGTCCAGGGTTCAATTCCCTGCTCGGCCCCTTTTTTAGTAATAGAAAATCTCCTTTCGAACTTTTTGGAGGAAATACAAACTACGACTTATAACACAGATTGGGATGTCTTTATCATGTTAGACTGATCAAGTGGGGATGTTACATGAGCGTTAAAGTGGTGCAATATTTGACATCCATCAGTCATTTACGACAATGTAGACTTATACGATTGTTTAGTGGTGTTTGGATGTATCAAAATTTGGTATCGCGATTTTGACACAGTTGTCGTTTTCCATTAGAAGGCAAATCGAATAGTAATCGTTTATATTGATTTGTTTGTTGTGATTTGGTTGAGATGTCTGAGCTGGCGCCTCCCGAGCAGGAGAAACTGAACGAGTTCCAGATCATCACCAATTTTAGTGAAGATGATTATGAGAAAGTGGTGAAGTTATTCCAGAATAATTACTGGAATCTGGAGATTGCACTTTCAAAATACTTTGATGGGCAATTGGACGCAGAGGCTGAAAGAACTCCAATAGTGGAGGAACCATTGCCACAACTCGTGCAGCCACCTAGCGAGGTCAATTGGCAACAAGTGAATGAACCAGTTGCTTTACAGACCCCATTATTGGATCATTCATCTTTCTTCAAACAACTCCCTATCGTGAGGCCAATCACGAATAAATGGAGATCTCATCCAGGACTTCAAGAGAAGGTGAATACCCGTCCATCCGATATCTTAAATCATTTCGGTTCTATCATTGAGAGTCCATTGATCTTCATCATTCTATTCATACCAAGAACCATCACTCTGATATTGGGTACAATATCATCGTTATTCAGTTATCTGTTCCCACCATCTACAAACTCAATGCCGGACTACCCATCACTAGATAAATTTTCACCCACTGAATATTTCGAATCTTTAACGCAAGATAGGAACTCTTACCAATTTTTTGAAGGTGAATTTAACGATGCTTTCAACATAACCAAGATGGAAAATAAGTATCTGTTGTTGATTTTGGTGAGTGACAATGAACTCTCAAGATTGCTCATCAAAAAGATCTTGAATAATCCTCAAGTACATGAGTTTATGACCTCGAAATCTGAAGAGATCATCATTTATCTAGGTAATGTCAATGAAGCTCAATCATTTGAGATTGCAAAGACTTTAAGACTTCGATCAAGTCTCCCATTTGTGTCATTGATTGCTAATGTTTCCAATGGTCCATCGGGGATCTCATCGATGTCCATGCTTTCCAAAATACCACTAAGAACACCAACTTCTTTCATCTCCAAAGTGAACCGAACAATCGAAACATTCAATCCTGAACTACTCTCCAAAAGAATGGAACAAGAAGAGCTCAATTATTCTAGAAAACTTCGAGAATTACAAGATAAAGCATATGAGGATTCTTTGAATTCCGACAAACAGAAACAAGAAGCCAAAAAAATCGAACAAGAACTCAAAGAAACGAAATTAAAACATGAAGAGTTCATTAAAGCCAACAGACTCAAGTTTTATGCATCATTATTACAGAAATATAACAATGAAACAGATGAAATACCAGATTCTGAGAAAACAAGAATCAGATTCAAACTTCCAACAGGAAAATTAATAACACAAAAATTCCCAAGATCATTTAAAATCCATGACATCTATTGTTTCATCGATCTTCAAATTCATCTAGACACCCTTGATGAATCAAGTCGGACTCACCTTGAAGAACATTCAGATTTGGATATTCATCAAGACTATAAACATGAATTCAAATTCGAACTAATATCACCATTCCCAAGATGTGTCATCCAGAGAGATGAAACTGAGAAAGAGATTAGTGAAGTGAAAGAATTATGGCCAAACGGAAACTTGCTGGTCGAGTTTGATGATGAAGATGAAGATGATAGTTGAACAAACATAGAAGGATTACAGTGTAGTATGTATGTCACGTGGATGCAAAATTATAAATTATTATGACTTGATGTTATGTAAATGACGTAAACGTAGATCTCTTGATCATCATCTCAACTCGACTGGTTTCTTGACATGTATTCTCTCAGTTTCAGCCTTTGCGTCTTCCCAACTTTTTAGATTATCCTTTGCCCAAATCAAGACCGATTTCGAATAATTTCTAAGAATTTCTCTCCATTTGTTATGAAATTCTTTTATCAAATCTTCAATGTTTTCTTTTATGGCATGATTTACTTGTTCAAGATCTTTCAAAATTACTCGTAGACAATCATTGAGTTTTATTAGTTCCTTTTCGAGTTTTTCCATCTCGATATTTCTTTCAACATCATTCATGTTTGAGATGTCTTGTTCATGAAGAGATGAAGGTGAATTATTTGGTGAATTACCACTTATGAACTTCTGCCATGGTGAGATCTTCTTCAGTGATTCACCATTCTCCAATCGTTTCACGGCTGCTGCGATAGTTGGTGATTGTTCAGCGTTCTTCTTCAAGATCTCCTCTAACCTTGCGGCTTGTTCTTTGGCATTCCTTAGATTGTCGAGTCTTGTTGATCTTCTTTTAATTGTGGTATCAATAATGAACAGTTGAACAACTTTTAACTTTCGGAAGTATAAAACACTCAAGGCTTCAGTTGAGTTATTCATGATGTCAACTATTGGTTCTTCCAAGATTGTCAAGATTTTAAAATTAAAAGCTTCTGAGTTCAAGTAGTTGATGTCAATAGCTTGTCCAGTCTTTTCAATTGCAAGTGATAGTTCCATGACCCGATCCTCAAGACTGAACGCGTTATAATATGCTCCTAGTTCTCCTAGATCTTTGATATATCCTTTGAAATGTCTCTTCTGTTTTTTAACATTCTTGATCAAGTTTGTTGTATAGTTCTTATAAACCTTGAATATCTGTTCATACTCCTGGAACTCCTTCTCAATGGATTTATCTTGTTCTCTTGGTCTATAGTTATTGATTGATGATGATTGTGGGATAGGTAGTAACAAATGCAATGGACTTGGTTTGGTTGGGTTTAAAGGTGGAGCTAATAGACTTGAAGATGGTAAGATCGTTATTGGTGGGTTATTCAGAACGTCATTCCAGTTGATATCTGGAGTCAAGAACTGTTGAAACAGGAAACTGCTAGATATTTGTGGGTTGGCAAGACATTTTTGTAAAAATTGTAATAATAGTCTCTTTCTCTTCTCGATGATCTTCAAGTCATTTTTAGCATTGAGTGGATTGATGAAATATTTCACTATGGAGTGTTTCTCAGGGATAGACGGTATTATCGACGTTGGGAATAGTCTTGTCAAGTTCAGTCTCAATGAATCGAATTCCGAGTATCGTCTTCTGATCTCAAGTCCATTATAAGATATCGTATATCCAATGACTCTATTTCCTTTGATATCACGAAAATGACCAGCATCTGTGATTGTGATTCCCATGTTATCCGAGTAGTTGTAATCATCATCCTTGTTGAAATAAGCAGGTACATTGTCGGAATACAATGTGCTATCAGCACCTTCATTATCATGTAAAAATGACTGCTGTTGTTGTTGATCCTCTTCATCTTCCTCTTCCTCCAAATCACCGCTTGAAACAGGACCATACTGCTCCTGGACGGCACTCTCCATCACACTACTGCCATTGCCATTAACACCATTCACAGAGCTATCCAAGAACCCATTATAAAACCCCGTGATTGGACTATTATTGCCACTAAAATCGTCATTAACTCTCGAAATTCCGCTAGCAAAAAGATGTGAGGTTCCTGAAAACGGATTATTATCTTCCTCGTTGAAATCCATCATCACCAAATCACTTAAACCATCCAATTCCAAACAAATTTATCACAATTTTCCATGCCATTTTTGATTGTGACGTTTTGACATTTCTTTGTTTTTGCTTTTGCTGCCATTTTTCCGCGAATTCTTGTTTCCGCGAAATTCTCTTAAAAACATAAACAATTTGATACTTTCTTCAGTTCGTTGTATTGTTAATTATATCGAAAACAAGTCCAAGTCAGTCAATTCTCTCAGATTTGTCTTATTCAGTGTTGAAAGACTCACCCAGATACCAACTTTCACATATAAAGCTTTTTTTGGCCTGATTGAATTACGTTTAAAATGAGCACTGAACAGAAACGTATGTTTATCCTTTTGATAAAGTGATCCGATCCGGTATACAAGTATGGTTACTAACTCACTCTTGAAGCTATCCTCAAAGCCCAAGATATGGCCGAAGAACTACAACAGACCGTGTTTGATATTAGTTTCAAAGCCTTAGAACAATTCAAACAAGAGAAAGATGTTGCTTCTGCAATCAAGAAACAACTGGATGAACAAGAAGGTCATACGTGGCACGTTATTGTCGGTAAGAACTTTGGAAGTTATGTCACTCATGAATTGGGATTCTTTGTCTACTTCTATATTGGTCCTTACGCTTTCTTGGTCTTCAAAACTGGTTAACTTTTTAATATGTATATAAAACTTACGAGACAAAAAGAATTTTCATGTTCTGTTTTCATTAAAATGTAGCTAGGAATCGATAATGTGATATAAGCTAAGATGTTTAGATGGCAAATAGCTCAAGATCCTTTTTCATATCCAAATTCAACTGGAGTGATCTCTCTTGTAAGTTATGATACTGTGATGTCAATTCGTAAATCTCTGGATCTCCTTTGGTAATAACACTCATTAGACCTTCAAAATCTCTAGAAAGTTCATTCTTCTTAGCCAGTAGATTGGAGTATTTTAATCTTATTAGTTCATACTTATCTGTTTGATCAATAAGTCTTGTCTCGAAGAACTTGCTCATATTTGAAACTTGTGCGATCAGTTCATCCTTTTGCTTGAATTCTTCAAGATTCTCCTTCAATTGATCTAGTTCTTCTTGCATCTTTATCAGTTCATTAGCTCTATTCACATCATTTACCTCATCCACATTCTTATATGCACTCAACTTGACGGTTTTAGCGATTGTTGCATATCTCAAAGTACTCAAAGTTTCATCATAATCACAAGGTGAAATACAAGCAATCATCACTGTCTTACTATTACCACCAAGACTTTCCTTCAATATCCATGTCAAAACAGAGTCTCTAAATGGTGGTTTGATATCACCTTTTGATAATGATGATATAACTCTTCCTAATGTTGTCAAACTCTTATTGATATTCGAACCTTCCTTGAACCGTATACCAGTGGCACCAGTAGAGTCAGCTCTTTCAGAGCCAGCTAAATCAACCAATCTCAAACTTGCATTCAACTCCTTGACTAAATCTTTCGAATCATCAAACTCTGTGATTTTGAGACTCAATGTGACAACAGCATGTGATCTTGAAGACTGATCATTCATTTTTGTAGCACCAGTGGTTCTGTTCTTGTTACCCATCCTCATCAAGGCTTTGAATCCTGAATAATCCTTGATCGGAAACTCATTCAAGTTCTCAACATAAGGTCCTTGTTTAGGAGATTCACGGATTTTCAACTTCTTATTGTCATTGACATTCTCACCTTCTTTCAATAGTAAATCCTTCACCTGCTCATTGTATATTTCAAAATATGAGAACTTAACACTGATCTTAACGTCTTTCAATTCCATCTCCTGGATCTGACCAAAAAGGTCTTTACAGACTCTTGGAATGATACCTAAATCTTCCTCGTTCTTATCACTTCCCATCATGGTGTATGATTTTCCTGAACCTGTCTGACCGTAAGCGAAGATACAGGTGTTGAATCCATTCATAGTATGTTCCAGGACATCCTTCCCTATTATGTCATATGTATCCTTCTGTGATTTGAAGCTAGCGTTTTGAGGATCTATCGAATTGATTGACTGGTCGAACTGGAACGTCTTGACATGCTCATCCTGGGAGCCTCGTTTTGTAGGACTTGAGGATAGTTCTGTAGGATTTGGATTCGTTATTGTCGTAGTGGTAAGGGACGGCATCTTGATGAGCACCGGCTGTTGATTCTCGATCTCTCTGTTGATTTGAGGACGAACTCTCACAAATACCTTCACATTGTCGTTGACAGAAGACTTTGAGGCTTTAAGAGGTTCTGAAATTTCCTCCGAAGCTGATGTTACTGGCCTCGAAGTCTTCTTCGGGGTGCTTCCCGTTATCTTATTCGCCATTCGTCACTTTCTTAAAACGGCTTATTGGTGTTCAAAATGGTTTGTTTACTTTTCGTTTACATTTGTTTACAATTTGGTATTTGGTTACGAGCCATGTTCTTAATATCAATTTATAGAACTTTCAAACATTGATTTTACATAGTAAAAACATAGATAAAGGACAGTGTTAACTTTGATCAGGATGTCTTTCTCCAGTTATAAAGCAGAACATGGAAATGACATTCTTATATATGACTCTTTAAAACCATTTGACAATGAATTTGCGATTCCACCACTGATTTATATCCATGGTGGTGCCTGGAGAGCCCCCTCAAACACAGCTAATGACATTGACACATTAAGCACGAAGTTGAACCCAACGATCCCATTGTCCAGTGTCAATTACAGATTGAGTCCCGAACACAAGTATCCAGTTCATTTGGATGACGTCTATGCCGGTATACAGAAGATTATAGAGTTGACATACAGTCCACACCAAGTCTCGAAGAAGATATCGCTAATTGGTCATTCTGTTGGTGCGATGCTGATATTACAGTTGCTTAATAAGTACAAAGACTTACAAGTGGAGCAAGTGTATCTTCTAGATGGTATATATGATCTTGAAGAGTTAATCTCAGAGTATCCTGATTACATATCATTTGTCAAAGAAGCACATCATGACTATACAAAAGTTTTGAGATATGATTGGTCTTTGCTCAAACAGTTGAAACATGTTCATATTGTTCATTCGTATAACGATGAACTGTTGTCTTTGAAGCAGACCAAATGGCTTATTGAGAACCTGGAGAGAGAACAGATCGATTATCAGTTGAAATTAGGCGATTTTGGGAAACATGATGACGTTTATCAACATCAGAAATTGGCTGATTATATCAACGCTACTTATTATGTACAGTGAGATTAACACTCAGAATGAATTTCCCGAATAATATAGATCTCATAGAGGTTCTACATGTTTGTTGTAAATTGTTATGAGACAGTTTCTAATTAGCTTATATTATTTTAAAAACTACTGGATCCAAATCTCCTTCCCATTCTCTTCCATGAATCTACCCAATTTACTGACATTTGAGTCCCAATCAACAAGTTTATTCTTCATGGCTTCGATTTGTTCATTGTTGACGATTCTTGGTTGAACCCAATTTATAGTAATGAGTTGACTAATTTGATCAATGGAACCTTTCAATAGTCCTAAACTTAAAGCTCTCATGACTAAATGTTCAACTTCATCCAAGTTCAATAAAGTAGCCTTGGACACATCTTCGAATGAGATGATTCTGATTCTTTGTGAGAAGACTAGTTCAACTAAAGTCATCAAACAGATTTTTTGTCTTAGGAATGATTCAGAATTTTTTAAGATTGGGATTTTACTTAGATGTTCCAAATTCTTTGAGAATTGTTTCAAATCTCCAGAGTTTAAAGAATGTAGGATCTTGATTAACCATGAGTATTCACCACTTTCTAATGTTTTAAGAATAGGATGGGTCAATAGTTCACCAAAGTTGTAGATTTTATCACCGAGTAATGCACTGATACTCAATTCATATGCCAATTTTTGTTGATTCAAGTTTGAAAGCTCATCGACGCTTGAGAGTGTTGAAAGGTATAAGAGACTCTGGTAATAAAAGTTGTTGTAGTCTGATTTGAACTTGTAATATTCGGAGTTGTTTTGGAAGAATGATTGTTTTAGTTTCAAATCGATAGAATCAAGATTTTTCAAAACCTCATCAGTCTTGTCCAAGATTTCTCTAGCTTTTGAGATGTTTCCAGTCTTTAGTTCATACTTGGCAATTTCAATATCAATCAAGATCAAAACTTGTTCCTGATCTAGATTTTCTTTACCAGTTAAATCCGTCTTTAGATCATTCAAGTATGTCAATGATTCATTGTAATCTGGTAAACTTATCAATGAGGCGATCAAGAATTCAACGAGTTTCAACAAGTTCAGTTTGTATTTGAAGCTGGAGATGAAGTTGTTATATATTCTTAACTTCAATGGATCTGATAATGGAGTTTTATAGTATTCGATCAATGCTAAAGTCAACTGATGGTACAATTTTCTCTGGTACAAATCCTCAAAAGTGTAGTAGAAATTAGCCAATTGAGGATCTGATTCCTGGCGAAGAGTGGACAAGATGCCCGGGATGTCAATTTCAGCAGCAGACATTGAATTTTATCACTAAATTTAGACACTTTTTGCAATAAATTGGTGGCAATTTTCAGCTTCCTTCACCAAAAAAATCAAAACATCAACCAAAACATTCGCGGTATTTTTCGCGGTATGTTTCGCGGAATCTATAAAGTTATTATCTAATCACATATGGTAAGGGGACACACCATAATAGAGAGTATTTACACTTGATTATTAGTTTGAGGACATATTAATGGTTCTCTAATATACACGGCACATGGGCCTTTCTATCTCTTTTTTGAGAATTCCAGTTGTAGAATCAATGAGTGGTAACCTCTTCCGTTCAAAGCATCCAAAGCGTTTTGAGCATCTTGTTCTGTAGCGAATTGAACAAAAGCAAAACCTTTTGATCTACCAGTTTCTCTATTTCTCAAGATATTGACTCTGACTAATGGACCGAATCTACCCAATAGTTCAGTTCTTAACATCTGTTCATCAACGATCTCATTCAATTGTGAGATTCTCAAAGTTGTGGAATCATCACGATCACCTCTATTTCTTGGATCAACACTTGCAGCTCCATTACGTAGATGAACTGGAACGTATTTACCAGGACCGGCAGCACCACCTGGGGCAGCACCTGAAGCAGGACCAGTACCATCATCGACGGCAGGACCAGCAGCAGCATCGGCAACACCAAGGGTATCTTTGAAAGGACATTTGGAAGTGAAATGTGAACCACCACAGGTTCTACATTTAAGAGTACTTTGTTGAACAACTTTTTGAGACTCAAGGGCTTTCTTTTCTTCTTCTTCTCTTTCTGTGTCTTTCCATGAGGTTCCTAGTCTTAGATAGACGGCTTCGTCCACTTGTGTAGTTCTTAAATCAGGACCTGGTGCAGAATTCTTTTCAGCACCAAATTTGGTCCATTTTTTTCTATTGGCAATAGACTTATTCACGGTTTCCTTTACTAGGACTTCTTTGATTCTCTGTGTTATTTTGACTTTCTTTCCCTCGTCGTTCTTTCTGAATGTTGTGATTGTTTTAGTCCCATCAGCATTTGTCTTTATGATTGGTTGTTGTGGTTGATCTTCCTCATCAGCCCATTGGCCAACTTTTCTATTGGTGATTGTTAGTAAAACTGCAACTTGATGATTAAAAGACCATTTTTGCATGGAAACACGTTGTTGAAACCAGTGTAATGAATACACTATGAGTCAGCCATGGTCACCATACACTTAACATACTGAATATCAGCCATTTTGGTAATTTATAGCAGCTTCTGAAACGTCTTCAACAGCTCAAAACCAGTTTTTTTCAGCTTTTTCTTCCATCAAAATTTATGTTAATTTTTTTTTTTTTTAAAATAAACCAGCTTAAAATAGCCGAATCGGGGAAGTTACTCTTTTGAGAAAGCATACACTTAAATTTATATGTAATTGAAATATGACAGATTTAAAATAAATTGAGAGCAATTTCAATTAGTTTACCAAACTGTTCAGAGTTCGGAAAGAGACGTTGAAGAGAACAGCCAGTTACAATGGTGTCGGAACTCCGGAAGGACTCTGCGGAGAGCATCACCTCGTCGCCGTCGTCAATCAAGTCCAAGTCGGGAAAGAAGGGATTAAAGGGCTTCTTCCACAATCATAAGAGATCATCGATATTCAGTTCAGGAACTTCCACGTCGCAGGATACGTCTCAATTCGATGTTCATGAAGAAGAAGATCTCAGTTCAGAAGACGAGAGAAACTACTCCAACTCATACAACGCACAGAATGACCCATTATGCTTCAAATCATCAGTATTGGATCATTGCTTGAAAAAAGTATCCCACGGAACAACAACATGGAACGGTTGTGGAAATGAATCTACATCAAATCCAATCGATCTTTTCGATGAAGACTATGCAAAGTATCTGAAACAACCCAAGTACATTAAGACCTTCAAAAAGACTCTCCAACCAGTCGGGATATCCAAACGACTATTTTTAGCCCAAGAATTGTACCAACAATCAGATACAGATGAGGCTATTTTAAACGAACAGAATCGTGATATTAATGATATTGGACTTAAACCAAGTGATACATTCCAAACCAACTATGATAGTGAATCGAGTTTAGAAGAAACAATCTTGAAGAGTCATGCTACTACAAATGGAAGCGTCCCTAATAAGAACTCAATATGGGCTATGAAATTTAGTTTGGATGGGAAATATATCGCTACTGCGGGTAAAAACATGAAGATAAACGTATGGAAAGTCATTTCTTCTCCACTGGATCGGATTGTAAACTCTAAAGGGAAGAAAGAAGAAGAGGCTATGTATGCTCCTGTTTTCCAACCATCTCCTGCTATCATCTATAAGGGTCATACTCATGATATATTGTCATTGGATTGGAGTAAGAACAACTTCTTGCTATCTAGTTCGATGGATAAGACCGTCAAGTTATGGAATTTGAAACATGAGAAAGCACTCCGAACATTTTCACATGGTGATTTTGTTACAAGTGTTAAATTTCATCCTACAGATGATAGATTTTTTGTTAGTGGGTGTCTTGACCACAAAGTGAGGCTATGGTCAATAATTGATGATGAAGTATCGTTCGAGTTTGATGCAAAGGATCTAGTTACTTCTATTGGATTCACTCCTAATGGGAATCTAGTGATTGCCGGTACATTTGGTGGGATGGTTTATTTCTTGGATACTTCAACTTTAGAACTCAGACACTCTGTGGAATTGAATAAGAAGAGAGCAAATATCAATGGGAAAATCACAGGTATAGAATCTTTTGTTGATGGTGATGACATCAAAATATTAATCACTTCAAATGACTCTCGTGTTAGATTGCTCTCATTGAGACACCGTCAATTAGAATGTTACTTGAAAGGACCAAGCAATCAATCATCTCAAATCATCGCTTCAGTTAGTGATGATAATAAATACATCATATCAGGCTCAGAGAATCATTGGGTTTATATCTGGAATACCCACAAGCCTGAGCACTCCCATGCACATGACCCATTCAAGAAACTTGTGACTAATAAGAAGAAGAGAAGCGACTATACCTCATTCCATGCCCATCATTCTATTGTCACTTGTGCATTGATAGCACCAATGGGAACAGCTAGAATTTTAGCATTATCTGATGATATCATATATGAGATGAATACCGACGTCGAAAGAAGAGAGAATGAGACTGGTGTCACGAACACACCATTATTTAACAAAGATTTCATCGGTTCAATTATCGTTAGTGCAGATGATGATGGAGTGATACGGATCTTCAGACAGGATTTTTCGTCTAATGTAAGGAAATCTTTATTGGATGAAGGAAAGAAACGAAAGAACAGTGAGAATGTCATGATAATAACGAATGCTCCAATGAAAGATGAGCCCAAACTGTACATGAACAAAAACTCATCAGGCGCATCGTTACTTGCCCGTGGTTACTCTTTCAAGAAGAACGGCACATCCTCTACCACCGAGGAAGAACGAAGAGGAAGATCGAGAAATGGAACAGTGAACAGTTTGAATCATTCTTCCAGTGTTTCCGAGCGTGGAGCAGTATGTGACGTATGTGGAGGGGACAAGTTTTCCGTTTTAATGCAAAACGATGATGCCGAAGTTGCAACTACTGGAGTCAAGAAAGTGGGTGTGTTCTGTAAAGACTGTGGTAACCAGATCAATTGTTAATAGAAACTTATGCGAAATGAATGAAACGTAATACATATCAATAAACTAATCAATTTAAAATTTGTAGTCAAACTTTGGTTCATATAAGCTAATTGATGTTTCTAGTAGTTTGAGCTGGGGCCCGTCTTCTTCTTCCTCTTGGTGCCTTCGTTTCCACTGCTTATGCTTGTGCCTGTGAACTATCAACTGTATCGTGGTCGAATCCGGCATCCATAACCATACCTTGATCACCATGATCCCCACCAAAGAAGAGCGCTTCACCGTACTCTTGCTGACATCGATTTTGAATAGCTTGAATGGTCAACGTCATCACCTGTATTGTTTCGTCACTCTCGCTCCCAGAATTAATTATGTCACGGAGCACATAGATCATTTCACGAAACTTCGCCATACGGGCTGTTCTCTGCTCCTCTGACTGCTCCATAGTCTACTGCAAATTGTGACCCATATCGACGATTCGTATCTACTATCCTACTAAACGCGCCTACCATTTTTCAATAACGAAGCTCTAGAGGAGGGTAACTAACTACACACTGAAGATCCATTTGAGCAGATTTTCACTATTTCCAATTTCTTCTTATGTGACATCTTAAATTTAAACCTTTGATTTTATAGCCGACGAGACCCAAAAAAGGAAAATCGGCGGTGATAAACCAAATAAATATATTTCAAATTATAACGAACGTCTTCAATATTAATCTCTCCAACTCACAAAAAATATCAGTCTTAACATAGCTACGCAATGGCCGAGAAGCAGAAGTCAGCATCCCAGAAGATCTCCACTGTCGGTGGGTTCATCGCCGGTGGGTTAGCTGCCTGTGGTGCCGTCACCTTCACCAATCCTATCGAGCTCGTCAAGACTAGAATGCAACTTCAAGGTGAGCTGACCGGTTCAGCAGAAAAAGTATACAAGAACCCATTCCAAGCTTTATATAAGATCGGGTCCAATGAAGGAATAAGAGGTTTACAGAAAGGTCTGGTATGTGCTTATATTTATCAACTTGGTCTTAATGGTTGTAGGCTCGGGCTTTACGAACCGAGTCGAAGTGCATTAAACTCTTTGGTATTCCCGGATTTGGATAGCCATAAAGTACAAAGTGTGCCTATTAATGTCGCTGCGGGTGCTATTTCTGGTATTGCTGGTGCGATTGTTGGATCTCCGTTATTCTTGGTGAAGACTAGAATGCAATCGTATAGTAATAAGATCGCTGTTGGTGATCAAACTCATTATAAGAATGCATTTGATGGATTATATCAAATCGGGAAAAAGGAAGGGTTCAAAGGTTTATTTAGAGGTGTTGATGCTGCTATCATCAGAACAGGTATGGGATCTGCTGTCCAATTGCCTATCTATAATTTCGTTAAACATTTCTTGCTAGATAGTGGAATGGGTGAAGGTCCAGCTTTACATCTAATCAGTTCCACATTTGCTGGGTTTGGTGTTGGTGTTGTGATGAATCCTGGTGATGTTGTTCTTACAAGACTGTATAACCAGAAGGGAAACCATTATAAAGGACCTGTTGATTGTTTCATCAAGACTGTGAAGATTGAAGGATTTGGTGCTTTATACAAAGGTTTCTTCGCACAGATATTGAGAATCGCACCACATACGATCTTGACTTTAACATTTATGGAACAAACGATGAAATTGGTTCAACGAGTTGAGACTGATGTTCTAGGATTCTAGTTTAATAGAGATAGATAGAAGATTGTTTTAAAATGATCTGTTGAAGATATTGTAATCTACACTGTTTTGTTGGAAAAGTGGAATGTAAATTGTATAATTAGCCCAACTTGGTCTCATAAGGGGTCGTCACTGATCTATCAGATAAACGATCCACCGATTACTGAGCCAGGAAAGGTGAATATTGTAGAGTCGCAGACAAGACACGTCTAGAGTCAAAATTTGAGAACAGTGCTGGCAAATGTCAATCAACGTGTAGTTAGTCAATTCATTAATCGAACTAATACTCAAAGATTGACCTCATTGACTCATTATGTGCGATCTGCTGAAGTAATTATTGGAACTAACTAAAAAGCTCTTGATATTTGCGATGGAGATGAAACAAGTTAACTTTTTAGAGGAAGCTGTCACAAAATCTGGATCAGATCATGTTCGCTCAGTTCAAACAACACAAACAATAAACAACAATCAATTCAAATTTCAGTCAAATCACCGAAAAAAAAAAAAAAAAAAAAAAAAAAAAACTAAAAAGCGCACACAATCAAAGTGCTCTTCTCTCATCGTAAGGAATATCTTTAGTTATTGATACATAAAACTCTTTGTAAATTGAATCACTTGTTGAATATCGACTCTACAACCGTCAAACTCCACACTGGTCAACTTCCCAACTCTCAAACATCACCATCACAATCACACGAATATTATGTCCAGCAGCCATCGATCACTATCACCAGCCAACTTAACAACCATAACGAGTGAATCCGGCGACCAAAGAATAAGGCGACCTTCGCATATCTATAACTCATTTCAGGATATCTTCAGTGCAGGTGGGAAGAACTCATTGAATAAATTCGCCTCTTCATACTCGAGAAGTGCTAATTTCATTAATGCTGACTTTGACGTCACATCGCAATCTAATAGACCAAAAATTCTAAGTTATGGAGCCTTATCCCAACATGAAGAATCCCCATTACTTACTGCTAGTCCCACTCATCAAAGCAACTATACAGAAACGGCCATTGCAGAAGAATCAGGCGATGCCGAGAGTGACAATGTTAGTATAAGATCTCTAGTGTTGAGACATTCTGGTAACAGTACTGCACCTCAAACTATTTTCAATGGTATAAACACATTGATTGGTATAGGTATACTTTCACTTCCATTGGGACTCCATTATTCAGGATGGATATTGGGATCAATCACACTTGTTTGTTGTGCATTATCCACTCAATTCACTGCGAAATTATTGGCGAAATGTATGTCTGATAATGACGAATTGAGAACTTATGGTGATATTGCACATTTCACTTTTGGAAGAGTGGCACATCTTATCATCGTGTCGACATTCACTGTTGATCTGCTTTCTGCTGGGATTTCAATGATTATCATATTTGCAGATTCATTCAATGCGATCACTGGTATTGAGAAGGTATTTTTTAAAATATTGATCTCTATCTTGTTCTTCCTATCTAGTTTTGTCAGATTGGATGTCTTATCACATGTGAGTTTTGTTGGGATCATTTGTACCACTATGATTGTTGTGATTGTCTTAAGTTGTGGATTTATGAAGAAAGAAGCACCAGGTTCGTTGATTGACATATCTCCAACTTCGTTCTGGCCATCTGACATTACTGGATACTTTTTAAGTGTCGGGATCTTCATGTCACCTTTTGGTGGTCATGCGATCTTTCCTGAACTTTACAGAGATATGAAACATCCAGCGAAATATAATAAATCGTGTACTACGATCTTTGGGTTCACTTTTGGTGTTGATTATATCATGGCCAGTTTGGGTTATTTGATGTTTGGTGCTAGTATCAGTGATCAAGTGACGAAATCCATCATGATGAGTAAAGGATTTCCTCAGTTCATTCAAGTCTTGATCTGTGTGTTTATGGGTATCTTACCAATATCAAAAGGTCCATTAATCACTAGACCGATCATCACAATGATTGATCAGATCACTCTGGACAGACTTCACAAAACTAAAGAAGCAGGAAGGAACAAATCTTTGGAGTTTGCCGTTAAGTTTTTCAACAGATTTGTCGTCATTTTCATGTTCTTTATCACGTCGTTGGTGTTCACTGATTTCGGTAAGATCATGTCTTTCTTAGGAAGTGCTATCTGTTTTGCCATTTGTGTGATTTACCCACTCAGTTTCTACTACAAACTGTACAGTCACGAGATGAGCTCACTAAAGAAGATCGCTTTCATAGTTTCCATTGTTATTGCCATTCTGTTCGCTGTTGGTGGAACCATCGCTGTTGCCATCTCATAATGATCAGATTATTTCCTAATATGGTAATTACAGATTTACATCAACATTACTTTTGACACATCTGACTTGACCAAAGCGGTTTTGAACAACTCTTTATCAAAGTGGCAAAACTGAATACCACCAAAAATCATGTTCAGTCAACAAGATGCGTTGATCCAACAACATTCCGGTGTTGCGACTGTTTGGTGAGTCTCTCGTTTGTGTGTGCTTTCAAGTGTGTTACATTCTAACAGCCAGTGTCACAGGTTGATATCTACTTTGGGAAACAAGACCAGCTACAAGAGAATATCGAAGAGGGAGATCCAAGCAGTGTCCATTCCACACACATGCGACATGATCAAGAATCCACCGGCGCCCATGGCTCTTCGTCTCACGTCCAATTTGCTTTACGGTGTAGCGTTGATCTACAAACAAAAGACAGACTACTTGAACAACGACACAGCGGCAATCAAGACCAAAGTGCAGAAGGATCTTTTCAACCAGAACCAGAATAAGAACTTGTTGTTGAGACCGACTTCGGGAAACACCGCAACTGAACAAGTCTTCGCCAACCGTCCTGTTTTCTTGCCAGATGATCCTTCGTTCGATTTAGCTAGTGGATTGTTGCCATCGTTACAAGGACTAGACTTCTTACAAGATACACAACTCACAGAGACTCAGAAGCGTGAAAATGGCAATCGTTCAGAAATCAGAAAAGCAGATGTTGCTAACAACACTGCATCTCTAGTACTGAGCCAGTCAGATCAACAAGATGCTATTCTAGGTGGACAAGTTGATCATGATGATGTCCTAGATGCTGATAATGCGGAGTTTGCATTCGATGAGAATGGTTTATTGTTTGACCTACATGATCAATCTGAAGTGAATGCAATTGTTTCTGCCAGACCCGCTGAAGATGAAGATAGAATCGATATTGATTTTGACTTTGATTTCGATATGGAACCACACTCAACGAAACAGAACAATGCAGCTGAGACTGAAGGTGACAATGAGTCTACACCATTAGCTCAGATCCTTGAAGATATTGGTAATCTCGATGGTGAAACAGATGGTTTGGTCAATAGAATCGTACCACCAGTGAAGAAACTGAAGAAGATCAAGAGAGCCAGAACCGATTATCATGAGATTATTATGGATGATATTATAGGACTTCACACTGATGATCTTCGTGGGTTCAGAGATCGATACGTTGAGAATATGATATCCAAGACTCGAAAGAAGATGAAAAAGACGGAAATCAGCATCAGCGATTTGCTATATGAAACTACAAAGTTCCTTCCAACCTTCAAATCTAACCGTGATACCCCAAACCGTGGAAGATCACGTCAGCGTGATATAGATGACGACGAAGACTTTGTGGATGGATTGATGAGAAACAGAAGATCTAGTGAGTCAATCGAAATCGGAAGACGGGGAAGTTCTTCAGCTACAAGAAGAGATTCAAGAGCTAGTATCTCAGGAATGAATCTAGCACTACCACAAGACAAAGGGGACTCAACATTGAATCGAGATAATGGTGATGATTATTATTATGACTTGGACTTCGGTGATGTTCTTCCTGGTATTGATTCAGATAACGAGAGAAGTAGTAAGAAGAGAAGTTCATCAATCAATCGCTTCGAAGCACTGAATGAGGACGAGATCATGGATTTTGATATCCAACAAGAAGAAGATCTTGATAAAGTTCATTACAATGATCCAAGAAATATGACAATCGTTGACATTGAGCAAAAATATGGGAAGAAGACCTCAAAGTTTCTAAAATATATCAAGTCAAGATTGGTCGAGGAAGACTCCACTGAAGTGACGTTTGAAACCTTGTTAGATTCCCAAAATGATAAATCGATTGTTGTGAAGTCATTCTACGAAATCTTACAACTAGCTACTTTGAATCAAGTTCGACTTGATGTTACTCAACACAGAGACAAGAAAACCGAACTAATGAAACCATACGAGTTCTCAGTGATGTTGGTCTGAACTCTAGGAATCCAATATACTGCCAATTCTGCTATACCAATTGTACAGAGATCATCTAGTATAATGCATACATCTACTTTTTAATGAGTCCATGTAAATTAAATTAAAGTTCAGAGACAGTGATCTGCGGAATAATATACTTTAGTGTAGTACCAATCAACGTCATAAGCACAAACTACTAAAAACACGCGAAGTACAAGTTAGTGACAGATCAAAAGATCAGTCAAGTCAATGAGAAGAACCAAAACAATATGATAAGATTACACTAAAAAAGCACGAGTATTAATACTAGAATGTCAACTTTTAAAAAAACGTTTTGGGACTATGATTAACGGGCAGTTTCAGCTTCACCATGTTCGGCCCATTCAGCTTCAGCAGCTTCTTCTTCACCGTCTTCATAGACATCTTCAGCGGTGTGATGTAAAGATAAAGCTGGTTTGACAGCAGCTTGATCCAAAGTCCAAGAGGCCAAAGCGTTTTCGGCATCAATGATGATTTGTTTGGAAGCTTCATAACCGTCATAGGCTGGTCTAGTCTCACCTGGAGTAACTGGAGCATCATCTAACAATTCAAGTAAAGCTTTACCGTAACCAGCGATCAAAGCGAATTTTTCAGCCAATTCCCTTTGAGCATCAAATTGGTAATCGAAACCAGCTTTTAATTTTTCTCTGGTGATGTTGGACAATTGAGCTTCAGCGACTAAAGATTCAGCTTCAGCACGGACCAATTCTTGTTCTAAGACTGGGATTTTTGGAGATTGAGGATCCTTGTATTTTAAGTGAGCGATTTCATCAGTGATCTTTTGTTTACGGTCTCTTGATGGTTGAACGGAGGCCTCAATGTCTCTGATACCTTTCAAGGTGATTCTGTATTGATCGTACTTGTCAATGAATTGATCTTCCAATTCACTGATTTCGTAGATAAGAACCCCTAATTTATCAGTAACGTCCGAGACGTCATCATCGTTATCTTCACCCCAGACGGACAATTGTTTAGCGACTTCTCTTCTTTCTCTAGCGACCAATTCAATGGATCTCAAGACAGATTTCTCAAGTTTGATCAAGGCAGATAGTTTTCTGGCTAGTTCAGGACCAAAGTTGGAGGCGGCATTTTTTCTAAAAGTGGAAGCGATACCAGTCTTACCAAAGAACTTGGACTTGGTGGTAGAGGTTGGAGGAGGTGGGGATTGCAATTGGGAGGCGGTTGGTGCCCTAGCGTTTCTCAACGAGTAAGTTCTGTGCATTGTTGATTTGTTGGAGAATTAATTGGTTGCAAATAATGAGAGAAAGACAAATTCGAGGAAAGGTTCCTTTTTTATCAACGTTTGATTGCTCAAATGAAATTTCACGAGCGCTTTACGCTTCAGCCCTATTTTTATTACGTAATTTTTGGTGGACGCTTTCCACATCGGGTATCCAATTACACTTCCTATTTGGGAAAACGATAAACAAAGACACGGACCGTTTTGGGAAATCTGGCGATTATGCAGTCTTACGTCAGCATTCAAATTCGCGTGGAGCAGTCAAAAGTCACGTGAATTCTAGCGAAAAGTTACGTAATAATGACGTAGTTGGTACTTTTAGTACATGTCAATTGATTTTGTTCTGTCGTAAATATGTCATAATAGCCGTCATCTTGGGGGTTTTCGGGTGTTTTATCCGCTGTTCTGTGATGACGAGACCTTCTGGATCACTCTCACTATACTGATAGAGAAGGTTGCTACCCACAGCGTCAAAATGATGAATAAGAATGCAGCTAGTGTCTTTTGGTTGTCACAGATGGTGCTAACTTTTGGGTATCTTGAGTATTCGTCAATAGCACACACCCATCTGCTGTCGTAAAGGGTGTTAAATGATAATGAAAGGTTAGCACTTGAAAAAATGATGAACAACAAGTCTAACAAGATCAATCTCAGTTTCTCTAATGGGTTTCTAATTCCCAATGGTTTTGATTTAAACTCATCGTATGTGATGTATAGCAAGTAGACCAAAGCAACACTTTGCACACAGATGGCCATAATGGTACTCGGTTGTTGTGTTATTTCACCCACGTTCAAATCAACCAATTGGACTTTCTTCTTGGAGAGTCTGTAAATGTTAACTGAAATGGCTAATGCAACAACACTTGTGATCACAATGAAGATTCTGAAGAACAGGGGAACGTAGTTGTTGTATAAGAACACTCTGTTCAAGAACGGTCCCCATTCATCTCTTTTATCCGTAGACATCCAGTATTTTGCTTTTGATCTCGCTTTTGTTCCAACGTTACTCTCAATTGAAGAGTTTGAACTTGAGCTTGTACTAAAATGATACCACTTCTTCACAAATGATGCATTCTGATTCTCCAAATCTGTTTGGTTGTTCAAACAACGTTTCAATCTCTGGTCACCACCCCATTCACCAGATAAGTCAGGTAATGAACTCAATGCTTCACTATCATGAGTCAATATGCCTTCAGTATAAGCAGGTGTTGTGTCAACAGTTTCAAAAAAGGTTCCCCATCTGTTGTTCATGGATGCAATGAAAGGATCCTGAAGCTGTTGGTGACCATCATGGCTATCATTGGAATAATATTGAGGTTTGTTATTGGCAATTCCAGCTAGAACGTATGGTGGAACGGTGTTAGCTTCATGGGAGTAGTTTGAGAGGTTGTTGTATGGGTTAGGTGCTCTGGTACGTAGCTTCTGCGGCTTCTTTGTTAGCTCGTTTGGACTGTTTCCGGTGGGTGAATGGGACATTTCTGACGCTAATGGAGTAGCAAGCAATGAAGTGTTCTGTTTGGAATTGGACTCAAGAATGAGTTGAATGAATGGGAATATGTGACAAGATGATGTGAGAAAGAGCAGCTAGTAACAAGGAATTGATGTTGTGAATAGCTTAATGATAGTAACAGTGCAAACTGAAGAGAATTATTTGTGAAAAGAGCAAGTTCCAGGTATTTAAATTGTTATTAAAATAACCACAGAAACGAGATGTTGTTTTTCTCCGAGACACAAAACCTGATTTCTACTAATATTGAATTCAAGCGATGAGCTAAACAGATAATCGAGATAAAACTTTTCATGAGTGAGTTATCGAGGAATTGGTGAAGGGAACCTTCTGTACCGAGATGAATTGCCTTGGATTCCCGACAGTTCTCCGTTGAACTGCTTTACTGTAGACCCACCGCCGTCTATTTTCTTTCTTGATCACTCACAGCTTAGCCATACATAGCCACTAAGTAGCACCCCCATGAAAAAAACCTGCGTTTCTAGAGCGTTTCTACTAGTAAAAAGAGAGAGCGTGCTACAAGTGCATTATGTGCATTGCATAGACCAATCAGAGAGGGACCTCTTCCTGCAAAAGTCTCTTCGAATTGCCCTTTCTTGCTTGGGCTGTGTTCGGTGGACGGTTTCTCCCACTGAAATTGTACGTAATCCGAATCTACAACAGCAAACTGCGAGCTGTATAAAAGCTAATTAGAAACCTGAATAATCAGATTTTAGCACACAAAATAGACTCATCAACACTTTCATAGACACTGCAACGTGACACATATACCGCTCCATTCCATTTCATTTTGACAGCATACTACCCATCAGTCATTTTCGCATTGCTTGCTACATATATCACATCTGAAGGCAAATCATAATATTTATAGCATCATGTTCAGATCAACACTACTTAATAACTCGCAGATCAGAAGCGTATCACTGGTATCTAGAAGACTCCTCCATACAACCCCTGCTACACAGCCGGCTAAGATCTTAATCTTCCCAATAACAAAGCAGAAATCATATGTTCACTTCGAGTATAATGAGAATCTCATTAACACTAACTCTTCACTGGTGAAATATGAAGACAAGCTTGTCAAACTTGCAGCTAAAGCCTGGAAGAACATGACTGACTCGGACAAGTCTTACAACAAGAAGATTGTGCATTATGTCAACAAGTTTCTAGCATCGACGCCGTGGTCTGAAGATTCATTAAGATCAATCCCATCAACCTCTGCACTGCTAAGACAGATCGTTAAGGCAACTGATGATCAGGAAACTAAAGAGGTCATACTGAAAGCACCAAATGAACTTGATGAATCATCTGCTGATAAAGTGTTGGACATCCCAGTTTATTACCCATCTTCATTATTGAATTCAGAAGAAGTACAGAGTGAAATGCTACATTTAGCCCAACAAGGTAAGATATACCACAAGAAACAAATGATGATCACAGCCATTGCAATTCCATTCACCATACCGTTTATTGCCTTACCTGTCGTGCCAAATGTCCCTGGTATCTACTTGGCTTACAGATTCTATTGTAACCTCAAAGCATACCTTGGTGCAGAACATCTTCAAGAATTGATTGAACAGAAACATTTCAAGTACGTTGAATCTCAAGACATCAATGAGATTTTCACATCTGAAACTGAACATACAAAATTCTTGATAGATGAACCAATAATTGATCAAATCATCACCAAATTAGATACTACCAAGAGTTTGAAATCAGTGCTATTGAAAGCATTGAAACAAGAGAACAAGGCTGCTGATAAATAGAATCGTACATATACCTTCAGTACACAATGTTCATCAATTCTTATTGTAGAAACCCCAGATAACCAAAAAGAGATTGTAGCCCTATACCAAACCATTTTTGGAAGCCCTAATTTCAGTCACGTGATGTTACCTAACACCTGAACACCACTGAGTGTTTAGTGCTCCTACCGCACAATCTTCCATAGAAAAAGCTAATTTGACTCCAGAAAGATCTGGATTTTCGCGGAAAAGTGGGAAATTCGACGATGGGAACAATGCTGAAAAAGATTGAAATTTCTCCTTCTTCTTCTTCCCTTCTACTTTTTTCCTTTCTTTACCCAACGTATTAAACAAGTAATTGCAGTATGTCTTTGTGATTATCATTGATTGATTGAAACCATATATTAACAATTGAAACATAGAGATGCGTAACAAATGGAGAAAGAAGAGAGTCAGAAGACTTAAAAGAAAGAGACGGAAAGTTAGAGCCAGATCCAAATAAGCGGACTGTAAAATGCTCGAATGAAGTCTGAGAGTTCAATGAGATTAGAATTGGTATTGCTGGGAGAGTGGTGGTCTCGACATTGATGGTATTTGAGGTTTGGTAGTTGTGGTTTTCTCCATAAACTAGATTACTAAAACCAATGGTATTCTATTTAGAAAGGTTATTGCTTGTTAATTTCGATGGTGCTAGTTTTGGTTAAGTTTAAGTTTCAGGGTCTCATTTGATTCAATTTTATATTATGATTCTTGGTCTCTTTAAATAAAGCCTTTTATGTTATGGTTGTTCGTTGGTGTTGATGTTTTTAATGTTAGTTCCTTTGAATGATCCATAATGCTAGAAGTTCGCATAAAAAATTCGAATATATGTTTACATATTGTTCAACCTAGTTGTAGTTGTCTATATAGTTTATTGGATTGTGCTTTGTTCTTAAGTGATGATGCCTCTTTTGTTCCGGTCCATCAGACGATTGACCGTCAGGGGTAAGATGTTATTCATCTGAAGTGTCTTGTGATATATGTGTCCAAGGGCATCGTCTGATAATTCGAACGACGTATGGTATATAAACCGATACTCCTGGATGATCCCATAGCGTAGTTCACCTGCACGTCATAGGTATACAAGAGTTGATCAGCGTCTCATTGTACCCACCTCCTTCTCAAGTCTTCGTTTGTCGAGAGCTTAGCAATGCTCATCGTCGGCGAATGGGGTATACGTTAATAGCCCTACAAAAAGTCAAAATTCGCACCCTAAAAGCCATTGTATTTACACTCGGTGTGATCCAGTAAGCTCCTTGTATCGCACTGTATCAACAACCAACCTCAAAATCCTTTCACTCGTTGAAATAACAACATCTACCATGATATCAATATTTATACAACCTATTCAACAGTATAGATACCTGATTGGGTAATCTAATTTTCAACACCGGGTAACACCGATCGTGGCCTCCCATTCAAAATTTGATAACATTTCGAGGCAAGAAACTTGGATTGTACGATTTCAGATAAACAAAAGTCGCTTTTGTGCTAGTCAACACTCAATTATTTCGTTACAAGTGAACTCCGGTGGACTCTTTCTTTGATCTGCTCGAAATTTGCTACTTAAAACCTTTTAATTGAAGCCGTTGTCTGTTGATCTAAAATGGTATGTGGTTTCAAGGGTTGCAATACAACCAACTTTCAAAGCTCAATTTACTAACCAACTAATCAACCAGGCTGGTGCAATTGAAAATGCTCGTAAAGAGATCAAACGTATCTCGCTAGACGACCATAGTGAGTCTGAATATGGTTCGATCTACTCAGTTTCAGGTCCTGTGGTGATTGCTGAAAACATGATTGGTTGTGCGATGTATGAATTGGTCAAAGTTGGTCATGACAACTTGGTCGGTGAAGTCATCAGAATCGACGCTGATAAAGCAACAATCCAAGTCTACGAAGAAACAGCAGGTGTCACCGTCGGTGATCCTGTCTTGAGAACCGGTAAACCGTTATCTGTTGAACTGGGTCCGGGTTTAATGGAGACCATTTATGATGGTATTCAAAGACCTTTGAAAACTATTAAGGATATCTCACAATCTATCTATATTCCAAGAGGTATTGATGCTCCTGCCTTGAGTAGAACCGTTAAATACGATTTCACTCCGGGTTCTTTGAAAGTTGGTGACCATATCAGTGGTGGTGATATCTTTGGATCTATCTTTGAGAACTCCTTATTGGATGACCATAAAATCTTATTACCTCCAAGAGCTAGAGGTACCATTACATCAATTGCTGAAGCTGGCTCTTACACTATTGATGAAACCATCCTAGAAGTTGAATTCGATGGTATCAAACACAGTTACTCGATGTACCATACATGGCCAGTTCGTGTTCCAAGACCTGTTGCTGAAAAATTGAGTGCTGATTACCCTCTATTAACCGGTCAAAGAGTCTTGGATTCTTTATTCCCATGTGTTCAAGGTGGTACCACTTGTATTCCAGGTGCTTTCGGTTGTGGTAAGACCGTTATTTCTCAATCATTGTCCAAATTCTCCAACTCTGACGCTATTATTTACGTTGGTTGTGGTGAAAGAGGTAACGAAATGGCTGAAGTCTTGATGGAATTCCCAGAGTTGTTCACCGAAATCTCTGGAAGAAAAGAACCAATCATGAAACGTACCACTTTAGTTGCTAACACTTCTAACATGCCTGTCGCTGCCAGAGAAGCTTCCATTTACACTGGTATCACATTAGCCGAATACTTCAGAGATCAAGGTAAGAACGTCTCCATGATTGCTGATTCCTCATCTAGATGGGCTGAAGCTTTAAGAGAAATTTCTGGTCGTTTAGGTGAAATGCCTGCTGATCAAGGTTTCCCAGCTTATTTGGGTGCCAAATTGGCTTCTTTCTACGAAAGAGCCGGTAAAGCCATTGCATTGGGTTCTCCAGATCGTGTTGGTTCTGTTTCCATCGTTGCTGCCGTTTCCCCAGCTGGTGGTGATTTCTCAGATCCTGTTACTACCTCAACTTTAGGTATTACACAAGTTTTCTGGGGTTTAGATAAAAAACTAGCACAAAGAAAACATTTCCCATCCATTAACACCTCAGTCTCATACTCCAAATACACCACTGTCTTGAACAAATACTATGACTCTAACTATCCTGAATTCCCAGTCTTGAGAGACAGAATAAGAGAAATTTTATCCAACGCTGAAGAATTGGAACAAGTTGTTCAATTGGTTGGTAAATCAGCCTTATCTGATTCCGATAAGATTACATTGGATGTTGCTGCATTGATCAAAGAAGATTTCTTACAACAAAACGGTTACTCCACATACGATGCTTTCTGTCCAATCTGGAAAACTTTTGATATGATGAGAGCTTTCATTGGTTATTACGATGAAGCCCAAAAAGCTGTTGCCAACGGTGCTAACTGGTTCAAGTTATCCGAACAAACCTCTGATGTTAAACATGCTGTTTCCTCTTCCAAGTTCTTTGAACCATCTAAAGGTGAACAAGCTGGTAAAGTTGAATTTGAAAAATTGATTCAAAACATCTCTGAAAGATTTGCCGAAGCTTCTGAATAAGTTTGACCAAGGCTCATTTTGGTTTATAGATTATCCTTCACAGAATCAAGGATGTGTATTGTTGTTTATTAGTGTGTGTTTGTTGTGTCGGTCCCTGGGTTAGGGTACTGATAAAATAAAATGTTAGATTTGAACAAGGTTGTAGATTTATTCATATACATTAACACGATCAGGATCTGTTAAAGTGAAGTTGCACGTGAGACAATCTACTATATCATTCCACGTATCATCAAGACCCTCCACGAACAATGTCCAACAGCCTATATCTTCATTATAGTCTGTCGTATCGATTCTGTACTCCATCGTTCTAGGCAAAGTTGTTGGAACTCTGATAATGGGTTGTTGCTGTTCTATGGGTTCGTTCTTGGTCATATTCCTGAGATCTACCTCATCCAAGGGAAGAGCTTCTGGTGTTTTTGTAGAATGATTCTCCTCAATGGCTTCTCCAGTGGGTATCGCGTTGTCATCGATTGGTGTAGGGTCGCCATTGATTCTGCGAAACATCGAAGATGAGAAAGATGCAGACTCAATCATCACTGGTTCTTCGACGTCGCTCCCACTCTTAGGCTGTTCATCAGAACCTGGAAGATCCTCTCTTGGTGTCTCATAAAGCACACCAGGTCGAGTGTTTTTTCGGCTTCCATGATTTGAGCAGTTCTGTACGAAAGAAGAACTCTGAATCTCCTCGACTGTAGTAGTGGTGGTTTCAGTGGTCCCAGTGACACTTTCGGATACTGGTGTAGATGGATGACCCTTCAACTTCTCAACAACCTCCAAGACATCAAGTTCAGCCTTTTGGAATGCATGTTTACCATTGAGAATATCATCAACACGAAAACAGGACTGTGGAGCACTCCATCTCACCATTTGTTCTTCCATACGTTCAGTGACACGATCCGATGGAGGCAAGAGTCTTGTTGATTGTCTAGCAATGATTGACTGTCTCAAATTGGGCTTGCCGAACCCTGTGTAGACATTTGAGCTGGGACTATGAGGTGGTCTATGGTCCAAGTGTATCACAACAGCACCGTCTTCATCTTCTTCATCGTCATTCTCATCAAGATCAACTCTGTCTTCATCATCCACTATCGTGCCAAACCAGGACACTGTATCCGTAGAGCAGATCTGATTCTGTGGCTGGACTGTTGTGTCAGCAGTATAGAACACCGAACTCCCACTGATCGTATCTGGTGATGAGCGAAAAGATGAACGTAAATTGAATGTAGCCAAAGTGCTTGTAACAGAAGGTTTGTGGGTTATCATTGGGGTGAAGTACACAGAGTTAGAACCATCTCTAGTGAGTTCTGTAGCAGCATCACTCTTTTCCACCATTCCGACCAGTTATTTCCCTATCTGTCAGGCTCACGTAGCATCGTGTAACATTTCCCAGTGGGTTTTTGTCGCAAAGTTGTATGCGCTAAGTGGTTTTGTGTCACAGCTCTCTCACTTCAACAAGAAAACGGTTTCAGACACCACATATAAGCCAGACCGGTGCAAAGAGGAGTGTTTGAGAGTACTCTTTGTCCATCAGCATACCAATATCATTGATCAAATGCCACTACCAGCAGCAATAACCAAAGAGAGACTGGTTAAAACATCACAAATCACACAAAATCCATGATAAAATATCATGATAAAGAACAGCGCTCATAACCCGCTGTCGTATTCGACAACCACCCAACCATTCAGATGAATCATAAGGCCTCAATCTGGTACCATCTGCTTACCAAGAGAGATCACTGTACATGTTGTGTTGTGTTATTCACAGTTATCTGTTCACAGAATGATCTGATCAGTTAAAATCCCCGTATAACGTTGTCTCCAAACTACAAATAGAACAATTGTCTATGAAAAGTAAAAAAAAAACATGTTAACAACTAACGACTGAAATCTAACAATAAAAAGAAAACTACTAGTACGAAGACCGCCAACGCTATGTTCCAGAGGCTGTTCATACGGCAGTGCAAACCCGTCACCAGATCTTTCAGTTTTTCCTCGGAACTTCTGGTGAAAGCCCACAAGATGCCACCACGTCCGAAGATCATAGAAAATGAGATCACAGAGGTCTTCCTAAAAGGTGGACAAGGTCCAGGAGGACAGAAAATCAACAAATGCAACTCGAAGGTCCAGTTGAAACACCTGCCGACCGGAATAGTCGTTTCGTGTCAAGCTACGAGATCGAGAGAACAGAACAGAAAGAAAGCTAGAGAGATTCTGGCTATGAAAGTTCAGCATTTGTTAGATCCAGAGAATAGTAGACAAAATGCATTGGATCAGAGAAAGATACAACAGGCCCAGAGCAGAAACAAGAGATCGACAAAGAAGTATAGAGAGTTGGAAGCTGATAAGAAGGCGAAGGAAGAAGAGGAATTCCTCAAAGAACAGGAGTTCCTCAGAAGTCTGAACATGGTCAAACAAGAGTAGATAATTACACTAAGCCCAATAATGAATTAACGATTAAGAACTAGGCGACTCTTTGTAAAGATGGCTCAAACGGCATAAAGATCGAACAAATTCCAACGACACCAACACATGCACCGCATATCCACACAGGAACAGAACTCGAAGTATCAGCGAAATAGGCAATAGCTGGAACAGTACATGCTGTAGTTCTCATCATAGCAACTGCAATTGCATTACCAGTTCCTCTAGCACTTGATGGCATGATCTCCGGGGTGTAGGCATAAAGACAAGAGTAGTAGATATAGATACTCACGTAGACTGCGCTTGACAACCCAACGTTCTGAGCTCTAGTCTTCACTGCAGTGTATCCGAAGAATAAAGCCATTGAAGTCAACCCACCAATAGCCATGACACCACGACGTCCAACGTATGGAAACAGGTACAACAAGGCCCCTCCAATCAAAGCACCTCCTATGGATGCTGCATTAGCAATCACACTATCACGATAGACACCTGCTGAGGTGGACGCTGATGTTTCTGCACCTCTGGAAGCTAATAGCTGTGGCAAGAAGTTGGAGTAGAGAGGGTATGAGATCCCTAAAAGTGCCCATGATATGAATAGAAGAGTTGAAGAGTATCCAAGTGTCTTGTTTGAATAAAGAGTGCCAATATGCTTTTTGATCAATCTGAAAGTCTTACCAACTGTTGGATTATTCAAGTAATTTTCATTACCGGTGATCTCACCAAGTTCTTGAAGTTGTTCAATAGTCAGTGAGCATGATCTGTTGTACTTTGAGGCAATACCTTGTAAAACTTGAATAGCTTCGTTGTCTCTGTTATTGGCGACAAGAAACTTCGGTGTCTCCTGTAATTTGATGACCGTCAATCTAAGTATAGCAAGTACGAATACGAACCCACCATTAACAAACCAAACGTATCTCCAGCCCCTGTTGGTTTCACCAGGGCATTCTTCAGCTGAGTCACAATAGAATCTATCATACGAGAAAAACAACCAAGCACTCAATACAGCTAATGTCTGTCCAATTGACCACCAAGCAGCCATGAGAGTCACTAACCATTGCTTCTTAGAGGGCAAGAATTCCAAAAACACAGTCGAGTCCAGAACCAAGTTCCCACCAGACGCAGCAGCACTTAACGCAACAAAGAAACAATAAGTCCCATAATTCCCCATAGTACCGGCCAACACAGCAAATACAGAACTCAATATCAAACTAGAATTGAAAGCATACTTTCTTCCAATCAGATCAGCACCAAACCCCCAGAATATAGCACCGAATAACAAACCAGCATAGATGGCATGAGAGTCTGCAGGATACACTTGATTGAACTGGAATCTGACATACTTTGCAACTGACGATTGGATGAAGGTCAATTGTGAATCAACAGCATATCCCATCCCATTAAGACAAAACAACTTGAACTGATACCATGTGAATCCAATTTCATCAAGTGCATCATTAACGAGATGGATCTTAGCCGTCAGTATTGGATCGGTGTTATCATAGTCACTGAGCTCTCCTTTCTTATCAAAGAAGTTGAAAGAGAAACGTGAGCCTGGAACTTCTGAGCGTGAGGAGACTGATTGTTGTGTATCTGTAAGTTGTGTCTTCTCGTCCGTACTCATTTTGAAATGAAGTTGACATAGGATATGGATGAGATATGTGATAATGGGGATGTAGATCGTTTATATAGACTTAACCGATACACGTTCACGCATCCAGTGCGATGATTGTCTCCCAATGGGGAAATAGATACCCAGTTGTGGAAGTGGAATCACAGAATCTAATTGTTGCTCATTGACAGCTGAACTAGTCACAATAGGATTAATCTATCGATTCATAACGTCTTCCAACCAGCTCATACCATATAGCACCAGGTCTGAACTCACAAGATTGGTTCCTCAAACAGGCACTCCAGTCTTCACATGTGAATTCAGAGCTCTGTAATCTTCTGACACATCGTTACAGTGCTTAATTTGCAATAGGCAGCACGTGCAGATCTATTTTCTTGTACTTTTAAATTATGGAGAAGCCCTTTAAATTGGTGAAATGTTTGGGAAGTGAGCCATTTGTATGGTGGCTGTGAGGCTCTTGAGTAAGATCGCACAAGCGATGAACTAACAGCAACTGTGGGGTGAGTTATGAAGTATCCTGTATCTGTCAAGAAGCATTCAGACTTCAGAGACATGAAGTAGTTCTGTATTCGAATGTGGTTCGAACCGGTTATTTAAAAATTCAATGTGACTTCCATTCGATCCTGAGCCGTGGTATTTTTGAAATGAATTAAAATTACGCGAAATCGCGAAGTCGCGAAGCTGACGCGTCGTTTTGAAAATATTTTTCAATTAACGCCCGATTGGGAAACTTGTTTATAAATTAATTGCATAAACTCGAAGATAAAAAGTACTTTCTTTATTTACTTTTCAGTCTCATCTATATTCCTCGCCACCGATCAACAAACACACACACACAACCACACACACACAATATAACAATGTCCTCAAGAAAGAGAACAGCTGATCAAAGTGACGATGAAGGTCGCTCTTCCCAACACTCAAATCACCATTCTTCAAGTGGTGCCCCAACTCCTAGAAATCTACCGCCTTCTTCTCCATTCCAGGACGAGTTCGATGATGATAACGACGAGCCTGAAGAAGACATCGAAGATGCTGGTAAGATCGATGATTTGATGGATGATTATGAAGGTGATTATAGAATGAATCCTGAAGAAGATAATTACGATCTAGGTTCCAACATTGATGATAGAGAGATCCTTAACGATATGGACATTGGTGGATATCGTGCAGTTGATGAACAGCTGGATCAGGTCCATAACGTGCTACGTAATTCAGCATTCTTGGATGGTGGAGATGAAGGTGACTTACCTACAAGAGCAAGAAGAAGACGTGCTGCATTATACGATGAAGATCAAGATATGGATGATTTTGATGATCCATTGAATGAAGAATTGACACTAGAATCATTGGCTGATGTCAAAGCACAAAGTCTGGTTGACTGGATCTTACAGCCTAACGTGTCAAGAACCATTTCAAGAGAATTGAAGTCTTTCTTACTTGAGTATACTGATGATCAAGGTCGTTCGGTGTATGGTGCTAGAATTAGACTACTGGGTGAAGTGAATAGTGAAAGTTTGGAGGTCAGTTATAGACACTTGAGTGAATCTAAAGCTATACTGGCAATGTTTTTAACCATGTGTCCTGAAGAAATCTTGAAATTGTTCGATGAGGTTGCAATGGAAGCTACTGAATTACATTACCCAGACTATTCTCAAATTCATCAAGAAATCCATGTGAGAATATCAGATTTCCCAAAAATCTCCACATTAAGAGAATTAAGAGAAGGTGATTTGAACTCTCTGGTTAGAGTCTCTGGTGTTGTTACTAGAAGAACTGGTGTCTTCCCACAATTGAAATATGTCAAATTTGATTGTCAAAAGTGTGGACAAATTTTGGGTCCATACTTCCAAGAAGCTAACCATGAGATGAGAGTGTCATTTTGTTCCAATTGTAAGAGTAGAGGTCCATTCAAACTGAACTCTGAAAAGACTCTATACAGAAATTATCAAAGATTGACATTACAAGAAGCACCAGGTACTGTTCCAGCTGGTAGATTACCACGTCATAGAGAAGTCATCTTATTATGGGATCTGGTTGATATTGCTAAACCTGGTGAAGAAATTGAAGTCACTGGTGTCTACAAAGAAACTTACGATGGTAATTTGAATGCTAAGAATGGGTTCCCAGTTTTCCAGACGGTAGTGGAGGCTAATGCAGTCAGAAGAAGAGAAGGATCCCAGAAATCAACTGGTGGTCACTCCAATAACGATGAGAGTTATGATAATGGTTTAGATATTTTCAGTTGGTCTGAAGAAGATGAAAGAGAGTTCAGAAGACTAGCAAGAAGTGGAAACATCATTGATAAGATCATCAGTTCCATGGCCCCTTCCATTTATGGTCATAGAGATATCAAAACAGCTGTTGCTTGTTCACTGTTTGGAGGTGTTCCAAAGAATATTAATGGTAAACATTCCATTAGAGGTGATATCAATGTTTTACTACTGGGTGATCCAGGTACTGCTAAATCACAAATTCTAAAATATGTTGAGAAGACAGCACAAAGAGCCGTTTTTGCCACTGGTCAAGGTGCTTCTGCTGTTGGTTTGACTGCGAGTGTTAGAAAAGATCCAGTCACTAAAGAATGGACTTTGGAAGGTGGTGCTTTAGTTTTGGCTGATAAAGGTGTTTGTCTAATTGATGAATTCGATAAGATGAACGATCAAGATAGAACGTCTATTCACGAAGCTATGGAACAACAAAGTATATCGATTTCAAAAGCTGGTATTGTGACGAATTTACAAGCTAGATGTGCTATTATTGCAGCTGCAAATCCAAATGGTGGTAGATATAACTCAACTTTGACACTTCCACAAAATGTTGATTTGACCGAACCGATTTTGTCGAGATTTGATATCTTATGTGTTGTTAAGGATCTTGTGAATCCAGAAACTGATGAAAGATTGGCTAGTTTTGTGATTGATTCACATATGAGATCAAGTAAGACCATTGAAGATGGTGAAGATGAAGATGCTCAAGCCGAGAACGATGATGACGATATGGATGATGACACTCAGGACACCTCGAGTCAACTATATACTCCAACAAACACCAGAAGAAACCTAACGAGAAGAGAGAAGATCACCAAACTAAACAAAGAGAAAGAAAGCGAGATCTCTCCACTACAACAGGATTTCTTGATCAAATATATTCACTATGCTAGAACCAAGATCCATCCAAAACTACAACAGATCGAACAGGATAAGATTGCTAGAGTGTACGCTGATCTGCGTCATCAGTCCAAAGTCACAGGTTCTTTCCCTATCACAGTGCGTCATTTCGAATCCATCATCAGAACAGCAGAGAGTTTCGCAAAGATGAGACTGGCAGAGTACGTCACTGAACGTGATCTGGACAGAGCCATCGAGGTGGCCATCAGAAGTTTCATTGGTGCACAGAAGACCAATGTCCGTGGTCAGCTGGAGAGAAGTTTCGCAAAGTATACACAAAAGAGAAAGAGCGCCACCAGTACCAACACTACAACCGCTGGTCGTGCTTAGTTTTATCGGCCAGATCCAACGACGGCTACTTAATGAATGTTTTATGATTGTTGATTGTTGATTCTTGTAGTGCTATACAGATCGGCTGGTTAGCTTGTGTAACCGCCATTGATAGCAGTTTGGGTGGTCGTAGTTGTAATCACATTGTCCGCCGTGTAATATGATTATAAGAAAGTAGTAACTTATTGTTGTTTGGTGTAAATCGTTATAAACAAAAGTGGTTCGCGATTGAAATTAATTTATATTGACAACAAACACTTCCGAACAAACAACATTTACAGAAAGAAAAATCATAAACACATTTCAGAAATGTCTTCTGCCGAGACAAATGCCATCCTGGTCTCATTCCTTGTCAGACTGGCAATACCCATCGTCATTCCAGGCGCTTCAAGTAACCTACAAGAATCGGTAGAGCTCTCAACACTCGTCACGTCATTCAAATCACTGAAAGAAGGTATTTACTTATCTTCCAATGGCATAAACATATACGATGGTGGTGTCGTGCATCATCCACCGTTGATGATCCTCCTGATGGATTTGCTCCAGGATACTACTCTTGTCCTGTATCCATTATTAGATGCAATAATCACATATTTCATCATTGAAATTTCTAAAGTTTTGATCCAAAGACAACCACCGAAAAAAATTAAGTTAGAACCTTGGGTCATTGGACTTGCTTATGCATTGAATCCAATCGGTGTTCTCTCGAACCTTGGAAGATCCAGCATCATCTTTAATAATCTTTTCATTGTTGGTTCATTTTATTATAGCATTATCGGAAACGATATCATTGGTGGTGTAAGTTTGGCCATTTCAGCATATTTGGGATATAGTTCTTTATTCTTGATTATTCCTCTAGGAAAAGTTTCGAGAGAATCCAATGGTTCAGTGGTTAAAGTTGTGTCTTCATTTTTTGTCACGATAGCAGGTTTACTACTGGCTAGTTATAAGATCACTGGTGATAACTGGGATTTTATTGATGCTACTTATGGTGTCCTGATCAAATTCAATAAGATTGCTCCAAACATGGGTCTATGGTGGTACTACTTCACTGAGATGTTTGAATTCTTCATCCCATTTTACACTTTAGTTTTCAATTTGTTTAATATTGCCTTTTATGTGCCGTTCACTGCAAGATTGGATGGAACATTTGCCTTTGTTTTAAGTTTTGGCTGGATGATCTTCAGTAAGCCATATGCTGAAGTGGGTGACTTGGCAATCTACTTGAACTTATTATTGCTATTGCATCCAGTCTTTGAGTACCTGACATATACGGCTCTATCAGGTTTATTGTTACTTCATGCGATAATCCTTGGACCGATTTTCTATCATTTATGGATCGATCTTGGTTCTGGAAACTCCAATTTTTTCTATGCCATCACATTGGTGTACTCTTTAGGTGTCTCCAGCACAATAGCTGACTTCACATGGGGCTTTATTGTGAAGGAATATCACGAGTCAAATAACTATAAAAATCTAGGAAAGAAACTGACGCAGATATAAACGGCACGGCATAATACAGATCTGTACAACATACTTCAAAATCGTACGAAACTTGTAGTATTTATAGAAATATTTGTCTATGTTATAGTGTTGTGGTCCATACCGTACGTGAACTTTTGTAAAGGAGTCGGGGTTTGAAAAAAAGATACACAAACAATAGAAAGAACATTAAAATCAGTCTTCACAGCTGATTCTCACAGATATAAGCGAGTGGGACCCCAGATCGATACTTTGTTGACTCCGTTTCTCCAGATTTTTCGCTATTTTAAGGGCTCTTTTTTTGTGTCTATATTAGATCGATTGTTCCTCTGTTTTGATAGTTAGTTTGACGGTTGTTATCAGGTTAATCAACAAGTTGATGTTAAGAAAATGAGCGACCACAACCAAGCTGAGCTGTCTAGCCTGGATGAGAACGCTGCTGCTGAGAAAAGAGCGAACGCCAAGCACGTGTCGCGTGCGTGTCTTGAGTGTCGCCATCGTCATGTAAAGTGTGGTGGTCAATTACCTCGGTGTAAACGATGTGAAGCCAACGATAAGGAGTGTTCCTACGTTAAAAGTAACAGAGGTGGGTCTAGAAAGAAAGGTGTGAAGAAGGTGAAACCAAATCCATCTTCTCCAGGCTCTTCTCCTAGTGGATTTTTCAAATTGCCATGTTCTGGTGGTCAAGATCCATCCTGTCCAAACGGTCATACAAAAGAATCATGTGGATTTCTGATGAACAAAGATCTGGGTTCTCTCCCTTGTCATGGAAGTGGTAACAACCGCACTCCGGGTTCACAGATTGGTATAGAGACCTCATTTGCACCAAAGGCTTCTCCTGGTGACAGATTTTTGGAACAAACATTCGATAACAAGTCAATCATAAAGAACTATTTTGCATATTTCCATAACAGTCATCCAATTTTACCTCCAATTGATCAGATAGATCAATTCTTAGAACTCTCAGGATATCCAAAAGAAATTCTTGGGCTTATGAAAATCATTGGTGATGGTTATACCTCTGCTAAATATTCAAGAAACATCAATGAGGTCTTTGACATCGCTACGGAGATCTTCGGACTGATCAACTCCATACCCAAGGATGTTGTCTCATTACAAGCTCTGATACTTTTGTCTCTTGTGTGTCACATCTCGGCACTCCATGACTTCAGTAGCTCATTGAGAAAGCAAGCTATTGAACTGGCTATACATCTAGACTTGAATAATCTTGATATTGATAGATTTGAAGGAGAAGATATCAATGGAAATGCAGTTAAAGGTCGCAAGTCTGACCACTACTCAAGCTTGACCCCATCTGCGTCAGTGACTGATGAAATGAACATCAATTTCTATAATACCAAAAGGGTACGGAGTCTACCTGATCATATTCTGAAAGAAAGCGCAAGAAGATGTTTTTGGGAATTGTTCTTCCTAGATATAATCATTGGATCTTCGGATGGTAAAACTTTATCGAAACTCACATCTATAGACTGTTTCGTGTCGTTTCCTTCCACTCCTGATAAGTTCAAGTTCGATTATGAGACGAGATCCCACACATCTAAATTAGTGGACGATTCTGTGAGGTTGAACAACATTATCTTCTCAGAAAAGAGCATAGGACATCATTATTCCAAGCTGACTGCCTCCTTATCAAATTGGGAACTGAAATTCTCAAATCCTGACTTCTATAAACTTCCTTATCTTATTGATGGTAATGGTGTGGTGAATGAAGGTATCCAACAAGGTCTGATCATGTTGAACTATGCTAAGATCTTCACTCATAGACCACTTTCATACCTTTGGAGATCAGACATACCACAAAATCTGAAATGTGTGGAATTGTTGAACGATCAATTGAACAAGAATGAGAATTGTCAGGATCTACCTAATGAAAAAGAGTTGATCAATTCTAGAAAAATCATCGAGACGAGAAAGACTATAGATGCTGCTAATTTGATCGCGAAAACTCTTATTGATACCAACCCGGTGAACATTCTACAAAGAACACCGTTGAACGCATGTTCTTTAGCATTCGCAGGGCTAGTTCATCTTTCAGCATATTTATGGTCCTCTCATATTGTTCAAAACAATGACTCGAACAATAATAATCTCAACTCAGGGGATCTTTATATCTATGAAGAGTACATGAAGCTAGAGTTTTCAGGTATTTATCAAATTTCAGCACATTGGTATTTGAGTTCCAAGATCGCAAATTATTTAATGGAGAATATTTCAAAGTTAGTTCCAAAATTATTTATAAAGATGCAGACGCATTTTCAAGACTATACCAGACCATCAGCATCTTCATCTCACAATCGCTCTCAATTTCAACCTCCAGGTGCTCAACGTACTTCCAACCAGTACGTTTCAAGAACCCAACAAGAACAATCAACACTCGGCGCGTCAAGTAGATCACAAACTGATCAAGGTAGTGAACAATCAAGTCCCGTCCCATTAAATGAAGAACTAAGCAGGGTGTTTGATGCACCATCAGGATTCCTTGACAGTGGGATGTCATACAACTTACCTATTCCAGTGTCGAATTTCCAATCAAAGACTCCAACGTCAACGTCAAGTGGGTTGTTTGAACCTGAACCAATGAGTCCAACTTCTGATACTGGGTGTGATTGGATTGATAAGAATCAACTAGATTTTGATTTCGCTAATTATAACTTTGGGGAGTTTGATTTTGATTCGTTGAATGCTATTGATGATATGATTAAAAGTGCATCGAATAACAACGATATGATTAGTCAGGGATAATGAATGATTGTTAGTATTTATAATGTGCTTTGAAGTGTAGTTGTAAGATGTTATATGTGCGTATAATATTGCAGATAGATGACTGGTTAGCTACTGTCTACAATTTTCAGTTTCAATTTGTCAACTTTTACTTAAGGGTATACAAAATTATCATCTTTTCTTGGTAAGAACCTTCACGTAAGATTCCTTAGCCAACTGGATCAGAACATCCAATTCACCACTATCTTGACACATATTATGGAACACACTCTTGTTATTAGTGATCAACTTGAAAGGATGATCGAACTCGATAACCTCACCATTATCCATGACTAGAATCTTATCGTAATCAATGATGGATCTTAATCTATGAGCGATTGTCAAGATCGTACTCTCGGAGAACTCCTGTCTGATTGTGTTTTGGATTCTTGCATCTGATTCATAATCGATAGAGGCTGTAGCTTCGTCCAATAACATGATCTTTGGTGCTTTAAGTAATGATCTGGCCAAACACATCAATTGACGTTGTCCTTGGGATAAGTTACCACCACCTTCAGAGATCTCATTCGTCAAGTCTAAGAATTTGTTTTGATTTTCTTCATCAGAAGGATCTGCTGAGACAACACCTTGAGCGTTTTCTAGGATCTCATCACCAGTGATTAGATTGACTCTTCTCAATGCTTCAAAGATTTGTTCATCAGAGTATAAGTGGAATGGATCCAAATTGGATTTGATACTTCCTGTGAATAAGGTAGGATCTTGTGGAATGATAGTAATAGCTTGTCTCAACGTCTTCAATCCAATTTTGGTGATATCAACACCATCAATCTTGATTGAACCTGTTTCTGGATCTAAGAATCTGAACAATGCAGTGATGATGGTGGATTTACCAGCACCAGTTCTTCCAACAATACCAATCTTGTTGTTTGGTTCAACAGTGAATGTAACGTTCTTGATGACTTGTGGGAGATGTGGAGCATAACGCAGTGATAAATCATCAACTTCTAATTTACCAGCTTGAGGCCATGAAGAAGGTGGTTCATTTTCTGGAATGTATTCAGCAGGCTCTTCATCGATATCAAGATATTCTTTCAATCTTTCAACAGAGTTCATGGTCATTTCAACATTGGCATATAATCTAACAACCCAAAGGGCGTTCTCATTAAATGCAATAGCGTACGATAATGAGATACCAGCAAGACCAGCATCAATGCTGTCAATCTTTAACAGAACGAAAGCACCTGCGAACAACACGACCAATGCACCAACCATATCATTTCTCACACTTAACCATCTATTAGTGACCCACATGTAGAAAAATGGCTTATTGTTATCGTCAATTTTGTTAAGATTCTCTTGTAGGAATCTTCTTTCGATACCATAAGCTCTGATAGTACTGACACCAACCAATGTTTCACTGAAATGTTGATGAATTGGTGACTTGGTGATAGAATCAAATCTCTTTAATTCTCTTGAACCATTCAAGTAGAAGAAAGCAACTGTATAGTAGATACCTGAAATGAAAATGGCAAAGAACAAAAAACCTGGGGTGATGAAGGTGATAAGCACCAAAGTGAATACAACGGAAACCATACATGCAAGAACACCATCAGCATAAGAAACCAATTCTTGATCAACAGACTCGATATCTTTAGAGAATCTGTTCATAATTCTTCCAATAGGAGTTGAGTCAAAGAAACGCAGCTTGGCTCTCAAGACTTTCTCCAATGTTCTTTTGAAGATTCTTGAAGATGCTCTAATACCAGTGAAGAACACAAGGAGGATTCTCAATGATGACATAGTGGCATAAGTCAAACCCAGAACGGTATAAATGATGATGTAGTAGACAGATTGGTTCTCAAATTTCAGTGTTTCCATGGTAGATTTGGCATGATGAAATCTGAAGATGTAAGAGTATAATGACTTTGAGAAGAACCCATGAGATTGGCCTTCGGTGATGGCACCCATCAATGAGATGTTATTGGATGCATCATCAATAGCTTTGGCCCATGCACGAACCCACCATGATTGACTAATGAAGACGACTTGAGTGACGACGAAGGCTCCCATGATTAGTAAAATGATAGTATAACCACCAAGTAGTGAAATGAACCATTTGTAGACTTCGACAGAGACAACACCATCTGATTTGGATTCTTCTTCAATCAACTTACCTTTCTTCAAGTTCTCCAATTCTTCAGCTTCTTCATCGACAAGATTAGCAACTGAAAGTTTGTGATGAGTTGGATCTCTGGTTGATTGTTCAGCGATTTTCTTCAAATTTGATGATGAGGCTTGTCTAGATCCAACTGAAGACTTAATCATTTCATCATCACCTAGATGACCCTGATGGAACAAATCTTCTGGTGCACCTTGTGCACTGACTCTACCATTATCCATAACAACAACCCATTCAGCTTCTCTTATAGTCAATGCAACATTATGTGAGACTAGAACAACAGTTCTATTTTTCATCAGTGGACCAGAAATACAATTTTCATAGATGTGCAAAGCGGTGTGTGAATCCACAGCACTCAAACAATCATCCAATAGGATATGTCTGGAGTTGGAATACAAAGCTCTTGCTAATGAGACTCTTTGTTTTTGACCACCTGATAATGCGATACCTTTTTCACCAATCTCAGTTTGATCACCAGCCTTCAAGATCTCGAAATCACGAGTCAAACCACATGCATTGATAACCTTGTTATAACGATCTCTGTTGAAATGGGAACCAAAGACAATGTTCATTCTGATAGTATCGTTCAATAGCCATGCAGCTTGGGAACAGTAGGCAACGGATTCGGTGAATCCTTCAGAATCAACTTTTAGGTCTTCTCTTGCGTGGAAACCAGGTAGGTAAACTTCACCATTGATCAGCTCCATTTCACCCAACAAAGCCAACAGCATTGATGTCTTACCAGCACCAGTTGAACCAATGACCACATTCAGTTTACGCGGTTTGAAGTCAATGTTCAAATCTCTTAGTTTGAAATCTGCCTCGGAGCTGGAGTTCCAGCTGAAAGTTGCATCTTTGAACCCAATTTTACCATTATTCTTGACCTTAGTCAATTGTTCGTATTTGGTGGTTTCTTCTTCACTTAAAAATTCTTGCACACGGTCTAAGGAAACTTTGGACTGGATGACAAAACTCAACATGTCACTGATTTGATCCAGTGGATTTCTCAATAAGTTGAAAAGTGATAATGCGGTGAATGCAATTGGTGTAGTCAAGGTTTGTTTTGAAACGAAAATGAAACAACCGAACGAGATGAATGTAACGACAGTTGGAGTGATAAACCACAAAAAGGAGGCCAAAGTCCAAGCAATGGATCTCTTTTTCAAAAAGGCCAACTCCTCACGTCTGATACTGAGAATTTGCTCTTTGAACTTATCTTCCCAAGCAAAGAATTTGATGATTCTAATGGATTGGAATGTTTCATTCAACTTTTGGATACGTCTGTCAGTGACAGCAAGCATCTTCTTTTGGTAGTGACCCATTAACTTGGCTAGTTTGAAATTCAAAGGAGACAACAAGATAATTGAGAAAGCACCAACTAGAGCACTCCATCCCAGTAATTTCCATAATAGAAAGATTGAAACGAAGATCATACAAGTGGCACCGACGAATGCATGTAGATATGCACAAACTTCACTGACTTTGTAAGCATCAACAGCCATTAAATTGATAATAGCACCAAGATTTTTAGAAGTCTTTTCACTTTCTTCAGAATCATCCTTTTCAACTTTTTTGTCATCTTTGCTACCTTCTTCATCTTCAGCCTTGTCTTGTGAAGAAACCTTCTTTCTCAAAGCTTTGGCATAAACTTCACCAATGATGATAGACTTCAGTCTGATACAAACCCTTCTACCGAGGAACAAAGCTTGACCAGAAGCAGTCACAGATAAGAACTTGGATGCAAACATCATACAGACGTAAAACCAAGCCAAACTTTTTGTGGAAGTCGACCTGTCATCAACGTATTCTAGAATTTTTTTCAATAATAAAGTTGGAGCAAAGACAATACAACTTTCAGTTAAGGCCCAGAATCCTTGAAGTAATAGATAATTTGAAAAGAATACCACTAGTTTGGAGGTGAATCTCCAGGAAGGATGAATTTCGCTAAATCTTTTGAAGTCCTTGAGCACAAAGTAAGAGTAATCTTCTAATCTTAAGTCCCAAACGTCATTATTTTTCAAAACGTTGAGATAGGAATACCAAATCAGTGGATTCACCCAACTGAAAGTGATAAAGCTGAAGAGGGATGTATGAGGCTCAGGGGCTGGCATGACGTCTTTATCAGTGACGTAGACATATGGGAGTCTATATCCAATAGACGATGTGAGCAGGTTGGCTAGTAAAGCACTGACTATGAGGAAGTCGGCTATGTAATAGTATGGACTGTCAGTATGACCAATTATAGCAGATCTGACTATAAGAATTTTGGAGAACCAAAGGAATAAATAGATGACAAAGTTGTTCACCCATAGATTTGGGAACACTCTCAACAGATTTAAATGACTCTCGTTCAAATTGACCACTCTAAGGGTAGTCAAAACTGATAACCAACTCCATAATGCGATGTTTACCCAGATATCCTGAGCTGTGAACTCATTCTCAACGAAAAACTTGGATGAGTGTATGCCAATCTGTGTCAATATGAGAATCAACTCGAACACAACTCGCAGCTTCTCCGTGAATGATCTTTTCAAGTATTGTATAGCTCCGTGTGGCTCTCCATTCAGCTTAGTGGGCGGCAAAGATGCGGTATCAAAATGTGACCTCTTCACCAATTCAGCTTCGTTAGTGATGTTCAATGAAGTGTAGTCGTTATTCGTGGAGCCATTGAGTAAGGCCTCTGTTTCTGTTTCTTTTGATGGTATTTCTCGGTTATGGTTATTAATAATGGATTTGATCAAGATGATGGCAACGGATGCCGTGAGAGCAACGGTGGGCACTTTGAGCTCGAAGACGCCGAGTCTGGCGCACCGAGAGACATCGTCGAAGTCCCATAGGGAACATTGTGTGATATTGGCACTGGACGGCATTGTTTGTGAGGATACTGAGCCGTTTTTGGATGTAGAATTAAGGAAAGAGAGTAGTTAAATAGAGCCAATGTTTTTTTGGTTGGTTTGTTACATAATTCCGGGAAAACTGCGCAGATCTTTAAACAGCCCGTTTTGTCGTTGCGATTGGCTGAGAAAAGGCCGCACATGTGGATGACACAATTGACTGATAAGTAAATACTGGTTATGACTTCTGAGCCTTGTGACTCAGCGCGTTTAAATTTACTCAGAGTACTGCAGATTCGGCTACAAATTCGGCTATTGAAATCTCATCAGTTCGTTTGAGCATTGGACGTATGTACAATATTACATGAATGGAGTGCAGACAAAATACCACCCCCTTTCACCATATCTTGACTTGTTTCTTGACTCTTAGCATTTTTGACTCCTATTCTTCAACTTCTTCTTCTTCTTCTGTCTTGCGCTGATCGATCTGCACTCTGACTGGGAGTAAATTGGTCATATCGTGATTCATTCAACATCGTTAACAGCTGCACTTTTCGCATCGGTAGTTTCTTCAGTACTGCTCTCAGTGCTTCCAGTAGTGGTGCTCTCGGTACTTGCTTCGGTCTCTTCCTTTGGAGTGACATTTCTGACATCAACAGCAACACTGACTGATAGTTCACGCTCGTTTAAAACCTTTCCATTGAATTTGGTGACTTTATCATCAATGGTCTCACCTTCTTTTAAGGTCAACTTCACAAAAGCGTAACCTTTGTTTCTTCTCTCGAGTGATTTTCCTTGAGCTTTTAATTTCTTCAAGGCATAACCTGGAAGAGTCAAGAAAGGCACAGATGCCCATTCTGGAGTTTCACCTTCTTGTTCAAAGAACTCCTTGATGTCTTGGGCCTTCACGGAGAATCCAAGGTTTTTCAAGTACAGCGTATCGGTGGATCTTTCACCTTGGTCAAATGGGATCTTTTCTTTTGGTTGTCTTGGCTTTGGTTTTGGTTTGGAGGTTTTGGTGGATGGGGTAGCGGTCTTTTCTGTCTTGATTGGTTTTGACTCATCGGATTTAGCTTCAGATGATTCATCTCTGACTTTTGGATATCTCAAATAGATTTGACGACCTTTGAATTCGAAGTCAGTGAATTTCTCAATGATAGCGTCCAAGTCATCACTTTCACCAAAGTTAACAAAGACGTAACCTCTGGTTCTGAATCCCCGCTGTCCAGATTTCTTGGTTGGGATTTCGACACTCTTGACATCATAGTCTTTGAACAAGTCGTGTATATCAGCTTTGGTGGTTTTGTATTCAACGTTACCAACGTACAACTTTCTACCAGTAGGAGTTGGAGTTGGAGATTCGGTGGTAGTAATCTGTTCTGGGATGTCGGCAACGACTTCAGAAGCGACTGGAGTGGCAACTGGGGTGATGGATTCAACAGATGTCATTTTTGAGTGAGTATTTATAATGTAACGGGATGTACAGAATTAGCTAGGTAAATTTTCAAGAGACCTAAAGGGATTCGTTTAATTCAGCGAGTAATAACCAAGGAAATCAAAGAACTAATATTGTTCGACTTCGACTTTGTGAAATGCAATTGAGCTGGTTTTTTGCTGTTTTGATCCCTTTTTGTCCAGAATTTTTCACTCTTTCATAGAAATTCGACAGATTTCTCTCGAGAACTACGCGAAAATTGCCTCATTCGGCCGATATTTATAATGGGTCATTCCTCAATTGAGCTGTTGTACAGTTTTGAGTGGTCTGATTCGTCTGAGAAGTTGTATTTGACTTTTTAGCGTTCCAAAGTTTACAATTTTTGTGGTTTGAAGACTCAATGGCTTTGAGGATTTATGTTGTTCTCGAAATTACACAGTTTCAGTCAGAAATATTGACACAATCACAAATCTTTAATTTATTGCTCCACAGCTACGTCAAGCTGTACAGTATCTGACATTTTTGAACATACATGTGGTCATTACTTCGAGGTAACTTTCCCGCTCAATCAATCTCCAGCAACAACTTTCCTGTAGTCTTTCTTCCTTCAAGATCAGCGGCTGCCTGAGTGTAATCTTCGAGTTTGTAAACTTTCGAGATATCAATCTTCAGTTTACCACTTTCAACCAAGTCTTTCAATTGCTTAGAGTAGAAATCAAATTCTTCCTTAGTCACGATGTAATTGAAGACGGTAGGTCTTAAGATCTTCAAGTTTTTTGGAGTCAAAGTACTGATAGTGACTGGTGGAACAGCACCAGAGGCATTACCGAATGACACCAAAGTACCCTTTCTAGCTAATGAATCAATAGAGATCTGGTATGTATCTTTACCAACACCATCGAAACTGGCAATGACACCAGCTCCATTTGTAAACTCCTTGACTTTAGCAACGATGTCTTCGGTCTTTGAATTGATCAAGAATTCAGCACCATTTTCTTTGGCCAGTTGTAGTTTCTCGTCAGTAGAGGCTGTAGCAATGACATGGGCGCCTCTTTGAGAAATCAATTGAGTCAATATCTGGCCAACACCACCGGCTGCTGCATGTACTAGGATATAATCACCCTTCTGGACGTTATAAGACTCAGTGATGAACGTCAAGGCAGTGAAACCTTGGACGTATAAAGCAGCGTATAGTTGTAATTTCTCATCAGAGCTATCTTTTGGTAATTTGAAGATTCTAACTGATGGATCGTATTTGGTATATTGAGCGAATGTGCCAGTTGAACCGTAAGCCACGTTATCACCAACATCGAGGTTTTTAATATTGGCACCTTTCTTAACGATAACACCTGATGCTTCACGACCTAAAATGTATGGTTTTTCTGAAGGGTAAAGACCAATTCTGAAGTATTTTTCGATGAAGTTCACACCAGTATATTTGTTCTTAATCAAAACTTCATTATCGTTGATTTCTGGAACTGGAACATCTTCATATTTCAAGACAGAATAATCAGTACCAGTCTTGTCAGTCTCGTGGAGAACGATTGCTTTTTGGGTCTTTGGGATCTCGAAAGTAGACATTCTTAAACGATTTGAAATGCTGTTGTGAGGTCTGAGTGTCAATCTAGTCAATGATCTCAAAAACTGCATAACAAGATTAATTGCAGATGAACAATATTATCAAGGCTTAAACAATGGGCAAATATCCCACTTTTTGTATGTCGTCATACTTATTACTAATCAGCAGCTGAGATTTCGCGATTTTCCCCGGCTTTATGTCTCAATTCGTTGTGATGGGACCAAAGTTGTGACTCAAAATGAGAGATAATTCGATATACAGTTCTGAAAAAGTGATGGAAATTGATCCAAAAGATTTCTGATAGGTCTCTTCAACGTATAATTCTCTATTGAAAGTTGTAAGTCATCAGTATTAGCCTGGAGCGACGAGTTTGACTCAGCCAAAATTTTACTAGTCAAAGGCCTCTAACCCCCACACCTTCTACAAGTTAATCCGTGATAGTTTAGTGGCTAGAATTACCGTTTGTCGTTAACTTAACAACAATACATGGTAGACCGGGGTTCAATTCCCCGTCGCGGAGCCTTTCTTTTTTGCCATTTTTTTTTCTCCCACCAGCTAACCAAGTGATAAACACAACCACTCAGTTGTGAATGTCACTCTTTCAGCTCATGGTTCACAGCACCAAATGCTGATATAGTTCATTTATTTGATCGTTTATAAATTTGTATGAAAAATGAAAAAAACGCCAAATTTAACGTGTAAATCAGATATCAGATCTGAAACAAACATTGTCAACTTTTATTTGTCAATTTCAAGCAATATACATTTAATCATGAACTTCAACTACCAGAATAGTCAATCCCCAGTGGACTACTCCACGGCACCTTCCTCGTCAAACTACAACTCCAGTTTCTGGAACAGATCTTCCAATCAAGTCACCACACCAACAGGGACTACTTCCAACAACCTCGCTCATCACCAATACAACCAACCACAACAACAACAGCAACAGGTCCCAAACCTTGAAGAAGACAGACTCAGACTCAGACTTAGAATAAAAGAAAATGAAGTTGAAACATTGGAGAATGAGAACCAAAGACTTCATGAATCCCTTGCACTTGTCGAAAAACAATCATCTACACATCAATCCATCACCTCCACCACTCAATCGCAACAGATCATCCCTTCCACATTGAATGAGATCTTTGTCAAACTGTCTGGAAACTACGAGAAAGTCGTTGAGGAACTGAATGACACCAAGATCAGATTAGAAAGTTTAGTCATGGCTTATACTTTAAATCCTACTAATTCCGTCACTGAGAATGGTAGACATGATGAACTTGAAGTCTCACATAAAATCTTGATCAAGTTGGAAAATTTAAAGAAAGAGAACGAAGAATTATTGAAACAATTGAGCTTTGGAAAGATCAAACAGTTAGATATGAGTTTCAACTTGTTGAAGGATGAAAATGAACAGTTAAAAGCACAAAATAATGCTTTATTGTTGAAATTACAAAAATATGAAAACAGACCAAAGAAATGAATAGCTCAATTATTTTTTTTGTTATAATATGCTAAGAATGAATTACCAGTTACGAATTGCAATTTGCAATAGCTTTTTGAATAAATCAATCATAAATATGTACTTTTCTGAACACTCAGTTCTTTAGACTTCTTCTAGTCTTAATAGCAGCAGCTAGTTCCCTTAGGACATCAGCAGTAGTTGAGATATCAATACAAGCATCAGTGATACTACAACCGTAGATCAAATCTTTCTTACCAGTAGCTGGAACATCTTGTCTTCCTTCAACCAAATTACTTTCAATCATCAAACCACAAATAACATCAGAACCTTTAGCGATCTGTTCAGCAACTGCATGAGCCACTTTTGGTTGATTTCTATGATCTTTATTACTATTTCCATGAGAACAATCAACCATGATTCTTGGTTTTTGAGTGACACCTTTAGCAATTAATTCAGCTTGAGCTTTTTGAACTGAAGTTTCATCAAAATTAGTTCCTGATTTACCACCTCTCAAGATAACAAAAGTGTCCTCATTACCTTCAGTACCGACAATAGCAACAATACCTGGTTTGGTAACGGAAAGGAAATGATGTGAATGTTGAGCGGCTCTCATGGCATCAATAGCAACACCTAATGAACCATCAGTACCGTTTTTGAAACCAACAGGGAAGGATAGACCGGATGCTAGTTCTCTATGTAGTTGAGATTCGGTAGTTCTTGCACCAATGGCACCAAGGGAGAATAAATCAGATAAGAATTGAGGAGAGATAGTATCTAGCATTTCACCAGCGATAGGTAATTTAGTGGTTAATTTGACGAATAAATCTCTTGAGATTCTTAAACCTTTGTTGATTTGAAATGAGTTATCGATATCTGGATCGTTGATTAACCCTTTCCAACCGACGGTGGTTCTTGGTTTTTCCAAGTAAGCTCTCATGATGATGAGTAACTCACCTTTAACTTCTTCACTTATTTTCGCTAGTTCATCCAAATATTCAAGAGCAGCTTTTGGATCATGAAGAGAGCAAGGTCCAACAACGATGATTAGACGGTCATCTTTAGCATTCAAGATATTCGTGGCGTCATCTCTACCTTTCAAGATGACTTGCTTGTTGATCTCTGAGAGAGGGAACTCATGTTGAAGTAAATCTGGTGGAGTTAGTGGATCGTAACCTCTGATTCTCCAGTCTTCTAATCTTGAACGGTCACCGGTGTGTTCGTTCTGGATGAACATCTTATTCGAGTTTGAAGCGGTCATGACTAACAATTAACAGATGATATCTAATGATGAAATAAGTCTGAAACAAATAAATAAATAAATAAATCACCAGTCTAAAAATTGAGTCATCTTGTTCGAGAAGACAAACTTCTAAAATTTTATTTATTTCTTTTGGCTTTGTAAATTGTGTGTGAATATGCATCGCCGGCTGTTTAAATTAGGTAATAAACTGTCACTTTTTTGCTGTTAGTTATATGATCACGTGCTCCTACTGCGGCACTACTATTAAAATCCGCTGTAAACCAATTAAATTGTCCGTTTTTGTCATTTTTTTACGTGGTGTGAGTTTTTTGCCGTGTGTGTGTGTCACAGAACTACAATTAACAGTCACAACTGGATAAAGTGTTCTGTGATGAACTACTGGAAAGAATATCTTACAATCTAATCTGTAGCTTCACTTTGCACTTCAGTTTGCAGCTTCTTTGACAGACAGCTTTAGTATATCAATTACCGATTAATACCGTTGAATACCGTACTTTTTCATAAATAAAAAAAAAAAAAACAATTTTGATATTTCTTCAAATACCGTGAAATCCCGAATAACCGAACTTATTGCACAACACTAACAACTACGTCAAGCAGAAACTTACGTTACATCACAAGATGATTCATCAAGTTGTAGTCAATACATAGCTATTATATGGATTCCCACACATAAACATACCCATTTCTTTCAATTTCATTCCAACTCTTTAAATCATTAGTGACATCAATAACTTTTTCATCATTGAACAATATCCATTGTTCTCCTTTTTTTATAAATGCAACGTAATGACCAGAAGTGACTTGAGTTCCCTTATGACATATCACAGCTTTCAATTTATATCTTGAACTATTTTGAACGGTTTCAAGTTTTTCAAGTTTTGATTCTTTTAGGTTCGCTGTTGATTCAATTTTTGGAAGTTCACCATCATCATCAGGGTTTGAGAATAACCACTCAATTGAAGCATTGACATCCTGGTTGTTTAAAATCAATGCTTTTATTGATAGTTGTTTTGAAAATCCCATATCTTGTAATGATGATACTTTTGCCTCATCGACTTCAATTTTAGAATTTTTATCACCAGTCTTATAATCGATTGGATCATCAATCGTTGAATCTTCCATATGCTCGAAAAGCCAATTCATCGCAATCTCTGGATCTGGTTTGTTTCCTGTGATGTATAAGGCCTTCTTGGCTCTAGTTTCAGGAAATCCCATCTGTAATAAATTATTGAAAGCTTCTTGATTAGGTTCAAATTCATCAGATTTCTCTTCATCATCTATTACTTCAATTTCATTATCATCTAGGATTTCATCCGGTTGATAATCTTTTAAATCGAACTCATCTGGTAAAGTTAATGGAACATCAGTCTTGATAGGAATCCAATTTTCCAATTGGATTCTTTGAATTGAAGTGACAAGATATTTAGGAAAAGTCTTGAAAAATGTAGATTTATACACTTTTGTTTTATTGTATTCAATCTCCTCAGGTGTCAAATATGTGATTAACCCATCAATGAAATCTTGACGTTTGTATTTCTTCACTCCATCCTCTATAGATTCTACCTCAATCTCAAATGGGAGTGATAAGTTCTCACTTAATTGAGTTTTCAACTTGACTTTATTCTCTTCAAGTTTAAGTTTTTCAACTGTCACAAATCTGAAAATATCATTCAAATCTTCATCAATAACATCGATTTTTTCTAATAGATAGTTCCAGAATTCATATGCATCTTGTTGTCTCATTGAACTAAACTCCTCATGGTTTAACCCTATTAGTCTCTTGAATGAAGTAGGAGTGATACCAACTTGATAACCTTGTTCATTTGGTTCTGAGAATTCACCAGAAAGTAAACCTTTAGCTAATTTAGTCATTTGAAATTTTAAAGAATCAATTTCATTTAATTCAAAAGATGTATTGAATTTATCTTGATATTCTTTCAATGAGAAAAGAATTTGTGATACACTTGATAAATAACATGAATTACCCAAATTTTTCAACCCAGTTAATTCAGGTCCCGAAACACTAGGTAATTTTTCACCATTTTCATTTTCCAAATTGAACTCCCATTGTAAATTCTGTTCGATTTGTAATTCAACCAATGATTTCTCTGTCTTTGTATAATTATTCAAATCAATTCCAAAAGTCTTCAAGAGTTTATCCAACTCTGAGATCTTGATTTCATCATTACAAGTATAACAATAAACATCGGTGACATCTTTGGATAAACTTCCCAACTTCACAGCAATAGGATGACCAGTCAACTCAGAATGTTTCAAAGCATGTGTATTACCAGCAACACCACCAAATTGGGCTCTTCCACATCCTAATTTACCACAAGTCAAACAAATCCATAAATTTTCTTTCAAATCACATTCACCACATTGTGTCAAATCTAAATCCTTAATCGGATGTTGTTGAAACTCAATTGTATGCATACAAGGTTGGATATCCAATTGCCATGATTTTAACTCTTCAGATTTATCAGTTGAACTTGAATTGATGATTTGATCAATCATAGATCTGGTATCATCATCCAGGGCTTCATCATCAATCTTAAAAAGAGTAATACCATCATATTGATATAAATCGGTGGTGATATCGTAAAGTTCTGATTCTTTCTCTTGTTTGATCTCCAATTTGATCTGTTTGACTTCTTTTTTCTCTTGTAATTTTTTGACTTTAATGAGGTTCAAATACACCGAATCATCTGGATATTGCTTATAATGATGTTTAAGATGAGCTTCACAATACGCTCTGTTTGTCTCAGTGGAGATGAAGAGCCCACGTTTGCTGAGCGGTGTTTTGAAACAGTAGAAGCAGCCGTCCTTGTCAATTGGCTGGCCGTTGTAGCTGAGCATTGTGTCTATGTTTCGTTTGAAAGTGGCAAGAAACAAGTTGTTTCTAGAAGTAATGTGAAGTAAACAAACAAAGGAAAAAAAGAATTACGTAAACGCTCAAAACAACATCATCATCATCAAACTCGGACAGATTAGATAATGGTGTTCGGTAACAGTTTCGAGGTCAAAGGCAGACAGGTGGTGATCACCGGGGGCTCACAAGGTCTTGGTGCTGAATTGGCGAAACAACTGTTTGGTAGAGGAGCTTCGGTGGTTGTTGTTGCAAGAACCGTGTCCAAGTTGGTGAAGACGGTGGAGGAAGTTGAGAAAGTGCGTGTGAATAAGGAACAAACTGTTCGTTTCATTGCTGCTGACATCTCACAGTATGACCAATGTACCAAGGTTCTTGATGGTGTTCAACCAGATATCGTGTTCTTCTGTGCCGGATCATCTATTCCAAAACTATTCCTTGATTTATCACCAATTGAATTGAAACAAGGAGTCGATATCAATTATAACACGGCTCTCAATTTTGCACATGCCTCTTTGAAGAAGATGAGTATCATGTCTGAGACCCCAGGTTATAAGAGACATTTCATCTTCTGTTCATCAGTTCTTGCTGTATTCCCTTTCATTGGATATGGACAATATGCCCCTTCAAAAGCAGCTATTAGATCATTGGCAGATATCATAAGACATGAGGCATTACCATATAACATCAAAGTTCATACCATATATCCAGGGAATTTCGCAAGTGAAGGTTTTATTGAAGAACAAAAGACAAAACCTAAGATTACAAAAGATATTGAAGGTGCTTCTACTCCAATAAGTACGGAGAAGGCAACGAGTCTAGTTCTTTGGTTCTTGGATCATGGGTATGAGGCGATATATACTGATGTTATTGGATGGTTTTTAAGTGCTGGTATGCTTGGTATGAGTCCTCGTGTTTTGAGTTTATTACAAATTCCATTGGCTTTAATAGTGGCTATCATTGCACCTTTCTTCATGATAATGACCAATTACGATATCAAGAAGTATTTCAAGAAGACAGATGTTTTGAAGAAAGAGTAAAGCTTTATTTGTTACATCAGGTTTCTAATTATATATCTTTAATTCGTGTAGTTATTAGTCACTTATAAATATCAATATCTAATGCACATATTTTTATACCTCTTGTTAAAAAATTTTAATTCTTGTTGATTTTGCTTTGAATGGACTCAAGTAAACAAGAGGTAGATTTTTCAAGATCAATAGAGTAAACGTATCTAACACCTTCTAATATTTGTTCATTCCATAAGTCGGCGATTGTTTCTTTTATGCTTGGTCTGTAAGTGGCCTCGATGGATCTTGGAATTGGTACAGAAGGTCTGTCATGATTGTGTATGATGGATTCGGTATCTTTCAGTGTCTGTGATACAAATTCCTGATTTTTTTTAAATTGTGTTGAAGTGTAATAAGCCAATGAGGTTGTCAGTAAAACACCTGTTGAATATATTAGTATAAATTATAAGAGCCAACCAAACCAAGTTTCAGATAAACATACCTCCTAAAAACCCATGAATTCTACCACCCATCGTTGTCTCTAAAACTCAGTTGAACACAATCAAAAAGAAACTAGTTCAAATCAACACTTTAAACCCACTTTAAACCCACTTTAAAACATCAATTCTTCAATCGAAATCAATAATTTCGCGAATTAATTAATGCTTAAACACCCAAAATAGGAAATTCTCCCAATTAAGAAACTAAATCAATTCGCGAATAAATTTTCCAACGAAAAATCTAATTAATACTCATTGAAACTTGTCAATTCTTTGTTAGTTTCCACATCTCATCTCATATTAAAAGATGCCTGGCCCGAGAAAACTGGATAGACCAGCTAAACACAGAAGAGCGTTGCTTAGAAACTTGGTCACTGCTCTTTTTGAACATGAATCCATCACAACTACACATGCTAAAGCTAAAGAAACACAAAGATTGGCTGATAAACTAATATCATTGACAAAGAAAACAGATAAAGAACATGCAATTTCACTTGCCAGTTCGGATATCTTCAAACATGGAGAAATATTACCTAAATTATTTGGAGAATTAAAAGAACGTTATAAAGAAAGAGAAGGTGGTTTTACAAGAGTATTACGTTTAGAACATCGTTTAAGTGATGCTGCACCTCAATCTATAGTGGAACTAGTGGATGGTTCTAGAGAGATGAAATTCTGGTATCTTGCTAGAGTCGTTGCTCGTTTACAACAACAACAACTTCCAGTTGATTCATTAACTCAACAAAATATTCTTAAATTGATTAAATTAAGAGAGAATGGAGAAGAAGAGTTTTATAAATTGGTGGAAAGAATGAAATTAGAATTTTATCAAGATACAGAAGCATTACAAGATAATTTCCCTGTTTCGAATAACGAAAGCACGCCTATAAGATCACCATTCAATAAAAACGATAAGAAAGAATATAACTTCATTCCACGTTCATCATCATCATCATCATCATCATTACCACCAGCCAATTAAAAACAAGTGTTATAACAAGTTGTACATAGACAAAATACATGGAGTAGGGATGACTTATGATTTTAGTGTACATTAAAGAAGAAAACAATCTATTGAACCGAGTCTTGTTTTTCCAGAGATGCAGCTAAGATTTGATTAGCTTTAAATGATAAACCTTTAGTCTTTTCAACAACTTTTTGATAGACAGTAGAATTTGGATGGTTTAAAATAACAGTTCCTTCACTTTCATCAATTTTAGCATCCATTTTAGTTTCTTTAATTAATTTAGCAACCCATTTTTCACCTTCTTCTCTAGTTAAATTTAAAGATTTTGAAAAATCATTTAAATCAATCTTTTGATGAACTCTGCAATATACTTCAGAGATTAAATGACGAGCATTTTCAACAAAGATATCAGAAATGTTTGATAAAAAGAAATCTGATCTTAAAATGATTGAAGCTTCATTTAATTTCAAATTAGCAGCTTGGAAATCAAAATCAATGTATAAAGCTTTAATGAAATCAGTTAATGGATCATTATATTCATATTGTTCTTGTCCCACGACTTTAATCAATTCTCTTAATCTATTTTGGAAAATTGGATTAGTTAAATTATTCTTATTTGATGATTCTGATGATACAACAGCTGCAACTAAATAACGAACAATCCATGGAGAAGCAGCTTGAATTGCACTTAAGTATGATGAACTGAAAAATAGATCCAAAAGTTGTTCAAGACCATTCTCACTATTGAAAAATGGGAATAAAGACCAATGAATGATCCAAGTTATATCATGTAATTGAACTAATGGGTTTGCAAAAGGTCTTGAATCAACCAATTCTCTTAATTTGCTTAATTCTTTCAAAGAAGAGTTCCAATCTAATCTAATGATCTCACTGGCAAGTTTACCCCATGTAGCATTTAAAATTAATTCAGAATTTGTTGATAATGCTCTAAAATTACTTAATAAATCAGAAGCAACTGGATAATCACCACGATTATATTGGAATTGACCAAATTCATAAAGGGCATTAATTTGAGACTCTGTAATTGCATGTTCCTTAAGTAAATATTCTTGGTTAAGTGTTTTATCTTGTTTTAAATGGGCTTGAACTTCAGGTTGATTTAAAATTTCTAAAGTTTGTTCGGTTTCAGAATTCAATTTATTGAAAGTCTCATCGATTTGTGTTTCTTTCGCAAGGATCTCTTCAGGGTAGTTCTCACTATTGTTCAACACTTTGTATTGTTCCTTGATGAAATTCGTCATGTTGGTATCTTTGAATAAATCATATGTAAGTTGGTTGATGACCTGATCATCGTAAATTTCTCTTAATGATTCCAGAATTGGATAAGTCAAATGTCTGTCCAGGAACGGGACGATCTTCTGTGTCAGATCGAACTGGCGTGCGATCTCAAGTTCGGCAGCGGTGAATTCACTCATCTCGATATCCAAAATTGTTTGAAAACTGTTTAAAAACAAGAATCAAAATCACAATTTTTACAACTTTTCACAACTTTTCAATTTCAATTTCGACGAAGTTTTTTTTTTTTTTTTTTTTTTTTTTTTTTTTTAATTTAATTTTTGGTTACGAGCGATGTGTATTGAACATCCAAACACCATCATCACCCATCACTTCACTAATAAACTATCAAACTAATAAACTAATAAACTATCTAATGTATCTAATATAATATATAAAGATATTGTTGTAAGGATAATTGGATAAGTTTCACTGTGCTCAACTAAAAGTCACTTCCACACACCAATATTCAATACCCAAAGTTAGAAGCCAAATCTTCATACAAAAACGCGAACATTTTAAAAACCTTCCATTAATACGCGTGTATTTACGTTACGTCTCACAACCAAAAACATTCACAAAACATTCGAAAAAGATTCAAAGATGGGTGTCTTGGAAGACTCAAACGCTCTGCTGACTGATGCTGTGCTTAAAGAGAACAAGTCGTTCAATTATAAACTTCTCAGTAGGACTCTGGATGTCCATGTCAACGATGCTAAAAAACTACTATATTCATTCTATCTAAAGTTTCAACAGCAATTACAACCAAACTTCATAATCATTGGCCAGGCTCGTGGCTCTTGTGGTTTGACAATCAAGATCACTGGTGATCTTGATGATAAAGATTTGTTTGATAGAATCGACTCTGTATCAGTCTATTCTTTAAGTCCATTGAATATTCAATTAAATGAGGTCATCACTAGTATAAACGATCAAGTCAAATCAATTGCTATCACTGAAGAGAAACTGGAGAAATGGGGTATCATCAAAGGTCCTGAATTGGTGGAACAAGAAGCTCTTGTCACTACACCTGCTGTTGTACCTTCTGTCCCAAAAACAAACACCCTCCCAGTAAGATCATCTACAACTACATCTAATAGTGTATCAGAACCAAAAAAGAAACCTGAACGTAACATGGGATTGAAATCTCAAGAAATATTGGCAAGAATGAGACAAAGAGATCAGGAAGAAAAGAAAGTCAAACAACAAACTTTTGGAAGATCCTCAACTTCACAACCTAAACGAAAACCAGAACCAATACCTAAAAGATCACAAACAGAACCTACACCGGTGGTGGAGTCAATTGAAGATGAGGAACTTGATGATGAAGCATACGTGAAGAAACAGAAGGTTGTCAGTGAGACGAATCGAAAGAAACAAAAAGAACTGGAGAGTATGTTTGATGATGATGATGATGATGATGATAATGATAATGATATTGTCATGGAAACAACACCGACTGAAGTGGAAACCAAACCAAAGATGAGTGACCTTGAAGACATCTTTGACAGCACATTCACTCAGACACAAACACAATCACAATCACAGAATAAACCTACCTCATCTCCTGTGAAAGAAAGTACAAAAGATACAAATTTAGAAGAAGCACTACCTCAACAAGAATCACACAAGGATTCACAAAATGATTCACAAAATGACTCCTCAAAAGATGGAGTCACAACGTATGTCGATGAGAATGGTTACATAGTGACAAAGCGTGATACAACGAAAGTTAAACCAAATTCAAAACCAAAAGCTAGAGCTGCAACAACACCTCCAACTTCAGCACCAGTTACAAAAAAGGTCAAATCTTCACAGACTGGTAAACAAAGTTCTTTATTGAATTTCTTTGGAAAGAAATGAAATATATACAAGAAGAATCATTTCCATTGTTTTGCATATTCTTCATCGGTAACATCATCAAAGTATAATTGATCTCCATGAGGTGAATCAATAACCCAATTCTCATCCAATTTAGTTAATGTTGAAACATCCGTATCACTTAATTCAAAATCAAAAACATCAAAGTTCTCTTTCAATCTTTTAGGACTAGTAGTCTTTGGTAATGTATTATAACCTCTTTGTAAAGACCATCTAATCAAAATTTGAGCTGGAGATTTATGATATTTTTCAGATATCTTTACTATGGTTTGATCATCTAATCTTTCACCTCTCGTTAATGGAGAATAAGCCTGTACGATAATTCCATGTTTATCCAAATAATCCGTTAATACCTGTCTGACTAAGAAAGGATGTAACTCGATCTGATTGGCTGAAGGTTTATGTTTCAATCCATTCCAATTGTATAATTGTTCAAGATGATTGATATTCCAATTCGAAACACCAATTGATCTGATCAATTTTTTGTCAACAAATTCTTGTAAAGCCTTGTATGTCTCCAATCTCAATTTTTCATTAGATCTAGGATGATGGATCAAAACTAGATCGATATACCCTAATCCTTCAACTTTATCAAGACTCTCTTGTATTGATTTTATCGCATTTTCATAACCATGTTTGAACACTTTGGTTGTATAAAAGACATCTTCTCTCTTGTTTCCTTCCTTGATCCATTTCAAAATCCCTTTACCAACTTCTGCTTCATTTCCATACACTTGAGCAGAATCTATGTGTCTATACCCTAATTTTAATGCTTCATAAACGATATTCTCAGTGACATTACCTTCAGTTGGAGTTTGCCAAACACCCAGCGCAATTGCAGGGATTTTAAAGCCAGAAACTAAGTTGTAAGTCGTTTGTGATGTTAATTCCTTGACAAACATTGCTATAATTGACTCATCTCAGAGTTATTGAACATTTTATTGAGAACATCTGTCCCATTTATACCTTTGTTCCATATACAATTAGTAAGTAAGTAAGCCACACTTTCATTCTTCAAACAAAACACTCAAAGACAATCAGAGTGTTTCCAGCATCTATCTGCATAAGTTACGACGTCCAATTGAGCGACTCTCTGGACCAATCACCCAGCCCCCCGCTTGAAACATGTCCATTCATAAACTCTTACATTATTTGATTACAATGTACAGTCACGTGACACTACTACTAATATAGGTGTCAAATACGAAAAAGTTTCCAATTTGCCAGATCAATTTGAAAGTCAATTCAACACGACAAAAGGCTTTTGGTGGTGGAAGATGAAACTGGTTCAATTGCTGTTGCTGCTGTTTGTCACACTGTTTCAGCAGACACTCGCTGTGAAAAAAGAGTTGTTCAAGAGGTGTGACCAATCAGGGTTCTGTAGTAGAAACAGACACTATGCGTCAATGATCGCTGAGAATCCAAAGAACTATTACACAGTGGACGAAACTAGTCTACAATTCACTGAAGGAGCAATAAACGGTGATATCTTGAAGACGCTGAATGGCTTCATTGTCAGATTGCCCTTCGAGATCGAGATCCTGGCAAATGATAACATCAGATTGAAAGTGGATGAGGATCGTTCAAGTATCAAGTGGGATAACAAATTGGTTCAAAAAGAGAGATTCAACGAAGCTTGGAAGTATGCATTCCAAGGTGAGCCGGTGAAATCTACCAAATATGAACTGAAGGAGTTGAATGATGGCAAGTTCTCCATAATCTATGGTGATAGATCACAATATGAAGCTGAGATTCATACTGAACATTTCAAAATCATCATTAAATATAATGATGAAATACAATTGATCTTAAATGATAGATCACTTTTCAACGTTGAACATTTCAGAGAAGAACATGAAAATCAAATAAACATGTCTCCAGAAGAATCAGATTTCAACAGTTTTAGAGATGATTTTAAAGATTCAAAAGATGATTCATTGATTTTTGGTCCTGAATCAATCGCATTAGACATCACTTTACAAGGTTTTAAACATGTTTATGGTATTCCTGAACATGCTGATACTTTATCTTTGAAAGACACATCTGATTCAGAACCATATCGTCTATACAACGTTGATATCTTTGAATATGAAGTTGATTCAAGATTACCTATGTATGGTACCATTCCATTATTAGTTGCACATAAACCTGGTTTATCAACTGGTATATTTTGGGTCAATGGTGCTGATACTTATGTTGATATCAAAAAGGAACATGCCAATACTGCTGAAGTTATCTCCACAGCTGGATCAACTAAAACTCATTGGATGTCAGAGAATGGTATCATTGATATTGTGATTTTGATCGGTGAAACACCTTCAAAGATCACAAAGAATTATGGTTCATTAACTGGTAATGTTCAACTACCGGCTTTGTTCTCTTTAGGATATCATCAATGTAGATGGAATTATAACGATGAAGAAGATGTACTTTCAATCACTGAAAACATGGATAAATATGAAATTCCATATGATGTGATTTGGTTAGATGTTGAATATACTGATGCTAAGAAATATTTCACTTGGAAAAAAGAACTTTTCCCTGATCCTGAAAGAATGTTAACAAAATTGGATGAGACTGGAAGAACTTTAGTTGCTATCATCGATCCACACTTGAAAACAGACTATGAGATAAGTAATGCAGCAAGTCATAAAGGTTTAGTGATTCATGATAAAAAAGGTGATGATTTCAAAGGTCATTGTTGGCCAGGTGAATCCGTTTGGATCGATACTTTCAATCCAGATGCTCAAGCATATTGGACTAATTTATTTAGAAACGGTACGACTTTTTCAGGTCATGCTACCAATTTACATATTTGGAATGATATGAATGAACCATCTGTGTTTTCTGGTCCAGAAACTTCTACTCCAAAAGATGCAATCACATATGGTGATGTTGAAATCAGATCTGATCATAATATTTATGGTTTGACTTATCACGAAGCAACATATGACGCTTTGAAAGAAAGATACGTCAATAAGAGACCATTCATATTAACAAGAGCTTATTATTCCGGATCACAAAGAACAACTGCAATGTGGACAGGTGATAACATGTCAAAATGGGAATACTTGAAGATTTCAATTCCTATGGTCTTGACTCAAAATGTCGTTGGAATGCCTTTTGCTGGGGCTGATGTTGGTGGTTTCTTTGGTAATCCATCAAAAGAATTATTGACTAGATGGTATCAAACAGGGATCTGGTATCCTTTCTTTAGAGCTCATGCTCATATCGATGCTAGAAGAAGAGAACCTTGGGTTCCTGGTGAGCCATATACTTCTTATATTAGAGATGCTATTAAGATTCGTTATCAATTGTTACCATTGTTTTATACAAAGTTTTATGAATCTTCAATCACTGGGTCTACTATTTTGACACCTTTGTTTTATAAATATCCTGAACTAGAAGAAGTATTTGATATTGAAGATGAATTTTTCCTTGATGGATTATTAGTGAAACCTGTCACTGAAGAAGGTGCTAATTCCGTCACTGTTTACTTACCTGATGAAGAAACATACTATGATTATGAAGATTTCTCCATTTTGAAAGGAAAAGGTAATCATGAAGTTGAAGCTCCATTGAATAAAATCCCAATCTTCATCAGAGCTGGGTCGATCATCCCAAGACAGGATAGATATAGAAGATCTTCCAAACTGATGAAATATGATCCATACACATTAGTCATTGCATTGGATAATCAAGGTGTTGCTAATGGTAAACTATACATTGATGATGGTGAAACTTTCGACTATGAACAAGGTGGGAACTTATACTTAGAGTTTGAAGCCAAGAGTGGTGAAATTTCAAGCAAGGTTATCTCTGGTAATTACGATCCAACAAACAAAGTTGAAAAAATCATCATATTAGGCTTGAACAATTCTGTTAGTGCTGTTGTTAGTCAAGGTGAAGATACATGGGAAGCTGCAGTTGATACAACAGAAACTCATATCATCATTAAAAACCCGGGTGTTACATTGAATAGAGAATGGTCCATTAAATATTAGACAGTTATATAGCTAGACAATTCATGAAATGTTTTCATCATTGAGTCCTTCTTCTTCCTCATCCTCTTCTATCTCTGGTTGTTTACCATCGTATCCCAATATCAATCTTGTCAATGTAGAATATCTAACCAAAGTTGTCCATATTAAACCTTTGGAGCATGAAGGACAAGACCCATTCTTCGGTATCAATGTACTTCTAGTCAATGAACTCTTATCGTGCTTCTTCTTTGGCTGTGAAGTAAGTTGTCTCTCATGGGCCTCATCTCGAAATACTTTACCTAGACAAGTCAAATGAGATACATGGTCACAACCTTCATGGTAACACATTGATACAAGCGGGAACTCAGATTTCCCAATATAATCAATCTCATTATGGCAAAACTCACATGTATGAGGTCCTGTCTTAAGTGTATCCTTATGTTTCTGTATGATTGTATTATCATGATCCACCTTCTTCTGTTTAAAGTCCACCACATTGACCATATTCTGTTCGGGATCTGGTTTATCGGAGATATACCTATCAATTACCACAAGATCATTATTTAGAGTGATCCCAAACTTATCACTGTTCCATACTTTGTATGTTTCAGAGTTAAAGATTTGGACTTGTAAATTCATGTTCTGGAAGAAACTTGAGTTCAACAACAATCTAACATTACCGAGTTTATGTGCCAGTGATCTTCCTGCCGTTCTTGAAGTGGTGATTCTCGATTGCTTATGGATGTGTCTTGTCTGGTATGAATGTTGCCAGGCATGTTCAAACTGTTCAAGTGTTAGTAACTGTTGGTTGGTTGGAAGAGTTTCATGATGGTACTCACCTGTAATGCTGCGATCTTGCTAGGAAAGCCATGGACAACCAGTACCATTTCCCATGGTCTGTATCCTTTTCTCTTCGTCTTGTACGCACCGGCTGTGATCTCACCGTTATGTTGTCGGAGTCTCTGTTTTTTAGGTTATTAGTATACTGATCTTCAATGAGATGAGACGTTAATAACTTACTCGAACTGGGTCCGGAGTGGATCCGATGTAGAACGAGTTCTGTTTCGGGATGGATCGGAGCAAATAGCACACGTAAAGTTTGGGCACAAAGTGAACAGCAACTTTCTGAGTGTTTCTCTGCGACATTTCTTGATTCTTTTTAAATAATTCTGTCTGTTTACTTTTCAGATTTTATTTTGATTAGTTTATTTGACACAACTAGCAAAACTTCACCAACAACTCTTTTTATACAAATTTTGTCAAAAATGAGTGCTGAAAGTGGATTCACAAAGCTTGATAGTCCAAATGTCCACTGGCGAAAAGGTGATGGCTCAAACGACAAACAGCTCACACAACAACAGCAAAAAGTATCATTTGATCCCAACGATGAAGGACGTCCACCGGTGTCCAATTACAGATTGCTCACGTCTGCTATCGTTCCCAGACCAATTGCATTGGTTTCTACAGTGAGTTCTGAAGGAAAATGCAATCTGGCCCCATTCAGTTACTTCAACATGGTCAATTCTGATCCTCCAACGTTCGTTTTGGGAATATCGCAAGGTCAAGGACCAGGAAAGGACACTGCTCTGAACATCTTGAACACAAAGGAACTCACTATCAGTATCATCAGTGAGTGGTTCGCAGAAGCTGCCAATTACACGTCGGTTAATGCTCCTTCTGAAGTGGATGAGTGGGAATTGAGTGGATTGACACCAGAGAAATCTACTAAAGTTAAAGCTCCTTTTGTTAAAGAGAGTGCGTTCTCTGTTGAAGCTACGTTGATACATCATCATGATTGGTTCTCTAAGAGAGATCCATCTAGAAAGACAGGAACCCTGTTCATAGTGGAGGGTGTCTATATCCATGCTCGTGAAGACGTGATTAATGAGAAGAAGGACGCTTTAGATGTTGGAAAACTACAACCTGTGAGTAGATTGGGTGGATCAACGTACGGTCGTACCACTGAAGGTTTTGACTTGGAACGCCCGGTGTTTGAATGAATATATATACATGTTTTATCTATCATCTAGTCTCTTCAATTCATTATTTATGTCTGTGTTTGCTGCTCTGCTTTGATTGAGTCATATAGGATCTGTGTAACTCTCTTGACAGGAAGCTTCTCCAACGGTAGACCTGTCCATAGGATCTGCTGTGCGATACCTTGATGGATCATGGCCTCGACACCACTGATGACCTTCCAGTTAGCGATCTCAAACTCTTTGTATAGAAGTGTCTCTATGATTGGATGGTAGCACATCTCAAGAACAACGCCTTGTTCCTGTTGATCTTTGAAGACATCCAACGTGGCTTTAGCTTGGAGCTCTTCTGGTGTTGATGGAGCGAAATTTGGTACCGTCAACACAACAAGATGTGGTGATTCTAATGTTTTAGCTTGTTCTGGTGTGGAAACATGAATGATCTCTCCTTGGAATCCGTTAGCCACCATGCTCTCTCTAACATCGTCCACTTCAGAAGCAAAACGATTGATAATGTAGACTTTGGAAACATTCAGCAAAGTGTATAGAGCATAGACGGCCGATCTACAGGCACCACCACCACCGTAAACCAAACCAGGACGACCAGCACTCGCAGCAGTCTCTTCTGGATAGTTCACGAGGAAACTGCTCTCAATACCAACAGTATCGGTGTTTGTGCCAATCTTTTTCGATTTCCCATCTTTTGTGTCTATTCTGGTGTATATCGTATTGATTGAACCACAACCTTTCCCGATAGGATCGAGCAAATCCACATGTTCCACAGCTTTCACTTTATTTGGCATCGTCACAGCACTTCCAATGAGTCCCTCATTGTTAAACTTGTCGTTAAAAGCATCAAAATCTGAAGATTCAAACAGTTTGTAGTTCCAATCCAAAGACAAGAGCTCAAAAAGGGTGTTGTGGAGATATGGAGCTCTAGATTTCTGGATATGTTCTCCAAAGAGATAAAACTGTTGTTTGGAGCTCTTCAAAGACTCGAAATCAGGCGACAACAGCTCATCAACGGTCATGTTTTGGATCACTTGTTGCTTATGATTCTTCTTATTAAAAAAGTGGTAAATTTTTCATTTTGGACGATTTTCTGTCTTATCAACAAAGTGAATCATCACATCTCCACAATTCTTAAAAATCCGCTCAAAAAAGATCAATTTCGAGTTTACTTTGTTCATTCTGCTAAAAGAAGATGTTCCTCCATCAATCATGGCGATGCTCCTCGAAATTCTGCTCAAAAACACACATTTTTAAGCGACAATTATCATCATCATCTCCATTGTTCAAAGCACCATTAAACAAAAGTCCAATCTCATTATCAACGGCTATTAAGATCAGAATATTCGCCGGTGTCGTTGCAGGTGGTGCTTTGGGGTTCTATCTGGCCTTGAACCAGACATTGGCTTCTCCACCAGAGTTTCTCTTTCCACACTCTTCCAAAACCTCACTCCAGGACATTCCATCACCAAACTATGGAACTAAATGGGACCTCGATCTAGCTAAAGAGAAATTTATCGCTCTGTTGGGACCTGAACATGTCTCAGACACAACAAATGACATCGAACAGCACTCCACTAACGAGTACACGCTTCATCCTCCTACTGATGATCAACGTCCAAAGATGATCGTTTACCCCGGATCCACCGAAGAAGTGTCACAAGTACTTAAGATCGCACATGAATATAAAATCCCTGTTCTTCCTTACGGTGGTGGTACCTCTATCGAAGGACAATACATCTCAACTAGAAAAGGAATAGTGATTGACGTGTCCCGTTTGAACAAAGTTGTCGCTATAAATAAAGACGATCTGGACATAACGGTCCAAGCTGGTGTTACATGGCAAGAAGTCAACGAAGCTGTGAATGAATTCGGATTGTTGTTTGGTCCTGATCCTGGTCCTGGTGCACAGATCGGTGGAAGTATTGCAACTTCTTGTTCTGGAACAAATGCCTCGAGATATGGAACTATGAAAGAGAACGTTGTGAATTTAACGGTTGTTTTGGCTGATGGATCGGTGATCAAGACTAGAAGAAGACCTAAAAAGTCATCTAATGGTTATAACTTGACTGCTTTATTTATTGGGAGTGAAGGAACTTTGGGAATAATCACTGAAGCTACATTGAAGCTTCATATCATGCCAAAATATGAAACTGTTGCTGTTGCTTCTTTCAATTCCATCATTGATGCCACAAATACAGTGACACAATTGATCCAGAATGGCATTCAACCAAATGCAGTGGAACTACTGGACGAGAGAATGATGTCTTGTATCAATTTTTCAGGTCAAACTTCAAGAAAATGGGATGAAAAACCTACATTGTTCTTCAAATTAGGTAGTAACAATGAAAAGATTCTGAAAGAAACTATAACTGAAGTTAAAGCCATAACGAAAAATAACAAGAATCATAGTTTCTATTTCGCTAAGAACAAAGCGGAACAGGTTGAACTCTGGAGTGCTAGAAAGTCGATCTTTTGGTCATCTATAGACTATGGACGTTCACAAATCTCAAAAGACGTCAAAATCTGGTCTACTGATGTGGCAGTTCCAATATCAAATTTATCCAGGATGATTGAAGAGACCGTTGAAGACACTAAACAAACAGGTCTCTATACCACGATCGTTGGTCACGTCGGAGATGGTAACTTTCATTGTCTGGTGATGTATGAGGAAAAAGACACAAAATCCGCCATGGCTTTGGTGAAAAGAATGGTTGATAGAAGTCTGTATTATGATGGTACGTGTTCTGGTGAGCATGGGATCGGTTATTCGAAGAGAGACTCATTAGAAGAGGAGTTGGGTGTTAATACTATCGATGTCATGAGAAAGATCAAGCTGAGCTTGGATCCTTTGAGAATTCTAAACCCTGATAAGATCTTCAAGATTGATCCAAACGAATCTAGTCATTGATTGATATGGTTTTTATAACAATCGAGTAGGACGATAACTGTATAGACTACAAAGTTAATAGAGGAAGTTCCTAGCTACCTTTTATCTTGGTTACCGGGATTATTGAAACTCAAGAAACAACATAGACCTACCGAATAAGTAGTAGTGTACTTGTAGTGTCTCTGTGTTCTTGCTTTCCTTCAGTTTCTTCACCTATTAAAGTATCTTTAATTACCAAGTTTTCCATCCTGTCCATATATTTGGAATACTAGCTGGCTTATAATACCCGCGAAAATTACCCCATTTGATCTGAAATCCGGATTCTGAAATAACTACCAATCATTCTGAGCTTTTAACATTATTAGAAATAGGACTGTTCTCTGTTTGATGACAACTATCTAGTTATACTGTTAAATATGCAAAGGAAAAAATATCGATTTCAAAACTCAAAAAGCTAGACTAAAGTAAAATTAAAAATATGAATTATCAAGTGAAACCAATATCTAGAACATTTTTTTCGCTCTCTCAGTTTTGCTTTATTAACACTGTGAAAAGGATTATTCGATTACTAAACTCTATAGTAGATAGTCTAGGAGCTTATAGAAGAATCTATCATCAGACTAGGGAGTTATTTGAGTTTTAGTCTTAAGAGATTATATAATCGACGGAGTTAAAAGTTTTTGTAATGATTTTAAGTCCGAACTTGATGAAGCTCTTCTTCTTTCATGAGTTCTATATATTCAATCAATTGCTGAGAAGATATATGAATGATATTTACGTTTATGATGAGATTGGTTTAGAATAGATGAAGGTGGGTGCAATTGACTCTGTTATTGATGCATATAGGCATGAGAGACCAACACATAAAGACATCGTACTATAGTAGTAATAGTATATTGGTTGGAGCTCACTACAATCACAGTTAAGGAATTATTTCATCAATTAAGGGTACTATTGAGTATTGATTATTTGGCAGGGACCTCAGTACCGGCAGTTGGGACGGCAGTTTCTTCAACGATTTCACCTTCCTTATCAAACTTCAAGTTTTGAGCTTTTTGGAATAACTCAGCTCTTTCTTCTTCGGTTAATTCATCTTTCTTCTTGTTCTTGATGTAGTACATTGGGTTCAATTTAGCCAAAGTTAGACCTTTAGTGAATGGTAAGTGACCGGTTCTTTCTTCGAATAGCATCAATAATAGAACAATGATCAAGACCAACCAGTATAAGTTGTAGGCTAGAACTGAACCAATGTAACCGGTATTTTGCCATCCCAAAAGAGCATTGAAGATATCCCAACCATTGTCCAATTCTGGGTTACAACAGTTGACATGGTAGACAGCTTTTGTGATATCATAAGAACCATTACCATCACCAGATTCAGATGCATCACCACCTGTAGCTTTGTTGAAAGTGTTGGTTTCAAAGTACCAGACACCACGAGAGAAAAGACCAGCTGCAATTAAGTATAAGATACAAGTGGAGATGACCAAGAAAATTTGTAAGGAAGAGTATGAGACACCGTAGTATAACAACAAACCAACGGCAGCACCAGCTAGTAAACCAACAACAACTGGTAATGGGTATGCAGAAGCACTTGAACCTTGTGTAGTGACACCAGCACCTGCAACGAAGATAACTGCCTCAAGACCTTCTCTTAAAGTAGTGATGAATGGTAATAGGAACATGGCGTATTTCTTAGCCAAGTATCCTAATCTGAATCTATCTCTTTTTCTTTGTGGGACTTCAACTAAAGATTTTGCGATCTTAACTCTCCATTTAGCTTGCATCTTGTTGATTCTAAGCATGGCAATACCCATAAATGAAATCATCACAGTAGCGATCATACAAAAGACACCTTCCCAGATATCTTCAGAGTTACCAAAGATATCATTTTCCAAACTATAGTAGGCACCAATGAAACCACCACCAATAACTAGACAGATGAACAGACCAGCAAATGCACCTATCCAAACTTGCTTGGTTAATCTATGGTAAAGTTCTTTATCTTGAGAACCAATGGCTTGTTTCAGGAAAGAAAGTAAGACTGAGATGACAATAACAGCCTCCAGACATTCTCTGAACACCACGAAGAAAACGGCGACGTTAAAGACTTTGTTGGCCATAGTGCTTTATAACAAATTAATGGTTAAAGAATAATGTTGTTTACAGGGGGGTAGAAATTTTAGGGTCCTACACGATATATAAGTGATCAGATGAAGGAAAAATCTCAAAAGCGGTTTGTCCAAGGTCTCAAAGTTTACTTTTTCATATTACGAATTTTGGGACATTTTTGTTTGACTGATCAATCAGATTATGCAGATTTATGCAATAATTAAGCTTATTTTTGAAAAAGTTCTTGGCCAAAAAAATGGGTGTAAAATTTGAATTTATTTTATTTTAATTTCAATTTTTATCTGTGGAAATCTCAAATTGTGGAAAGATTTTTTTGACTTCTGCGCTGTTTGTCACGAGCAAATAATTGGAAGTTCATAGTACAATGAGCAATTAAATCACACGTCTATATAAATGCCAGGTATTCCTTTGTTGTAATTGTAGAACTTGTTATACTCAAACAGATCTAGGACCTGAAGATTCCATTTCCATTTCCATTTCCATCAGTTCCAAGAGTTTTATGGAACGGCCTATTGTTCGTGTCTTGTTGTCCCATATTCCGCACACTACAACTACACTTGCATAGAAATTGTGCAAATGTTGGGATGTCATGAACCGAAACGGGCCCTGATTGGTTGACATGCCACATGAACAAAATTTATTATTCAAAACGGGACACGCGGGCCTCGCTGTTTGACAGTTGAAAAAAAGCTTGACTTTTCTTGAAGGACATTGTGATGAAATTGATAAAATGCTTGTGCTGAAAGTGCAGTTCAACTTCTCTTGGGAGTCCTATTCATTGTTGATTGTCTTTATGTTTCACTTGGTTCCCATTTGTCTCATATCCAAACAGTCACTTGGATAACAATCAGCTTGTAAATTGTCAACATCTTATTCGTCAACTGGTTTTTGGGTGTTTTTCAACTTTCATAATTGCTGCTTTTCAGACAAATAGACAAATGGACAAATCCCGTATGTGAAGGATGGAGCCAATAAGGAACGCGAAATTCACTTTAAATTATTTGAGGCTTTCAGTACGGCCCTGACAGGGCTAACCAATGAAGTTCGGGGTAGAAGCTGACATGCTTGTCCCACTACTGCCACGGCTCCTTCTCAACCCCCGAGATGGTACTGGTTATACTGGTATGATGCAACATCACAGGCCATAATTCTCGTACTTTTCGAATGAAGCACTACACCATGCGTACTACCATGGTACTCCATACAACCGTGCTACTAGCTAATATCTACTAGGATAGACAACGCTCAAGCTGCTATTATTTACTTTATTGATCGGCAATGAAAATCGAGCTGCCGGGTAATTTATCATTACTCACTCACCAGAGCAGAGTCATCCCACTAGATAGTACTACTAGTCTTGCTAGACAGCATACAGTACAGTTATGTTCCTCGGTGAGATCAGAGATGTAGTTTCACATTATACATTCTGCATCGGATGCAAAACATCGAACCCTTCAGTGAGAGATGGAGCTCGGAGGTGTATTGATGGACCTGACTTGAGCCACCTGTAGTATAGTGTGGTCTTATTACTTCCCTTGATTTTCAGTTCAGACTTTTTAGTGTCGTTCCATAGCACGGTGTAGCTTGCTTCAATTTTGGTGATGGGACGCAGTCATTATTGTCTCTCATAAAGCTTTTTGTGGAAATCTCTGATAATAGCAGTCAGCTGATACACTATCTCTTGTTTCTTCACCACATCTTCGTAAAGACTAAATTCTTGACCTTCTGTTCGCACGATCTCTCCTCTTAACTTGCTCAGTGTTTCTAGCTTTTTGATCTCTGATTGTGATTTGGTTTCTTCAATCTTATATAATAACGTATCGATATCATCCTCGTATTGTTTGTTCACAGCTTGCATTTCTCGCAGATACTGTCTTCTGTTCTCTAACAGTTCTTTCAGTCTCTTATTCTGAGCCAGAAGCTCTTGTTTCTGATCAATTGTGTGATCATCACCATCCTTGTTGGCGTCTTTCTTCTTGATCCCATTAGTGTGCAATTTTGGATCCTTGGAATCATACTGTATCAGGAACTGGTCAAGGATACTGATCAGTTTGGAATAGTCTGGCTTCCCACCGTACTTCACATGCCTTACAAGATCGTCGACCTTGCCCACTATCGAATTCTTCAAAGTGGTGTTCTGTTCTGTGATTTCAGCAAGATCACTCAAGATTTTGGTCAGCTGGTCGAGATTTTCCGATTGTGGTGTGTAGTTCTCAGAAACGGACATTCTGAGAGCGAACAGTAGTTTAAGAATGCAAAAATATGGTCTTCAAACAGCTCAATTTCCATCAGTTTGACGTTGTTTAATCAAATAATTTGAATTACGCGCCAAAATTCCAGGAGGGCTTCAAACCAAAAATAAAAATTCCGCGAAAACTTGAGGTCATTATAATTGCTCTACAGAATTAATAGATGAATATATAAGGTGGGCATCGGTATTTAGATCTAGATGGCTCAGTGGCCAGTGAGAGTATCCGACATTGATGATAAGTATCTTGGGGAATGAATAAAAAACAATAACGTAGAACATGAGGAACAAAATTAATAAACAGAACATCAAAAACATAAAACAATGACTAATAACGTAAAAATGAAGCGTAAACTGGGACCAATGAAGCATCCTCGATGAATAAGGGATCAATCATGGTGGTCTGTGAAGAACCGTTGGTTTTAAGGCTGTGTGCAGCAGCAGTGAAACCTCAAGCATGGCACATATTCACAAAGAGTTATAGGGTAGCGTTCAATTCATGATTCTCATTCAACTGATCAGTGATGATTTCATCTCTTGAGATGATCTCACTTTCCGCCGCAGTAGTAGCAACAGTGACGTTCCCAGTCTCATCGATTCCTTCAATGTTTCTTGCAGGAGTACTAACATGATGATGTCCACTTGAGGTCGATGAAGAATTGTTTGAATCAACACACCAGTTCTTGTGATATACCCATGCTTTCAATTGGCATTCCTTCGAGCAGTATTTTGTTCTTTTACATCTTCGACACTTGGCGAATTCTCTAGGATAGTTTTCCCATTTCCCACAATCGAAAGACGCACATTGTCTGACACCGCCTCTTTGTTCATCCTTCCTGCAAGAGTTTCTCATGATCACACCAGACCAATAACACATGTCCGGCGTATTGGTGGTTCTCATGGTGAATTTCTCAACTAGTGGAAAGATGTTCAATGGGTGTGTTATCAATGAATCTTTGTTGAAGTCAGCAGAGGGAAGCGAGTTCTTGATATTGCTGAAATAAGAAGCATAATCCCATTTTTTATAGTATTCCTCACCTTTCTCTTTCGCCTTCATGATTGACTGTAATTTCTGCGCTTCTGCTCTTTTGTTGTAAAAGCTTGATAATTTGATGTTCAGTTCAATCAAGTCTTGAATCTTTTCATCACTCTTTTCTTTAATAAATCTGCAATTGCTTTCACATTTGGCAAGGGTATGCAGTAAAGATCTTGAAATGTCTTGTGATTTGTTCTTGATGAAGTTTAACGTATTACAGCAACTTGGACTTGATTTTATGGTATCTTTATCAAGATGGCTCGAGGTCGGAAGTTTCTGTGTAGAATCTTTCATGACCGAGCTCATACTAGAATCTGATAATAACGATTCCGATGATGGTAATTGGTGTATGTTTGTTATGATGTTCTTGGAATTAACGATGTTATCGTTTGAAATGCTATTGTTCTGTATCAAGATATCAGAACATTCTTGGGATGTGGATGATTGGGTGGAAGGTTCCATAGGATGTGGTTGCGATGACGAGTGGAGTAATGAGGACGGCTGTGTTAATTGGGTCAATTGTGTAGACCTTGATTGATCGTCTGAGGAACCATTGGATATGAGATCAAAATCGTTATCTGGATTCTGAGAAGCATAATGGGCCGAATCCACAGCAAGAGACTCCATGTTCAAATTTGGCTTTTGCTGAATCATCGTTCTGAGTGAGAGTGTATCGACTAAATGAGTGAACTGTAATAGATCTTTCAAAACTGAATATTTGGATATGAATGCCAACAGCTGTAATGACCAAACAACGTCATCTTCTTTTGGTACCAGTATGCCATTTATAAACACTCTCGGAGAGATAATCTTTTCATTGATATCATGTAGGTTCTCTTCGATCGTGGCTTCGTTAATTTCTATTGCCTCATCGTTGGATATGTCCTGACAGCAATGTGCCTCCAGATACTTCCATAGCTCAGAATCCTTGCTCAGATACTTCAGAAAATCAGCATCATTGACCTCTTCTTCTTTATTAACCTCCATCACATCATCACTTGTGCTATTACTGTTTGCACCGTATAGTTTTGCCAAATGGTTTGAAATCAATTTGAGAAAACTTTGACTAAAATTCGTATCAGCTTCATTATCAAAGTTCCTAACAATCAGTAGATAATTATCCAGAACAGTTGCTATTATAGGTATGATACCAGCTTCAACAACTCTTCTTCTGATTGTTTCCGTTCCTCTTGTCCCTACCAGGACTAAACACTGGAAGGCCAGGGTCCATTTCCAAGCAATGAGAGAGCTTTCCTTCTCCTCTACTATCGTCTTTTTTCTAGGATATTGTAGGTGGGGGTTTTTCTTACATTCATGCAGAATGCAAACAAGACGTTCCAAACCACCGTCATTGGCCAGCGTTTCACGTACTTTAGCAGATGATGAAGTCAGAAAAGTTAAATGATTCAGTGAATTTACCAGTGGCTGGTCACACGTTACATCCAAGGCTCTCCTATCATATAACGTTGTCGTTATAGACACAGCAGCCTTGTTTTGCGGGATAGATTTGTAATTCGACTCTCTCATCTCATGAATATAGGTTGGTGTGTATGGATGGTAACTTTAATGGAGATTGTTGAAGGATAACCAAACCAAAACACAACAAATTCAGCGGTGGAAACGACTCTTTTCTAAACGGTTTTTGGCTGGGAAAATTGGCAGATGCTTGAGCGGGATATGGAAGAAAGTCGGTTGCGAGTTCAAAAGAGTCTTATATGAGGTATTCCTTGGATGGTATGATCTCGTTTACAACTCATGAGGCCAATTTACTGTATACTGTTCAATTTTTTGCCTACGAACTCCGCGATATTTCGCGATATTTCCCTTTTTGAGAGTGGCAAAACTGGTGATTTGTAATTTAGCCGATTGCGATTTCGCGAAAAGGAGTTATTTCGGGGTTATGAAGCCCTTGTACTTTTGAAAAATCAGTCGTGCGTTTTTTTTTCTTTTTTCTTTTTTAGTAAAAATGCGGAGATTTCCAAGTGCGAGGTCGGTATTTATTAGTTGTATACAAAATGACACTGTAACGAGCTTCTCGGTGCCTTTGCAGCAGCTCTCAGAGTATGGTAGTTTGTATATAAGCAGATCGATATTCCTTTGTTTGACATACCAGTTCAATTGGTGATAGTACAAAGCAACGATGTCCGCATTCTCTGACTCAAATTTCCAAGCTGAGGACTACAACAAGTTCAGACCTACTTACGATAACAAGGTCTTCGAAGAGATCGTGAGATATCATACTGGTTCCAACAACTTGGCCATTGATATTGGATGTGGTTCTGGACAGGCTTCGTACCCACTGACAAGATACTTCCAACGGGTCATTGGTACCGATCTCTCACATACAATGATCAAGACTGCTAATGATCAGATCACAGACGAGTACAAGGGCAAGATCGACTTCCACCAATCTCCTGGTGAATCAATGCCATTCATTGAAGATCAATCAGTGGATTTGGTGACAGCTGCACAATGTATCCACTGGTTCGACCACCCAAAATTCTTCAAAGAGATTGAAAGGATCTTGAAACCTGGTGGGACATTGGCCTTCTGGGGTTATGCTGATCCTGTTTTCAACGAACCTGAGGTTGATAAATTCGTGGACGACTTCACATATGAAGATCCTACCAAGCTTGGTCCATACTGGGAGCAGCCTGGTCGTTCAATTGTGAGAAACTTGCTGAAAGACGTGAATGCACCAGCTAGTAAGTTTGAGGACATTCTGGTGTATGAACAGAGACCAAATAGTAAGATTGAAGGACAGTCAGAATCTCCTCTGCAAATCAAGAGAGACATTCCGTTATCATTCTACAGAAAGTACGTGGACACATGGAGCTCATATCACAATTGGAAGAAGGCCAATCCTGATAAGGAGGATATTGCTGAGGTGTATTACAAAGAACTTCAGGCTAAATTCAAATGGAAGCCTGAAACTAGAGTTCACATTGAGTGGATGACTGTATTGAAGCTTGCTAGAAGAAGAACTCACTAGGAATTTATTCATACAACTATTTATTGAAATATCTCGCCGTAGCTACTCTGGTGTCGTACAACTATAATTTCTACTACCAACTTTATCGAGGTTTACAGAAGTTGAATCTGATATGCTAGACAATCCTTGATTCTAAGTGACTCTATGAAACACGACTGAGTATTATTTAGCCGATTTATCGGAAGAAATGGATAGTTCAACCTCTCTGAGTTTGTGAAGTGCTTCTTCCTCTTCCCTTTCCTTGTCAGCTCTTGCTCGGTCATCTTTGTAGACTAATCCTCTATCTTTGACGAAAAGTGAGAGAACTAGACACAGTCCAATCAATGGTGCCCAAAATGTATACACCCATTTCAAACATCTCATGTAAAGTAGTCTAATATACTTAACTTGCTCTTCATTCCATGGAGAGTCATTCCCCAGCTCGATCTTAGAATAGACATGATCACGTAGATATGTCTTCAAAGCATCGTTCTCAGGTAGATTTGGAAAACTATCATCCTTTAGGTACCTTATGAAACTCTGAGAGAAGATCAGTGTACTGCAAGCCAGACCAATACCACCACCAAAGAATCTCAGGACTTGTCTGGATGAGATAATTACAGCTCTATCCTGTTGTCTCGAGTGTGCCAATGCGGCAACCATCGTGGTCTGGAAAGACATCCCCTGTCCTATACCATTCAATAACATTATGAAGCCCACACCTATTAGACTTGTTTTCCCATCAACATAACCTGCCAATAGACCCAAAGACAAAGTCCACAGAGTATATCCAACCCAGATTACAGGGTTATAATGACGATACCATGAAATGATCCTACCGCAAACCGCTGATGTGATAGCTTGGGGAACGATGATGCACAATAAGAAGCTCGCTGTCTTAATCGGAGTGAAACCTCTGACGACTTCGAAGTAATAACCGTAGTAGAAGAAAAGCGAGAAGAAAGCTATACCAAAAAGAATGCACTGGATGAAGATGCAAGTCAATGAGACAGAGCGAGCAAACAGAGTCTTGAGTGGGATTAATGGTAACTTTGCAAACCGGGTCTCAATTAATACAAACATCAGGAATGAAGCACCACCAACAGCAAACATTGATACCACCCTTGCTGAGTTCCAAGAAAACTCCAACCCTCCACCGTTGATTGGGATCAGAATCAAGACTATAGCAATGGCACCGAAGAAGAACCCAGCGTAGTCTATATGGGTGAGTTTTTCCTTCCAGCTTACAGATGCTTGAGAGTTGGGTACCAGTAGCATAATTATCAGAGAGCTTGACACAGACACAGAGAATAGACAGTAGAAGTATTTTCTCCAAGTGCTATGCTGAATAAACAGTGAGCCTAAGAATGGACCAAACCCATTGCCAACACCAACAGCAGCAGAAAGATAACCTTGATATTTCCCTCTTTCCTCTAATGTGACTATATCGGTCATCACAGTCATCGTTAGTGATTGGATGTTACCGTTAGCCATCCCGCATAATGATCTAAAGATGAAAAACTGGATCTTATTCTTGGACAAAGCACACGCTAGTTGGAAGAATCCCAAAATTAAGATACTAGCTACCATCATGTTTTTGCGTCCGAAGATATCAGCAAAACGACCACACAAAAGCTGAAAGATAGTCATGGAGATCAATTGTGATGTATTGGCCCAACTGATCGTCAACTGTGCATTGATATCATTTGCAATGTAAGGTAAGACAATAGAAAGACCATTGATATCGACAAACGCAGTAGCTAGAGATAGGAACATCGATAACAATATGATAGACACTTTTGATCTGGAGAGTTTATTATCGTGAGCATCAGCCAGCTTCTTCGAGAATGATTCGTTCGACTTGACAGGAGACAAGCGCTTCTCATCATATTGTGCTTCTAGATCTCCAGCACTGGTATCCAACGTTGTTTCATGTGTCTCAGTTTCATCAAGCTCTGCGCCGAGTTCTTTAATCTTATTTTCTCTCGACATCTAGATCTTCCAAGATTTCTCTAAACCTATTTCCATGTGACACAAATAATAGTATGTTTAGCAAACCAGTAACAAAGATTCAACAAGAGTATCGCTGTAGATCTGACAGAACACGAGAAGACCTCCCATATATATCATACCGGAGTGAGCTATCATCTTAATCATAACTCCATCTGCTCTGGGAAATTTTTTGATAATGGGACACGGATTTAGTTCCCAATGGGGTAACAACTCGCTATGTGTAGTAATTGCTGTTACCGATGGATCAAAGCTGATAAAGAATCTAGCTTGGGGACAATTGATCGGTGATTGATCTGTATCTCATCCTCTGTTTGATGAAAGCTGTGATGCTGTCTCAGATTCGAAAGAGAGGATATGTCAGTAATCGAAATTGAAGCGAAAGTTGTGAAGCGTCGACGTCGCCGACTTTGATGAGTCGGCCAAAATTGATGTGACACAGACTGCGTTAAATGTGCATACAAAAAATACAAAGTCTCAACTCGTGACGTGGATGGACTCTTGGCCAATTGAAAGAGCGTCAGGCGTCGGCCATTTTCACTCAAATTGGCTGAATCGAGACTCTGAATGAGATGGGGATAATATCTCCAATGTTACGAACTGAGAGATGTATGAGACTAGTGCACCTACAAGGAGTGTACACTGTATGGGGGCTGGGGCCTATCTACTGATGAATTTGATAGTCTCCCAACGAGTTGTTCCGACAAGTCCTCAATTATTATCCTGTCCAGCACGGTCCACACTATCCTCGTCCACAAGTGTGGGCAGTCTGGCAGAGTCAAACTCAGAGTCACTCATCCACTCAATTACAAGCAGTGCAGTCAACGCAAGGATGTTCGATACTCGACATCGACTCAGCGTAACCCGTACCCGTAACCCGTAAGTCGATGCAATACGCACTCCACGCCCTCCAAGACCTTTATCATCAATCATCATCCACCAGCCGAGCAACCTCTCAGTGAGACACAGCGCCAATGAAGTCCGCCTAGCCCAATACAATCACATTTGGGCGGCCGCAGTGGGCTCGGCGGCGCCAGTGAAGCCGTTCCTTACGAATTACCACTTGCCACATCCGTACACCAACCGATGACATGTTACAGTACGGGGAACTTTCATTTACCCATTATACATCTGTTAAAACTGGGTGTAGTAGCTTTTTGGACACCCGCAAAACCTATAGACTGGCAGTCGGCTAGTCTATTTGAAATAAGTGCTCTGACATGATTGGACGTTCGGTCAAATACATCCGCATAAACTATCAAATTAGCGGGTGAATTGGAGACTTTGAGTGAGGTGAATTGGGCCGATGCAAAACTCTGTACAAAATCACCCGCAATTTTCGGATAAATGAAAATCATTCCTCGAGGAATTACTTCTTTGGGAAACATTGCAAGTGAATCATCAAGATTTCATGCATAAAGAGGTGAATCAGGCCTCCACATAATTTTCTGGGGAAGCTCCGAAATTTCATGATTGGTGGCAGCATTATAGAGTTTAGTCAGTTTACCCCTAATTTAGACCTCACCCTGCAGATCGTCCGCAGCCTACTGGTCAATTAATAGGCTATTACTCACTGATTAATCATGCGATCCATCATCATTCTCCCAATTGAGAAATCAGAAGCATGCACCCCGAGGAATATTGCTAATCTTCAGCCCCAAGTCCTAGTTGGGGTGATTATTGTACCAATAAACTCTCACTCAACAGGGTCTAGGCTTCGTTTCGGTCCAATATTTGAGGTCTCTCCCCATTGTGAACTTCAATTGAACAAAGATCTCAAAACGTCTATTTAAACGGTCAGTTTCCCCTTTCCTTGTTAGCCTTTTTATTGTATTCTGCTTCTCAACTCTCATTCATTCAATTCATTCACATCTGAAAATGAAGTTCTTGATACCCCTAACAGCTCTTGTCAGCATATGTCAAGCTGCTTATTCGAACTCATCTTCACCAAAGAATGCCACAGGAGATGATGAATGGTCTTTTAGTCCTTCATTCTACCCAACTCCACAAGGTGGTCGTATCGAAGATGCCAAATGGGAAACTGCCTACTACAGAGCAAGACAATTGGTTGAAGAAATGACCGTTGCTGAAAAAGTCAACTTAACCCACGGTGTTGGTATGTCTGCTGGTCCATGTTCTGGTAACACTGGTTCAGTTCCAAGACTAAATATCTCATCCGTTTGTGTCCAAGATGGTCCATTATCCGTCCGTGGTGCTGATTTGACCACTGTCTTCCCAGCTGGTCTTGCCGCTTCTTCCACTTTTAACAAACAATTGATTTATGATCGTGCTGCTGCCATTGGTGCTGAATTCAAAGGTAAAGGTATTGATGCTATCTTAGGTCCAGTCTATGGTCCAATGGGTATCAAAGCCCAAGGTGGTCGTGGTTGGGAAGGTCATGGTCCAGATCCATATTTAGAAGGTGTTATTGCTTACTTACAAACCCAAGCCATCCAAGCTCAAGGTGTCATCTCCACTGCTAAACATTTGATTGGTAATGAACAAGAGCATTACAGATTCCCAACTGAGAAATCATTTGGTAGAATTGACTACCCTCACAATACCACTGAATCCCTCTCTTCTGAGATCGATGACAGAGCTATGCATGAACTGTACCTATGGCCTTTCGCTGAAGCCGTTAGAGCTGGTGTTGGTGCTATCATGTGTTCATACAACAGATTGAACGGTTCCCATGCCTCTCAAAACTCATACTTGTTGAACTACCTATTGAAAGAAGAACTTGGATTCCAAGGTTTCGTCATGACCGATTGGTACGCTTTGTACGCCGGTACTGATGCTGCTCTTGCTGGTTTAGACATGGATATGCCTGGTGAACCAGAATACTTTGGTGGTAACTTGACCTTGGCCGTCTTGAACGGAAGTGTCCCACTTGACAGATTAAACGACATGTCAACAAGAGTCTTGGCTTCTTTGATCTACGCTGGTGTTCACAATCCAGATGGTCCAAACTTTAACGCTAACACTTTTGCTACTGAAGGTCAATTCCATTTCACTCAAAAAGAAGGTGATGTTGTTGTTTTGAACCAACACGTTGATGTCCGTACCGACTTCTCCAGAGCTGCTTCATTGAAGACTGCTACTGAAGCCGTTGTCCTATTGAAGAACGAAAACAATGCTTTGCCTTTGACTCGTAAGAAGGAAAAGAGAATCGTCATCTTGGGTGAAGCAGCTGGTGATGATGTTGATGGTACTTCTTGTTCTGTAGCTGGTTGTGGTACTGGTGCCACTGGTACCGGTTACGGTTCTGGTTCAGGTACCTTCTCCTACTTTGTCACTCCAGCCGATGGTATTGGAAGTCGTGCTAGAGAATTGGGTGTCTCATATGAATACATCAGAGACAGTTGGGATCAAGCTAACTCTTACAAAGCTGCTATGTATGCTGATGCTGCTATCATTGTTGCTAACAGTGTTGCTGGTGAAGAAATCTCTGATCTAGCTGGTAACGTTGGTGATTTGAACAACTTGACCTTGTGGCACAACGCTGAATCTTTGATCAAGAACATTACCAGTGTCAACAACAACACTATCTTGGTCATCACTGCTGGTCAACAAGTCGACTTGGAAAACTTCATTGAAAACGAAAACATTACTGCTGTTATCTACTCTTCATACTTGGGTCAAGATTTCGGTACTGCTATTGCTAAGATCTTATTTGGTGATGAAAACCCATCTGGTAAATTGCCATTCACTTTCGCTAAAGATGTCAATGATTACATTCCAGTCATCAGAAACGTTACTGTCGATGCCCCAACTGATAGATTCAACACTTCCATCTTTGTTGATTACAAATACTTTGATCAATATGATATTGATGTCAGATACGAATTTGGTTACGGTTTGTCATACTCTAACTTCACATTGAGCAACCTATACATCTCAACCGTTGAACAATTCTCTGAAGAGATTGAAGAAGAGATTGAGTACCTAGAAGTCTACGAATGGGAAAACGAAAGTCTAGATCCATCCGAGAACTACTTCCCAGAAGGTTTTACCAAGATCAAAGATTATGTTTACTCTTTCATTGAAGAAGGTACTGAAATTGACAATGCCACTTACCCATACCCAGAAGGTTACTCTGAGGAGCAACTAAGCAAACCATTCTCCAAAGCTGGTGGTGGTCTAGGTGGTAACCCACACCTATGGGATGTTGGTTACATCGTCACTGCTAAAGTCACTAACGAAGGTCCATACGATGGTGCTTTTGCTCCACAATTATACGTTGGCTACCCAGAATCTGAGGAATTCCCATCTCCACCAGTTCAATTACGTGGTTTCGACAAAGTCTTCTTGGAAGATGGTGCTTCAAAGTCTGTCACTTTTGAATTGACCAGAAAGGATCTATCTGTCTGGGACACTGCTAGCCAATCATGGAAAGTGTTGAGAGGTGATTACAAGATCTACGTTGCCTCCACCTCTAGAGAGCTTGAGCTAGTTGACACCATCACTTTAGAATAAGCCAAATATTTCATTTCTTCACCAACGATAGAACACATTTCTTTTCTTATGTGTTTATGATATAATCAAAAGTTACTTGATTTCACTTGATCAGTGTCTCTAGAATGTAGACCTTCTTCCACCAAAACATCATTCGGATGTTGCCACTAATGTTTCTTTGCGTGTATCAATATCTGGAAGTTGAGACTCAAATACCTTATAGTAAAGGTGTTACGATAAGTTTAGAATACAGAATACAGACTCACAACCAAGTCTTCTCAAGTCCACAATTGACACTTAGAGCTCGACCCCACCGGGCTTTGATTGGATTGCAGATTCTTGTCTTTGTGGTAATAATTTGTTTCTGTGGCAGTCAATTGATTGTTTCTGTGGTTTCAGATCGAATAATAGATTCTCAGAAATCTTAACAAACTACAATCCACTTTTATGAGATCAAGTATCTGGAGTATGTATCAAGACCTTTGATTATCAGTCACCAAGTGGAGTAGTAAAATGTTTCCTGTCTAGGTGGGAGAAAGGAGGGATCTGGAAGGACAGCAACAGAAGCTGAAGAGAAAGGAATGGATTGAACATGGTGATGAGAGACTAAGATGAAAAAGAAACTAGATGTAATGCTATCTTGATTGACTTGAAGGTATCATTTGATGATTTAGGCTGAAGACTGATGACAATGAAGAACAAAGGATCTCTACAGAAAGATGGACAGACACAGATGAACATGGATAGGAAAGCCAAAGAATGGCGATAGAATCCTATCTATAGAGAATAGTCAGCTGAAAGCTCAATTGGATTGGCACATGATAGCTCAGACTGATCAAAAGCTTGATGAAGACAAGCTAACCAATCAATACAAAAGGTTGGTCCCAGGCGTGCTCTATGCTATGAGCCGCCAAATAGTGCCTCCCCTGGCACCGTTCTCATTACGGTGCCATTTATGGGGAGATGAGCTCTATGACGGCTACGGTTTGTCCGTTTTGCTCAACTAGCCATAGATAAGGTTCTGGTAAGAACCAAAGCTGGGTCAAAGCAAATCACCTGTGACAACTAGAAGGCTAGAAGGAAGATACATGTGATAGAAATAGTAACTGGATCACAGTCCAGCTCTACTGAGATCGGTGGATGCGACTGTGATTATTGAAAGAGCGTTAGTCGTGGCAAGTCGTCATACGTCAGAGTTTTGGCACCTTCTTAAGTTCATAAAGTTGAGGATGCTGTGCTGAATTGCCCAACTTAATGAGACTGAACGTGATCTACCAGCTCATAACTCAGAACAGGACAGCTTTGGTTGACCTTAGATGGAACTTCCAGAGAATCAGGCGGAATGAAACTCTTTTCACAATCAGTCTCCTGATGTTGACTACAGCTCTGACATCTTGGTTGTTCGCATTGGGGGCTCGTCTTGTAGTATGTGGGGATGCTTCCTACTCATTTGTGTGATGACAGTCATTGAAGATGGTAATTACAGAACTGATACACAAATTTGAGATATGATGCATTTCATTATGCCCAGGTTGGAAGTCAACTATACAGATCGTATACCTATATATGCTTACAAGCGAATCAAGCCCTTTTACCTAGGAATTGAGCGATTGATTCACGAAGTTCGACATCGCTGTAGCTCTTGGAGAACTCGGAGTCCCTAACTGGAACAAGGTTCAAATGGTTAGCTGACTCTTCGTCTGGATTTTGATCAATTCTGTATTGTTTGATGAATTTTTCATTGAGAGTCTCCACGATGACTTCATTACCAATCTTGTAGAACTTCAATTCCTCAGTTCTGTGCTTACCTAGCAAGACTTTTCTCTGATGTAAGTCTGCAGATGCTGATGGCTCATCTTTCTCAAAGGCATTCTTGTAAAATTCGATTCTTTCTAGTTGAACATCGTCACTAAGAGTGAATGTTGAGCGTGTATCACTTCTAGAAACATTGGCAGATCCAATTTTAGAATACAAAACCATGAAGGTAACAGAGAACCCATGAACCAAGATAGAAATAACAACTGTGAATGAAACTATTGGCCAGATTTTGAATAAGACGTTATAATAACGACTATCTTCAGTGATATCTTCGATAGATTCAATATGAGCTGCTTTTAAGATGGCATCCTTAGTAACAAAAGTACAAAAAATAGCACCGACACCAATAGGACCGAAATGACCAACAAAGAGAGCTTCTCCCCAACTTGTAAAAGCAGGAACAAACGTCTTTGCCATCAACACGGCAGGGATTCTTCTCAAAAAGATTATGACAATACCAAAGACGATCAATCTCCAAATATCAAGACCCATGGCTATATTATTGAAATCTTTCCATGGAATGATAGTACCAAAATATAAGAAGTATCCAACATTCAAGAGTAAATCGATAGAGTTGGAAAGATATTGACCTTCAGTTTTTGAAGCGAACCAACCATTCCATGCGAAAGCACCACCTGCTGCGAAGGAGACCAATAAATCATCGACACCAATAATGGATCCTAAACCTGTACAAATTAAACTTAGTAAGATGTAAAAAATCAAGAAAGATTCTTTATCGATATAAGCCTTGCTTTCACAGAATTGAATGGCTTTTCTTCCAAGATATCCAATGACAACCCCTAGTAAAATACCTAATACACACTCGTATAACAGAGCAACCAGGACGAAATCTTTGGCGATCACTCCAGCTTGATTGGCATGAACCAACAAATTGACACCTAATAATACAAAAGGAAAAGCGAGTCCATCATTCGCACCTGATTCAGCACTAATCAAATGTCTAACATAGGCTGGGATTCTCTCACCGAATTTCCCTTTACCGACAATAGCAGCAGCCAAAACTGGATCTGTTGCAGTTATGGACCCTGTAATTGCCAGACCATCGACAAAAGTGAACCCTGGGAATATCAAATAGGCAAAAGCACCAGTGATAACCCAACCCAAGATCATGGTAAAACATAACAAGACGATGACTGATCTATAGTTGAACTTCATATATTTTCTTGGTAACTCAACAGAAATAGCAAAGATCTGAATGATCAAAGTGATTCTAGAGATCTCCTTTGTGATATAATCAGTATCACCCCAGTTTAAAGGGTTTACAAAATCAGCAACATGAGGTCCAAAGATAGTACCTATGAAAGTAGAGACGACAGCTTCACCGATAAACAGCTTCTCTTTCATCAAAAGCGAAATCAAGCAGAATATAGTAGAGAAAATCCCGATAATAGCATAGCACTTGTGTGCCTGATCAACGTCGAGTTGATCCCATAACTTCATGCCCTTGCAAAGACAAAATACTCTTTTGATTTAGCTAGTAGTGAAGAATTTTCAAAGAAAAATCAAGGAAATACTTCCAAAAGTTTGACAATTGGCGCACGTTTCCTAAGAGTTCTTCAAATAAGAGTCAAGTCTGAGAACCAAGCCAGCTATAATCTTGGCGTTTAAAGATTTAACGGTCGGTCATAAATGAAAAAATTGGCGGTTTATGATATCTGTTTTTTCGCCAAAAGGTCGAGACGATATTCCTGATTTGGACATAGCGTAAATTTGGCACAGTTAGTTGCGCAATTACCGCATTCGGACATTTCGGTGAACAATCGCGAGATTTTTAGAAAAAACGCCAGACAACATTTCCTTCCACAAAATGAATAAATTTGAAGCGCTAATTTAAATAAGGAATTTCATAATAGAATCAGTTTATTTATCACTCAATTCTTTTACTGAACAACAATGTCATTCTTCCAGAACTTCTCCAAGAACTTACAGGACGGTCTAAATGAAGGTTTAAAAGAGGCTCAGAAATTGTCTACTGAGTTTACCCCTTTGGCTCAAAGAACTGCCAGACAATTACAAGAGAAATTTGGTCAAACTGATGATATCTCCCAATTACCTGAGGAATTTGTCGAATTAGAGAAACAAGTTGATTTGTTGAAGACGGTGTACAACAATTTACTTTCAGTCACAAGTACTTACGATAGTGAAAGTTACGATTATCCAGTCAACGTTAGAGAATCTGTTAATGACATCTCTAAAACGATCTCCACCAAAGTTGAAAAACTAGCAAGTGCAAGATCCACCACTGAAGCACAATCAATCCTGATTCAATCAACTACAAAAGCTCAACCAAAAACATTGAATCATGCCATTAGCACAGCTACAAATCTTTCAGCTTTAAAAATTCAACAAAATGCCTCTGATGATTCATTCGATTTGATCGCTCAAGGATTGACTCAATTAGGACAAACAGAGACAAAGATAGGTGAAGCTAGATTACAACAAGATAAATTGATTCAATCTAAAGTGAATGATCAATTTAGAAAACAACTAAGATCTGAATTCGTCAAGGCTGATAAAGCTAGAAAATTAGTTGAAAACAAAAGACTGAGTTATGATGCTGCTAGAAGTTCATTGAAGAACGCTAGACCTGAAAAAGAAGCCAGTTTAAGAGTCACTTTGGAAACTTTGGAAGATGAATTCGCTGCTGCTACTGAAGATGCTGTTTCTGTTTTGAGACATGTTGTTTCAACAGCTTCTCCATTGAAGGAATTAGTCGAGTTCGTTACTGCTCAATTGGCTTATCATAAAGCTGCTGGTGAACTATTGGAACAATTGCTTCCAAACTTGGAATCTTTGAGAGATGATTCTGGTGCTAGATTATCTGATATTGATGATAACTAGATCAAAGAATTTGTGTATACTATCTCTTATTATGTTTTACTTGGCTTTTATTATCTATATATTCTTGCGTCTTTTCTAATACATTATATACATCAGGGTATTGTTGATTGTATCCATTATCATTCATCATTGTCATTTTCATCATTTTCATCATCTTCGTCATCTTCAGCATCTTCATCATCTTCATCATCTTCATCATCTTTAGTCTTAATGTTCCATTGAGCTTCGATATCCCATCTACTACCATTCGCATTGAAACTCACGTATTTCACAAATTTCAACACTGATGAATCTCTCAACATCAAAGTGAACTTATTCCAACTTGCTTGAGTGTTGACTAATACGGAATCATCATCATTGGAACTCTTGTAGATAGCAGCATCATCATCTTCATCTTCTTCGGTGATCATACTTAATTCATAACCACCAAACTCTCCCGATTCCCAACCTTTTGAAGGGGTCAAACATAGAGTTGCCTCTAACAATGCATCGACTTCAGAACCTTGGTTATTAATCGTTGTGGCTAGTTTAAAATCATGACCTGGTCTGAAACGTCTCACTAGGATTTGATCAGAGATTGGAATAAGATCAGTCAAGAGACTTAACCATTTCTTAAAACTGATGGATTTCATGAAACTTGCAAGTTCAATTAATTCCGTGGTTGTTTCATGTTTTGTTGTAAGTTTTGTTAGTTGAAAGTTTGGAGATTCTTGTGGTCCACTGATCGATAACTTAACACCATCCTCGGTGATTTGCTCTTGTTGTTTACCATCAATGTACAAATAACGCCATTTATGAGGTGGACAAGAGATCTTCCATGGGAATTCGACTTCGTTTTGATGTTTTGGCATGATTTCATCCAATTCTGTGGATCTTATCTGTTTTTTCAACATTGAGGAGTATTCGTCATTCAATAAACCATCAATTTCAATGACGTTCTCTTCTATGAATTGTTTTTGTAACTCTTTGATTTTAGATAGTTGAAGTAGTTCAGGATTGATATATTTTTGTAAATATTTGATGTCATAATCACTTAAACCTGTGACATCTTTATAATTCTGGATCTCAAAGTCAGTGAAAGGAGTTCTGACTTCTTTAGGAAAGTCAAACTCTTCTAGTTCTTTACTCTCAAGTTGTTGTAATGTACTTTTCCCTTCAATAGCTTCTTGTTCACCTTCGATAAATCCATCTTCACCAGTCTGTGGGATATGATACCATCCTTGGATAGATAGTCTCTGTTTATCCACTCTCACCTCTTCAACATCATGGAAACTCAAACCTGGTTGAACATTAAAGAATGCAATTTGATTGAATTGTGGAACAAGTTTCTTTGAATAATCGACTTTAGGAACATTAGGAATGACAGCAGGAAACAATCTGAGTGCTCCACCGTAATGTTCTTTCCATTGCTTATCTGGATCAGGCATGTATAAAATGAAACTGACTCTTCTTGAACCGATAACATCGTCATGTGTTAGCAAATGACATCCTTTAGTATAGGTGTTTATACTCATATCGGTCTTGGTCCCACTCAACTTCCCTGATTTGGTCACCGAGCTGATAAAGTCTCTGAATTCTTGGGAATATAATGCTTCTCTAAGTTTGAACAACGAGGGAAGTCTTGAAAGATCATCCCAATTTAGACCTGATAGATTAGCTAAATCACCACTTTGATGCACTTTATAAATATCTGTCTCTTTCTTTGTGAAGTGAATCTCAGTCTCAATCTCTTTTCTAACGTTTCTTAAAAGTGTGTCATCCATCAGGTTCTTGATGGTTCCCCATTTATACGGTTCAGAATGAGCAATCTGTTCGGTAAGTTCTGTCTTGAACTGTTCATTAAAGATTCCAGACCCAAAATATTGTTTAACGTCAGACTTTTCTGGGAATTGTAAGTTACTTTTTTTCACTGGACTTGTTTCTGTAGACTGTGCGGAGTCTGGTGCTCTCTTAGCAGCGATCATCTTGAGATTAGCAGCAGTTACCGGGAGATTTCTTGTATGGTTGATGACTTTGGTGTCAAAATTTTTCCCATCGCATGTTCTTTTAGTGCAGGGTAACACGGTCTAAATAGATAGTTAGAGAGAGAGACTGGTACATAATTTTGATTAGATGAATTGTGTTCGTAGAGATCCTTCAGTTTGGGTGTTGAGAGAGTGAGTTTGATACGCTTCGGAGAAGTGCTGAGAACTGAGTTTATGGTTTTCTCAGTCACAAGGCTACATGTTAAAGAGAAATAGATCTTAAAAACCCCATATTGATGATGATTGTGATGATGATGATGCCAGATATTGAAATGGTATCAAGAAGAAGAAGAAGTTCTTACAAGTCCAGTTTGAGAGAATTTACATCATTCAATCACAAAAACAGCAGTTTCTTTTATTCACATGTTAATTATCGTATCACCATCATTGGAAAAGCTTCAAGCTCTATGATGAGAATCCAGAGGCTCAACGACCAACTTCTCAAAAGAGTACATCTGGCTGATCTTACTCTGTCTCTCGAGCACTTTGAGTTCAGCACGTGCCTTCTGGAAAGCCTGAGTGATATCTTCTTGATTCTGTAGAGTTTTAGATTCTTTGAAAGCGTCTCTTGATCTTCTCAAGAAGTAGTTTTTGAAGTTGTAGTTGTTGAATTTCGACGAGTTTCTGACGAACTGTCTGTAAAGGGAAAGCACCTGGAGTCTAGAAGGAGCAGAGGACATATTGATAACCTGATTTGACTAGAATTTGAGTTTAATTTATAAGTGTTAATTTATAAGTTTATAATCAGATTCTGACGGCGGCGTAAAAAATGATGAGCTGCTGCTGTGGCACGTGACCACCATCAATCTTTTTATCGGAGATATTTTTGATCGCGAAACTCCGAGATAATTTACAAATTGCAACACAAAACAACATGAAATTTATATGGCACATAGTTCTATTTACATAGTGATTTATATAAATAATCAGTATTGAACAGATTGATAGAGATTTGGAAGGTTCAACAGAATGGTCAATATCACAGGCAATTTGAACGTGGATTACTTCATCACCGTCGCTTTTGGTCTTCTTTCCACCACTATCACTCAAGCAATAGTGCTATTTCAAACATTCATCATCGATTATCCAGACATTGCAGGTCCAGTGTTCATCATACTCGGTGCTTTTGTGCTATACTACTTCATCAAGAATGCCGTCGCTATCATATACAGTCTAGTGGTGACGATCGTGAAGGCAGTGCTGATATTCACAGTCTTATCCTTGGGACTGTGGGTCTATCTACGTGGAATTGATTCATTCAAGAGTGATTTTAACAACATTGTTGATTTCACCTCCAATTTTGATGATGATTCAATGGACAACGTGAGGTCTTATTCCCGATTCGGTGGTCAGTTCGGTCAACAAGTGCTTCGCTTCATAAACAACGGCGCCGAGTGACCCATCTGTTATAAAAGGGAATAAATGTACAGCTCTGCCTAGCTTATCTATAGATCTCTGCCTAGCTCTCCTTCTAACTCCCAGTAAAAAGCGAAAACTGGCTCAGCGGACGAGCCGGCTTTAGCTCAAAAAAAAAGCGCGAAAAATCACCGTAATTTCTAAGCCTGATTTACAAGTAGTAATAAAGTGGTGATGTGTAACAAGAAAAGTAAACAAATTGACTCTTTAAACTGATTCTTTCCAACCGAAACTAGTCGATCAAGATTCAAGATGGTCAAAGACACAGAATATTACGATGTTCTCGACATAAAACCAGAGGCAACTCCTGCTGAGATCAAAAAGGCTTACCGTAAGAAGGCGATGCTGACCCATCCTGATAAACATCCAGATGATCCAGAAGCTGCCCTCAAATTCCAACAGGTCGGTGAAGCTTATCAGGTTCTAAGTGATGAGAAGCTCAGATCGAGATATGACGAGTTCGGTAAAGATCAAGCTGTTCCAGAAACTGGGTTTGAGGATCCAAATGAGTTCTTTACTGCCATGTTTGGTGGTGAGGCTTTCCATAATTGGATTGGTGAGTTGACCATGTTGAAAGATCTGACACAAGCTGCTGGTGTTCTGGAAACTGAAGAGAAAGTAGAAGAAGAAGAAGGGGAAGGTAAGAAACCCACTAATGGTGAAACAACAAGCTCAACTGATATCTCACACGTGACAGAAGGTGATCAACTTGGAACCCCAACTACTGATAGTACTATCAGTAACTCATCTTCCAAATCTACCAAGAAACCTAAGATCAGTGCTAAACAAAGAGAAGAGCTCGATAAACTGAATGCTCAAAGAAAAGAAGACAAAAAGAAAAGGGTTGAGGATCTTTCGACAAAATTAGAATCCAAAATCGAAAGACTCATTGAAGCTGAATCTGATATTGACAAAGTCACTCAATTCAACAAAGATCTTGAGAAAGAGATCGATGAATTGAAAATGGAATCATTTGGATTGGAATTATTACACACCATTGGTAAAGTATACAACTCAAAAGCCTCTGCATTCATCAAATCACAAAAAACATTTGGAATCTCTAAAATCTTCACAAGTGTTAAACAAAAAGGTTCCACTGCAAAGAGTGCTTGGAATATCCTCTCCACAGCAATGGATGCTCAAACTTCAATGGAAGAAATGGTGAAAGCACAAGAAAAAGGTGAAGAATGGGATGAATATAAAAAAGCAGATTTTGAAAGAACAATGACGGGGAAATTCGTCGCTACTGCATGGGTTAGTTCAAAATTTGAAATCCAAGGTGTTTTAAGAGACGTGTGTGATAAGATCTTGAATGATAAGACCGTATCATCAAAGGATAGAATCAAAAAAGCACAAGCGTTATTGATCATTGGAAATAGTTTCATAAAAGCTCAGAGATCAAGTGATGAAGATGAGGAAGTCAGATTGTTCGAAGACCTTATGTATGATGCTACTGCAAAGAAAGGTGTCAAGAAATCGAAATAGTTATACTCTCTTTAATCTAATATCGACCATAAAGACATATATCTGTGGTTTGGAAAGACATAACTTTTGTAGTTATTAATCCGTATCATACATTATTCACAATTCATACAAATATCATCAAAGAAGAGGAACAAAATATATATATGCATTCATTAGACACCAGATGAACCAAACTTTAAAGCCCAATCATCAAACTCTGACAAGTTTTCTTTACTAACACTAGGTTTTATATACTTCAACGAGTTTTCAAAATCTTGTAATTCAATTGGCCTAATAGCATCTCTTGTAGTAGAGAGTAACTTATCACCTAATGATCTTAATGGACCCATTGCAGCATCTTTTGCTAATGCAGTGATATCACTCCCAGAATAACCATCAGTCAATTCAACTAATCGCCATTGATCCTTCTCATCCATCGTATGTTTCTGATGTGCTAATAATTTGATGATTTGTGCTAATCTAGTTTCACCTTCTGGTAATGGGATGTATTGACGACGAACGAATCTTCTTCTTGCAGCTTCATCAATAGCCCATGGAAGATTTGTCGCTGCGAGGACTAGAACTCTTTGAAGATCTTCACCATGATCACGACCAGCTGCAGCATGTGTGAGTTCACTCCATTGAATAAGAAATTCATTCTTGATACGTCTTGATGATTCATTTTCACCATTTTCATTTCTTGAGGATAACAAAGAATCGATCTCATCAACAAAGATGATTGAAGGGGATAACTCTCTCGCAAGTAAGAATAAAGCACGCACAAGTTTTTCACTCTCACCTAGATATTTTGAAGTCAAAGATGATGCACTGATACTGAAGAAAGTTGATTTGGATTCAGTGGCAACAGCTCTAGCTAACATGGTCTTACCTGTACCTGGAGGTCCAAATAATAACATACCTCTAGCTGGTTCTCTCAAACCAGAGAATAAATCAGGTCTTAGGAAAGGATACACAACAGTCTCTTTCAATGAATTCTTCGCAGTTTCTAAACCAGCGATATCATCCCAATGGACTTCATCACCTCGAACAACAATCTCATTGAAGATCTGTTTGGCAGATGCAGCATCGATACCTCTTATACCTTCGATGATTTGATCTTCCATTTTAGCACGAACTTCTTTTTCAGAAAGTTCCATTTCTTCAACGATACCATCTTCGGATGATTGAGAATGTATCGTCTCAGTATCTTTCGTTTCTGTACTTATAGGTGATTCTGATCTGATTCTTGATGCTGATGATGATGATGAGGGTTGGCCTGGTCTTCTGACAGGTGCCCTGGTGGCGGTTGGTTTCTTTGCCGATTGGGTATTAGTGGTGGTGGTGGTGGTGGGTTTCGGTTTGACTGTAGGTCTTGGAGTAGCTCGTGTGGCTGATGCTGATGTAGGGGATGGTTTGACAGGAGGTTTCGTTGGTCTAGTTGATCCAGGTAATGGTTTTGGTTTGGAAACAATCCTTGAAGATGCAGTTGGTCTGACAGTTGATGGTTTGGTTGATGTTGTGAGTGATCCTGTTGGCTTGATAGGTGCAACCTTTTTAGTGGAAGGAAGAACTGAAGTAGATGCAGCTTTTGGATCATGTGGGTTTGGAAGACCAGCTCTTTGAGCAAGAGGTCTAGGAGCTGGTTTCTTTGGCTGGGGTGGTAATAATGTAGAAGTTTTGGGTATCGGTGGTCTTGATGAAGTAGGTTCAATTGGCAAAAAATTTGACGAGTTTCTCTTAGGAGAACCTGAGACAGATTTTTTTGGTGATGGTATATTGATATCCAGTTTCTCAAATTCAGGGAAGTCCAACTCATGATTTCTTGATCTAACTAGTCTTGATTGTAATGCTGTGGCTTCTAATTGCTGTAGTGCCTCGTTCCTCTTCTGTGATTGGATACTGTCATCAATCAAGTCATCTTCAAAGCTCTGGTCGAATATATCAATCAATTCTTCACTTTCTCTAGGACTGGATTGTGGAGATATTGCCGACAAACTTTTAGATGGAGCCCAGTTGGATTGTTTACTTGTACCTTTATATGTCAAGTTTGCAGCAACTCTTGAAGCTTCATATGCTTTATTGTATGATCCAGGAGCACTAGAAAATTTGTGAGGTTTCTCAGCTCTCAGTGTCTTCAGTAGCCTCGGTTTTTGCTGTTCTTGTACTTGTTGCTTTCTAACAGTGAAAGTATGAGGACTTGCACTTCGCAGAGTTGGAACGGAATATGCAGACGAGTATTGATTTCCTCCAGATGGCCGTACTTCAGGCTCATACAATCTGCGAACTCTTTCATAATGCTCTAATCCTTTAGCGTCCAATTCTTCAATACCTTCTCTTAAATAGAGTTCATCAGCAGAATAACCATTTGAGGAGAACGATTTGTTTATCACGTCCATCTTGTACAGCACGTTTGTATGGAGACCTTTCCAGCCTTGAACAGCAGACTTGTAGTCGCCTCTTTCTTCGAGGGCAATGTTTTGTATGGTTCTATTGCACGTATCATTGTACAGTTGTGTAAGGTCGTCCAGAGGACCAGCCGGTCTCTTTCTGATGAAGTTCATGGTTCCTTGTTATCTAGGTATTCTGTATGTGTGATTGAGTCTGGTATAATTGGGAAGTATGGGTAATTAATGCCTGGTGTATTTCATATGGTAGATAGATAAGGAGATGTGGTACTTCCGTCGAGAGATTGAAGTGGTCAGACGTTGTAGTTGAAGAACAAATAGCAGCAGCACAAAAAGTAGCGGATTGTTTAAGTGAAGAAAGCGATGGGATTCAAAAACAGAGAACCAATTTGAAGCGTCAATTTAGCGTGTGACGACCTGTAAAATGTACTGCTTTTTTCAATTAAAACTGTCACAAGTTTAATTTGAAGCGCATTTTTTTGTTTTCGTTTTCGCTCAAAAAGACAAACAGACAAAAGTCGGTACACGCCGCATCATTTCAGGCTGTGAAAACATGATTAGAACAGTACCAAGAAACTACAATCAATCTATAAATAGCGAGAGATAGCTGCTTTCCACTGAACAAATACCATCTTTATTTGCAACTCGTATGACAAAAAAGAGGTTGCTGATGAAGACTGGCGATCAGCAAGTAGTGGTTCACTGAGAATGTCGTCATCTAGTCAGATTATGATCTCGATTACATAATAAATTAGTCATGATTTTGTGTCAAGTATGAGAAGGTTTGATTTATTCAGAGATCGGTATCATTATCTTTCATTGCCATTGCCACTCACGATGGACAAGCTGCTTGATCACAGTATCTGGAAACCCACAAATGGAGCTTTCAAAACCACAACAACCCTCCAGACAGACTAAGTCTTACAAACGATGAATCACAAAAATGTGTTGATGGAAATATCATTCCTGTCTTTGATACTCTCCACTCCATGAAGGCTCTGCATTCTGATGTTCATCTAGGAAACATCTTGTGTACAGAAGAGTCCGATTGTACAAATGACATCAATAGTATAGATCTTGGAAAAGTCATTAACATATTGAAGTTCTCATTCCTGAACGTAGATTCAAAGCGAAATCGTATTTTTGCAGATGATACACGACCCTAGATGTCATTGAATTGCTGTCTAGCGAGTCTCTCGATACATTAGGGGAGCATTTGCAAAGGTTTATGGTCCAGAATGAACTAAAAAACAGTTAGATAGGAAGATACAAAATAAGAATGAAAATCTTAGTGTTATCAAAGCTGAAATTGTATATTGAGTAGTGTGAATGTCTTGATCTTACGGAATCCACCATCATGAAGGCACTGAGATGGCAGAATCTTAATAAACCAATCTTTATCTCACCAGGAAAAAACTCAACTGCCAACGCACATGAAAATCACATCAACAATGACTCGGTCTCGCAGCAATCCCACCTAATTGAATAAGCAGGAAAGCCTTCCTGAGAAACTCGCCTAGACGAGCACTGCAAGAATGATTCCGCGCCTGCGTCCGTGCCATACTAGTAAGCAGCCAAATTCTCTGGTTGAACTTTCTGAAGAAGAGAAAAAGTTAGAAACATTGGAAAGTTTGATTTTTTTTTTCACTTTTGTGCTTCTCGGAGAAATGTACGGCCTCAACATACATACATATTGTTTAGGGTTTATCACTACAGCAGCTAGTTAATAGAGATGAATAAGTTAATTTTGAGTTGTCTGTTGATGAGATTATACGTTGAAGACGGCTACTATGGAGCATAACAAGATGGCTAGTACCGAGACGACCTTGGCAGCCCACCAGACATGTTGAACGATGAATGGACAGAGATTGAATTTGAAGTCCCATCTCTTAATATCTTGTCTGAAATGACCAGAAAACAACCCGATATTTCCACCGTAATCACCCATCATAGCTCTCACAGTGACCTCTTTGACGTTGACTTTCTCCTTTGGGTGTTTCGTAGCGAACCAATTTGCTTCACCATCTTGATTATAGTATGTTTCACAACCTTCATGATCATGTCCCGTTAGGATCAAGCCTGGAAATTCATCATCAAACACCAAGTTCAACACACGTTGAGTGACCTCATCACTCAAATGATTTTGAGACCTTAGTTTTCCAATTTTGTATTGTTCTCTAGCATCTTGTTTATAATAGTCGTGATATGGACCATCGACACATAACCCTTCTTCTTTATAGAATGGAACATGGGTCAACAAGACAGTAGCGCCTTTGAACTTTCTTTCAAATAGTTGATAGAGGAATTCCCAGGTGTATTCAAGGAATTCAGGTTGTAAAGCAGGTCCTTCTAACAATAAAGAATTCAAAACAACAATTCTCCAAGCTTGTGGAGTACCAGTCTCATATTCTATCCAGAAGTTGTCCTTACCGAACAGTTCGGTATATCTAGCCATATGTTGCCAAGTAGCATCACCAGAGTATCCAATATCATGATTACCACTGACGTTCAAGAACAATGGCTCGTTTTCAAATCTTTTCACATATCCATCTGTATTCCAATCATAGACATCGGAGTATCCGTACTCATGTTCGTGAATTGGGAGTGGTTTAACGTTATCGTGGAAAGTTTTCCAATCAATCTCATCATGCTCTTCGATGAAGTTTAAAACGTATTCTCTCTGCTCATCAGGTTGGTCAAACAATCTAGTAACGTATCTTCTTGTTCTGTTGAAAAACTCACTATCACCAATCCATTGAGAGCTGAACAGATCGCCCAATACAGCAACATGTGAAGGTTGTAATCTGTTTTTCATGACCTTGTAGATATGGCCCAAGTAATGATCATTACCGTAATTATCAAGACGTTTGATGTATGGTGTTGATGGCCAATTCCCGTTGATCTGAGGATCACCAATGGCAAACATCTTGATGTCAGGCACATCTAGTTGAACTGGTTCAGAAGGGAAGAGACGAGTTTGAAGTAAGTCACCGATGTATGGAACATCTTTCAGTTTCTGCAATATTGGAGATTCAGTCTTGAATGGGGTACTGTGATGCCACGAACACTGCTTTGAGTTCAGGCTCGGATAGGTATATATATAAAGGTTCAAGATTACAGCCAATGCGACCACGAAGTAAGTGAATGACCGGAACAATGACATGGTAGGCTGGATCTTACTACCTATTTCAAGATGGAAGTAGTACGTTACGTTTTTGTTATTGTGGTGAACTCAGATTTAGTTATAAAGTCGGAAGTTGACGCGTTTGTTGCAAAATAAATCTGTCTTATCGTTATATAAATCGGTTTAATATCATGAGTGAAGCTATAATAGAGGTATCTCAAGTATCATTCATAAACATTAGCTACTTAAAGAAGAACCAGAGATTATCATATGAGTTATATCAGAGTATTTCAAAAGGTATCACGTGAAAGTTGACCGACTGGACTTTTCACTCATATTATTCGTGTGCACCATTGAAAAAGGCATCATAAAGATAAAGGAACTTGTTTGATACAGAAAGCTCAGAATTGTTTGGGACAAGATGAGTTCGTTACCAAAGAGAATCATAAAGGTATGTACTGTAATCTGATCTACAAACAATTGCTTTCTTCACTGTTTCCTTTCGGTGAAGATAGCACATTTGTGGCAAATTAAGAGCTGATTTCTAACATACTACAACCAGGAGACCGAAAGACTTGTGAGTGATCCAGTCCCTGGTATCACCGCTGTACCACACGAAGAGAACTTGAGATACTTCGACGTCACCATTAACGGACCAGATCAATCGCCATACGAAGGCGGTGTCTTTGAGTTAGAGCTATACTTACCTGATGACTATCCAATGATTGCACCAAAAGTCAGATTCTTGACCAAGATCTACCATCCAAACATCGACAAACTAGGAAGAATATGTCTAGATGTGTTGAAGAACAACTGGTCACCAGCGTTGCAGATCAGAACCATTCTGCTCTCCGTGCAAGCCTTGCTAGCGGCCCCTAACCCAAATGATCCATTGGCCAATGATGTTGCCGAGGAGTGGTTACAAGATGAGAACCAGGCTATCGAGACCGCAAAGAAGTGGACTGCCGAGTACGCTAAAGCTAAGTGATTACAATTTTGCATGTGTAAGGAAGTAATGGAGTAACGATTATCTATCTATCTGTCTAACTATTATAACTGTAGCTATTATTGTTCCAGTGAGCAGCGAGCAGTGACGAGCAAATATCTGCCTAACTGTCAATTCCCGTCCCTGCCCGGTGTCTCCGCCCGGCGTCTGTCCACACTCTACTGTCCAGCCACTGACCATCTCCTCCTGTATCTCCGCGAAACTCCTTCCAAATTTTTATAAATCAATCGGCTTAAACGCGAATAAAAAAATTTACGCCTGTGATTTCGGGACTGATTAATCAACTGCCACCGAGAAGCTAAGGAAAAAAAAATTTGATTGATTTTGTTACTTGTACAATTTCACAAAGCTCAAGGTAAAGCTAACCAGACAATTGCACCCCGCTGTCAGTCCAACAGACGCGGTATTCTTGCTCCCACTATTCTGGCACCCGTCACCGCTGTTCTTCCCTCGTGTTCCGCGTGTTCCGCCGTTTTTCTTCTGTACCGTTCCCATTCTGGACAGATCATTCCTTGAAAACACGCTTAATTGAAGCATCGAATTACATCACATTGCAATCACACCCACTGAATCATGTCGGGTCCAGGTAAATGGGATTCGAACAACTCGCCACAGAGCCCGTTCAACGACGATAACAGGTTCCAGGAAATCAACCTCAGTGATGACCCGCTGCCGGGCTCTCCGACTCCCATGATGAACTCTGATACTATTGATTCAGCACTGCAAGTGCCCAAGAAAACCGCTGTGAGAAGTGGTTCCATCCTGAAGAACAACACGTCTAGGAGAAAGAACACTAGTGCCAAAATCGCGTTCAGTGACCAAGATGAGTTCAAAGCGGGTCACAACGAACTAACCAGATCAATCTCCAATAGCTCTTCGATCGCGGCAACTCCAGTACAACACACACATGCTAGATTTGATGATAGCCTAGAGACAAACTCCAATGCCAGCTTTGCGGATGTTGACAAAGAACACGAAGCATTGCCTAGAAAAGGCTCCGTGATGAAGAGACAACGTTGGGGTACTCAAAGGAATAAAGCAGGAAAGCCCACTGTGGGTAGAGCTAAAACTCTTAGATGGAGAAATCATAGATCGATTAGCAAGCCTAATCATGACTCTGAAGATGGTCACCCTTCTGAGAGTGATGATGAAGATAGAGCCAAGAACAGAGCTGGTGAATTGAGAACCATTTATTTCAACATGCCGTTACCACAAGAGATGGTTAATGAGAACGGTGAACCTTTGATTGATTACCCAAGAAACAAAATTAGAACAACGAAATACACTCCATTGACATTCATACCAAAGAACATCTCATTCCAATTCAGAAATATTGCTAATGTGTATTTCTTAATTATGATTATTATGGGTTTCTTCAATATTTTTGGTGTTCCAAACCCTGGGTTATCTGTTGTCCCATTAGCCGTGATCGTCGTGATTACTGCCATCAAAGATGCCGTCGAGGATTCAAGAAGAACAGTCCTGGATATGGAAGTCAATAACACACCTACTCATATATTGCATGGGGTTGAAAATCCAAACACATCGGAAGATAATATTTCATTATGGAGAAGATTCAAAAAACTGAATACAAGAGTATTGATGAAGTTTTTACATTGGTGCTCAAAGACATTCACCAAAGCTGGTAAAGAAAAAGCCAGAATGGAGAAATTAACAAGAGAAGCCACGAACGCAAGAAGATCATTCGATACATTTGAAGACAATAGAAAATCTTTCCAAATGGACGATATGAGCCGTCAAAGCTTTGAAAACCCATTCGGTGATTCTAATAGAGCTATCACTCTTGACGAATCGATCATCGATCCTTCAGTTGTGATATCCCCAAATGCAATGGCTAAATTCGAGAAAGATCAATGGAAAGGTGTCAAAGTTGGTGATATTGTTCGTATCAATAACAACGATGAAATCCCAGCCGACGTCATTCTATTATCTACCTCAGACTCCGATGGAGCCTGTTATGTTGAGACTAAAAATTTGGATGGTGAAACCAACTTGAAAGTTCGTCAAGCTGTGAAAGCTGGTACAGCAATCAGACACGCTAAAGATGTTCAAAGAAGTAAATTCTGGGTTGAGAGTGAAGGTCCACATGCTAATCTTTACAACTATCAAGGTAATATGAAATGGTATGGCGACGATTCTCAGATAAGAAATGAACCAATCACTATCAACAACATGTTACTTAGAGGTTGTTTTTTGAGAAACACAAAATGGGCTATTGGTGTCGTTGTCTTCACTGGTAGTGATACTAAAATCATGCTGAACTCTGGTGAAACCCCAACAAAGAAGTCCAGAATCTCGAGAGAATTGAATTATACCGTGTTGATGAATTTCTTCCTGTTATTTATTCTATGTTTTGTCTCTGGTCTAGTGAATGGTATCTCATACAATCAAGATGCCAACTCCAGAAGTTTCTTCGAATATGGTACTGCTGCTGGCTCGTCTGTTGCCAATGGTATTGTCGGATTCTTTGTTGCTGTCATTTTGTACCAATCGTTGGTTCCTATTTCCCTTTACATTTCCATTGAGATCATCAAGACAGCACAGGCATTTTTCATCTACTCAGATGTCAACATGTATTATCCAAGGTTAGATTACCCTTGTACACCAAAATCATGGAACATCTCTGATGACTTGGGTCAAATTGAATACATCTTTAGTGACAAAACTGGTACATTGACACAGAATGTGATGGAGTTCAAGAAGTGTACCATCAATGGTATCAGTTATGGTAGGGCATATACCGAGGCTTTAGCTGGTCTAAGAAAAAGACAAGGTGTTGATGTCGAAGAAGAAGCCAGTACTGAAAGAGCAGAAATTGCTCTTGACAAAGAAGCCATGATTCAAGAACTGTACTCAATTGCACCAAATGCTTATTTGAGACCCGATGATGTGACATTCGTCTCGAAGGAAATTGTCCAAGATCTTAAAGGTGCAAGAGGTGCTGAACAACAAAGCGCCAATGAAAACTTCATGCTAGCATTAGCTTTATGTCACTCTGTTTTAGCTGAGAAAGATAAAGAAGATCCAACAAAGATTGAATTCAAAGCTCAATCTCCAGATGAAGCAGCTTTAGTTGGTACAGCTAGAGACCTTGGTTTCTCATACGTTGGTAGAACCAAGAAAGGTGTCATTGTCAATGTTCAAGGTGTTGAGAAAGAGTTTCAAATTCTGAATGTGCTAGAGTTCAACTCCACTAGAAAGAGAATGAGTGCTATTGTTAAAATCCCACCAAATGTTGAAGGTGAAGAACCAACAGCCATGTTGATCTGTAAAGGTGCTGACTCCATCATATATTCAAGACTAGCAAAGAGTTGTGATGAAACATTATTGGAAAGAACTGCTCTCCATTTAGAAGAGTACGCCACGGAAGGTCTAAGAACTCTTTGTATTTCCAAAAGAGATCTAACATGGGCCGAGTACCAAGCTTGGAATAAGAAGCATGATGTTGCAGCTGCCGCTTTAGTCAAAAGAGAAGAAAAAATGGAAGAAGTTGCAGATAGTATAGAAAGAGAGTTGGAATTACTGGGTGGTACTGCTATTGAGGATAGATTACAAGATGGTGTCCCAGACACTATTGAACTATTAGCTAAAGCTGGTATCAAACTTTGGGTCTTGACTGGTGATAAAGTTGAAACTGCAATCAACATTGGGTTTTCATGTAACTTGCTGGGTAATGACATGGACTTACTGGTGTTGAAGACTACAGGTGAAGATGTTGAGGGAATTTCTAAAGATCCAAGAGTCATCATATCTCATCTATTAGATAAATACCTACATGAACATTTTCAAATGGAAGGTTCTTGGGAAGAAGTTGAACACGCTAAGACTGAACATGGTCCACCAAAGGGTAACTTTGGTGTCGTTATCGATGGTGATGCTCTGAAACTGGCACTACAAGGTGACAACATGAGAAAATTTTTGTTGCTATGTAAACAATGTAAAGCTGTCTTATGTTGCAGAGTTTCTCCTGCTCAAAAAGCTGCTGTTGTTAAGATGGTGAAGGATACCTTAGATGTGATGACTTTAGCCATCGGTGATGGTTCTAATGATGTTGCTATGATTCAATCCGCTGATATTGGAGTCGGTATTGCCGGTGAGGAAGGTAGACAAGCTGTGATGTCTTCAGATTATGCTTTCGGTCAGTTTAGATTCTTGGCTAGATTGATTCTAGTTCATGGTAGATGGTCATATAAGAGATTGTCTGAAATGATTCCAAGTTTCTTTTATAAGAATGTCATTTTCACGATCGCTTTGTTCTGGTATGGTGTTGATAATCAATTTGATGGTACCTATTTGTTCGAATATACTTATTTGATGTTCTACAATTTGGCTTATACATCCTTACCAGTTATCTTCATGGGTATTTTTGATCAGGATGTCAGTGATGTTGTTTCTTTAGTTGTCCCACAACTTTATACTGTTGGTATCTTGAGATCTGAGTGGACTTTAACTAAATTTTGGTGGTACATGCTTGATGGTTTATATCAATCAGTGATATCTTACTTCTTGCCATACTGCTTATACTACAAGACTGGTCTAGTGACACACAACGGTCTAAATTTGGATCATCGTTATTGGATTGGTACATTGGTAGCTGCTATTGCTTCAATATCATGTAATCTTTACATCACCATCCATTTCTACACCTGGGATTGGTTATCCATGTTGATTGTCTTCCTTTCTATCATGTTAATCTTTGCATGGAATGGTATTTGGAGTTCAGTTATTGGATCTGGTGAATACTACAAAGCCGCTGCTCAAGTTTTCGGATCACTTTCCTTCTGGGCTACCTTGTTTGTTGGTATCATTGCATGTCTGCTACCAAGATTTGTCTATGATGTTACCACAAAATACTTCAGTCCAAAAGACATTGATATCATCAGAGAATGTGTTTCAAGAGGAGACTTCAGTCAATATCCAATGAACTACGATCCAACCGATCCAAACAGAGTGAAAATTTCACAATATTCAGTTGATCACACATTGAAGAACACAAGCAGTACCTCATCCCCACTTCAAAACCATAAGAGATCTTCTTCATTCTTCAAGAAGGAGAATCAAAGAAGTGCCAGTTATCCATTGAATGACGAAGACATCACAACTGAAGAGATTGGAATGGAATATTCAAAAGTCGGTGGAACCCCAAGATTGAGACAAAGTCAACACGCATCAATAGATCATCGTGATGAGGATATCTTGGACTATGTACCAAGAGCTTCATTAGACCGGACCAGAAATTCTATGATGAGGGATCGTCAATTAGGTGATGGAAGAATGAGTGTTGAAAATGCCAGAACTTCATTGGACTTACCTGGATTAACTAAAGCAGAATCACTGTTAAGTAATAGGGAGAAATGAGAGATAAATTCATACTGGCTGGTTATGGGTTTGAAATGAAATGAAACCTTGATCCAGAGATTGGAATTGTCCTGATTGTTGAGAGAAGAGTCACTGTGTTCGATTCATGAACCATGTTAATGTATAATATTGTAATATGTTCAGGTTGTAATGTATAAAGACACTGTTCAAAAACGAAGTAGCTAGCGAGCGATACAGTGGTACTAAACCTCACTCCATGCTCAATGCCTGTTGGCCAAAGAGGCTTGTCATGACCTACGCCCGATTTGTCAGAGATGTAAATGTTTGAACACCGTTGAAGACTAGCTAGCTAATTACTGCATCATTTTAGATCTTCTGCAACATTTAAACAATAGTACATCGAAGTCGACACTCAACACCATGAAGGCTTGGAATCTTCCGACCGACCAATTAATGCCAATATGCAAGTTCTAATCTTGGAAAGAGCCAATTGGGCATGGTCAGCGGTTAGTTTGCTCCACAACTCCTGCAGACGTCCACCACATGAACTCACAAATGGTCAATAGAGATCTGGATGAACGTTCTTGGTGACGACGTGGCAGTTGTCAGTCTTGAGCAGAGCAAGAAAATATCCTGAGTCCCTGCAACTTAAATTGAGTTGTTCCACATCAAGCTGTCCAAATTGCTATGTACTGGTGAGTGTATAATTGGGAAGTTAGTACTGGCTTTAATGTTGGCAAAATACCATCAACGCCGACTGGTTGATGAGGCTACAAATAACAAATTGTTGAGCCAACAATCAAAGAACTAGAAGACCATGGAAACGGCCGAGATTATTTGCCAAATGACAGATTGAGACTATGAAAGATCCACGATGTAATTTCGAATGTTATAGACTTATAGTTCACAGTTCACACTTTCCATAAGTTCTCGAAGTCTGCACTTATCACAAAAACCAGTTAAAGTCTGGACGGCGAGACTAATGGCATGCAGGAATTATCTTTTTTTTTGCTTGGATTGTACTCGTACTCGTAATAGAACGAACGGCCTTATGGTTATGGCAGAGACTAGCCGGGTCTGAAAATGCAGATCAATGATCCGGTGATCTGACTGGAACGTTGGGAGAAATTGTTCTATTCTTACATCAACAAGTAATTGGCTTACAGCAAGATAGTAGATCTGGAGAATTGTATTATTAGTAGTTACTTGTGGAACACCCGAGGCTGGCTATAAGGTAATTGAACCGATTTGCTGCACGCAACAGCTGTTTGGTTCAATCATGATGGTTGAATCCTGGTATCGGTATCGTCGTATAGCTAGCTGGTCGCCGATATCTCGCAAACTTCCAGATCCGGGTGATCGATCCAGAATACGTAGCTCATTTTATATAAAATATCTGTACGACGAGAGCTATGTCAGCATCGACCCAGCAGACGTCGGCAGAATGCCAATTGCCCAAGCGCCTGGTTATCGCTTTCCTCCTAGCCTAAGAGCTTCCAATATCGATGCTCATTAATTCCGCGGAACTTTGAACTAGCTGGTCGTCGATCTCGCAACAATAGGTCTATCGAGAGACGCAAACCACAAAAAGTAGTGAGTGGATCATATTCACGAATCACAAGGCTACAATAGTACATGAGGCAATGAGCAGCACCGATCGATTGAGACATGTGTCTGAAAGGTCTGGTAACTCCGAGACAAGAGACAACTATTGTCAGTTAGGACAGTCACTTCTTGATTCATACTCTTTAGGCAATTATCGTTGATCTGTGGTACCACGAGGATGCTGACTGCTAACTGCTAACACTCTTCCTTATCCGGCTAGATTGGATTGCAATCTGCCTAGCTAACATGTCGCTCCTCGGAAACTGCAGCGTAGGTGAGGCCAGCGACGCACGCACTGAAAGCACTACAAAGATGTACAAGTAACAGATTCTCGAGACTTGCAATGCCCGAAAAGTTTTAGGAGTTCTGGAAGCCAAAACCGAGGCCGGTGAATTTGAAAAAAGTCTCTAACGAGTCTCACAAATATCGATTTCCCCATCAACACAAATTTAAGGTAAGAAGTATCCAGAGTAATCTCAGATTCATGCCTTGTCCACGGTCGTACTAGGTTTTCACTTTTCAAGGGCTTTCTGAAAAATTTTCGATCCTGAATAGCAACTGTTCCCTACCTCCAACAACATCACCGTTTCACCACTTCACCACTCCATCTTTGAGCCTTCCATTATCAACCGCAAGCTGTAAATTACTAAACTGGCTTCTGTATCTTTTGATTGTTCGAGCCTGAAACCACAGATTGACGTTCCCCTCCAATTAACCACCACCACCACTACACACAAAACTTCACCACGAGCAAGCTGTACACAACCACTAACAACTGCTCTCCTCCCAGACACTGTAAGTACTTACATCATTGAACAATTCTCGATCAAATTGGCGTCGTCCGTTTCAAACTTGAACACAATTTGGGGTTTACTTTTTGTGTGAATTCTACTAGGGTGATTTTTCACAAAACTCGGCACCATTCCTCGACACTAGACCGACTTCAAGAAGCACCTGAACTATCTTCTACACCTCTTTAACACCTTGTTCATACTCAATTGGACTCTCGGAACACCCACTTTGTCGGATTACCGTTTTTTGTGACCTCAAACTGACCTTTATTGCTCTAGATCATCCAATCTATACATCTACCACACATATTATAATGAAGGTACCTGGTCTATACAAAGAAGACATTATGCTTCAGCCCAGTACCTTGGACCACGGACTCAACCACACAACGTCGCCACAGACAACAAAGAAGGCCTGGAAGTTGAAAAAGTACTCTAGAACTGATGACGAGATCCAGAAGGAGCAAAAGAAATACGAGGATATGGAATTCACTCCAAGGAAGGCCAGCTCAAGAAGACCAAAAATCAAACCTGGTAACCAAGAGTTTGTATTCGTTGACCTTTCACCAAAGAAGAAGGAAAACGAGGTATCTGCTAACTCAACGCCTGTCAATAACGTGGTCAAATCACCAAAGAAGCAAGGGAGAGTGTCGAGATTGTTCAGATTGACCTCGAGTCAAGAAACACTGAAAGCTAATACAAGTCCAACTCCACTACTCTCCTCCCCTTTAATCAGATCAAAGGATTCCACATCCTCCTTGTGCATGCTTCCCTCTCAACAAACCCAGCTTCAGCCACTACCACAAGCCACTCCTCCTCAGATCCCAACCTTAAAAAGATCTTACACCACATTGGCAGCAGTCTCTCGTTATGAACAACAGCATCAACGTGAGAGATCAAACTCTTCAGCATCGTTAGTTATGACCATATCTGATTCTGGAAGAGCTGTTCTACAACCTCAATCATCGCAATCTCAAGTTCAAACACAGCCCTTATCTGCTTCTTCGTCGACTTCTGATCTATTCTCTTTAACCAGACATAACTCTACAAGACAGACATACTATTCAAGATCTCCTATCCCTTCACCTAAAAGAATGGAATCGCCTGTGCCTCATGATCGTTTCCCTAATCATCCACCCGTCATGTCATTGGAGTCCATTCCTAAGTACAATCTTGACCCAGAGTATACCTCTTCTTCGTCTGATGATGAGTCCGCTGATGCTTTCAAGGCTTTTTCAAAGATCGTGAAGAAATCCAACCGCAAAAGAGCAAACACCGTGAGTTCTGTCGGTTCGAGTACTTCGTCATTCACTGCAATTCCATCAACTGCACCAACTTCAGCCACATCACACAAGCAACTCTCAAGAAACCATTCTGTCTCTTCAATCTCATCAATCTACACCAAAACTGCAAGAATTTCGCCATCAAGAGCAACGTTACTAAGACAAGCCACCACGCCTATCATCTCTTCATTACCTGGTGACTTGACTCCTTCATCATCACAACACTCGAATCCACCATCAAGTTTCATTTTCGGTGATGGAAGCTCATCACATTCATACTTTGACGATGCTTCCAAAGTTGGCTCAAAACCGAAGACATTCCATTCAAAACAATCATCCATCAGCATGCTTGGTGCCCCATTACACCCAAGATCCGAAGGCGAGAGCGATTCACCATCATACGAATATAACAATGGTTCAGACTCCGTTTCGTATGACGCTGATGCCAATTTGAAGAGCTTGGATGTGACACTAACACAAGAAATGGATGATACAAGCAATGGTAACGCTTTGGCTTTCGATACCGAGGACTTCTTTGATTTTAATGCGTTTGGAACATACGATAACCATGGTCATTGGCACTGAGCCATCGAGTTGTGAACAGCTCATTTCAATCAACTCTACCGTTATGACATTTATTAGATATCAATAAAGGACTCTTCCATGTCCACAAGACAGCATAGAATCAAAATTTTAAGATGCATGACATAGTTTGGTTCTACACGTTCTGATTTTCCGTTAGTTTATATAGTGTTTTACATGCAAATCATGAATGACTCGAATGTAGGTGATTAGAAACTACGTGAAGCTTGATGAAAGAGAGATTCGCTATTTATTTCACTCATATTCATGAATGATTCCTCTGACGAACTCGAGACAATCATCTTGATCAAAAGTAGGATTATCCAATTGCCATATCATGATTCTTTCATTGATTTTGGACATCCATGGACCAGGCTTCTTGTTCAGTCTTTTGGAAAGGGTCTTACCGTCGATTATAGGCTTGATGAGGTATGCATTCTCCAATTGTTCCCTCATGACGATCTCATGGAACTTCTCATATTTTTGGAGAACCGATGCGTCATCAGTGGTAATGTATTCGTCAAAGAGATTGATGACCAAAGCAAGCTTATAACTCTCATTATACTGTTTCAATAACAATCCAATTTCAGATCTCTTGTATTCTGGAACTTGTGCCACTAGGTCTTGAAATTGTTGTTTTGTGGAAAGTATTTTCGTTATGAGATCAGCATCGATTTTGGAGTATTTTAGACCTTCTTTCATTATGATCTCCGTAGCTGGAAGTCTAACATGAGGCTTCTTGACATTCCAGCATACTCTGGTGGTTGCCCAAGGTCTCAATACCACTGAAAGCCAAAACATTTTTCTCGAATGTTTTTCGTTGAAGATATCATTGATTACTGGTGCGATTGATGAACTCTCAAACTCAAGAGTAGAGACTTTCTTGATGTATTCAATCGAGCTTGTTTCAACTTGACTAAAAATATCAACGGTATTTGATTCAGAATTTAAATCAATCACGGCGTCTTGAAATCCACCAAAGTTGAAGATAGCTTGAAACAAATGAGCCTCACCAATAAGTTCTAGTCCATAAGTTGGATGTTTGGAAGTCAATGTTTTCTCAAGTTCCACACCAACTCTTTCTCTACTGATCTTGTGTAGTAGCGCATCTTTGATATTTTCATTCTTCATAGCCTCGTGAGTTTCTGGATCAATGGTAAAGCCAAATCTGCTTGCGAATCTTATGAGTCTCAACACTCTCAGTGGGTCATCAAGAAATGTTTGTAGTGGTGCCAATGGGGTCTTCAACACTCTATTGGTCAAATCTTTCAACCCGGAACCTGTCAAGTCTTCGACCTGGTCTTTCTGGATGTTGTAAAACAAAGCATTCAGAGTGGCATCTCTTCTCAATGCATCCTGTTCTGGTGTTCCGAATTGGATGACAGGTATTCTACTCTCTTCTGTATATTCTTCGCTTCGAAGATTCACAAAGTCAATGTCAAGTCCATACAATTTTGTGGTGGCAGTTTCCAGATGTTTTGACTTCTCAGGATTCTTCTCAATCTTGTGCACTCCTGAAGGTTTTACGCCATACTTCTCGTAGTTCTGGGATAGAAACTCTCTTAGGCCATCAGCGAACTCTTCTCCAGTCTGCGAGTTTATGGCTATATCTAGATCATTACTCTCATCACCCAGCAGTTTATCTCTTACCCAACCACCGGTGATTCTTAGTTCCAGCTTCTTTGCCGGGTCAGTTATCTGTGGATTCACGTGGTTGACATAGTCTTTCAACAGCTGCGAGACCTTGGACTCTGTTTCATTCAACTTGATGGTGGGATTGAACATGTCCAACAATGAGTCTGTGGACATCTTTCTTTTCATTAAACTGAAGATGGGTCTTTTGATGAAACTGACAGCAAATTGCATGAATTGGGAACAGCACACACAGCAACAGATCAACCACTTTAAACTATCAAATCAAACTGGCGATGAGCTTGAAAGTGAGTTTAGCTTATTAAAATTTACGTACTATAAAGTCGGATTCCCTCGGAATTCATTTTGCCTATATCAAAAAATTTCCAATGTTTACTATCAAACAAAGGTGATCAAAACAGACAACTTTCACTGATTTTGAAGCTCTTAAGCTAGGAGAAACTGGCGCCAGCGTGATTTTGCACTTTTGAAACATAGAAATCTTCAAAACTGGCTTTTAAACCCGTGAAATTGAACATATACTGCCCAAAATGACTGATGACCATAGTAAATACAAATATGAAGAGATGTCAAACAAAGTCCTTCGACAGGACAAGAAACTGCTCTCAAATAGAGCCGATCCTCTGAAAGATGCCGCATTGTCTGCACCAACATCATTGGCTGGGAAAGTTTCGCTGAAAGAGATGGGTGATAAAGTCAGCCCCACGACTACACAAGATTCGAATGATGATGATCAACAAGCTAAAGCTCTGGCAAAGAAGATCTCTGATTCCTATAAACAGAAAGAGAAGGCTAAACTGCAACCTCTACAGACATCAAGATTCGGGAACTCTACCCTTCTAGATTCTGATACGATAGAGTCGCTGAAGTATTATCCAAAAAATCAAGAGACAAATGAAGTTTATGAGAAACTAGTATCTTGGGTATCTAATCAATTCGGAAATGACATACAACACAACACCGTGATAAGTGCGACCGATATCGTCTTGGAAACACTGAAAGATGAGTCCATGACTGACATACAGAAGAAGAAACAGATCGAGGAGATCTTGGATCTCAAAGTTCAAGATGGTGCATTTTCAGATGTGTTGAGACTATCGTATCAATTGGTCGATTATGGCCAAGAGGATGAACAACCAGAGACAGAAGGTGTCGCAGTTGACTTTGATGAAAATGATGAAGAAGATGGAGGAGATGACGAAAGCAGTGATGATGATTTTGCTGGTCCAAAGCTAGATGATTTCATTCAAGAGGATGAGAAAGAAGACGCGGATGATGATACAGATGTCATAAAGTTTGAGTCGAAACAGGACTCCTCTGAAGTGCTTCATTTGAATGATGTTGACGCATTCTATCTTCAAAGAACCTTCTCAAGCACACTCAACAACCTGGATGCCATGTCTTTACAAAGCCTATCGAATAGCGTCCACAACATACTAGCAAGCAGCCTGAACGCTAGAGAATTCGAACAGAAGCTGATAGAACTTGTTGGTCGTGAAAATCACAAACTCATAGAACTCCTCATACAGAATAGAGAGGTGATTGTCTGGGGTACGAAACTGGCTAATAGTGACGATGCTGAAAAGACTGAAATTTTGAAAAGCTTGAACGATAGAGGTCTCAAACATCTACTAGACCAACTTAATGATACAGATGAGAGTAATACTGATGTTCAAACGTCTAAGCGAAGAAGACTTCAATCATCGGAACAGGAAAGTCAAGCTAGAAGACCAAAGATTGTCAATCTTGATGATCTCAAATTTGACCAAGGTTCTCATCTAATGACCACAACCAAAGTCAACCTTCCGAAAGACTCCTTCAAAAGAGTCAAGAAACAATACGAGGAGATTCACATACCCGCACCTGCAAAACCTGACGATGATGCTCCACTAGTGCCAATCTCCGAATTACCAGAGTGGGCAAGAGTTGCATTCCCTTCTGGTGAAACTTCGACATTGAACAGAATCCAATCCAAAGTTTACCCAACTGCATTCCTTGATGAATCCAATATCTTACTTTGTGCCCCAACTGGTGCTGGTAAGACCAATGTTGCCATGTTGACCATGCTGAGAACATTGAGTAATTTCAGAAAAGATGACGGTTCTTTTGATCTAGACAATTTCAAGATCGTTTACATCGCTCCACTAAAGGCGTTGGTTCAAGAACAGGTCCGTGAATTCTCTCGAAGATTGGAGGTTTTCGGAATAACCGTCGAAGAACTCACTGGTGATTCTAATTTGACCAAGAAGCAAATATCAGAAACACAAGTTTTGGTAACAACACCAGAGAAATGGGATGTCATTACAAGAAAGAACTCCGATACCTCCTACACAAACCTAGTATCGTTGATTATCATTGATGAAATTCATTTGCTACATGATGAGAGAGGTCCTGTTTTGGAAAGTATTGTTGCTAGAACTTTGAGAAACGCTGAAGTCACATCAAGAGATGTTAGACTTGTTGGTTTATCAGCTACTTTACCTAACTACAAAGATGTCGCCAATTTCTTAAGAGTCGAAGAAGGCAAAGGTCTTTTCTACTTTGATGCTTCCTATAGACCATGTCCTTTGGCCCAACAGTTTATCGGTATCACAGAGAAGAATTCGTTCAAGAAGACCATATCGATGAATGAAGCATGCTACGATAAAATTCTAGAAGCTGCTGGTAAACACCAGCTCATCATTTTTGTCCACTCTAGAAAAGATACATTCAGAACTGCCAAATGGCTAAGAGATAAGTTATTGGAAGATGACAAGCTTCATTTGTTTTTGAAATCAGATTCTGCCAGTATCGAAATCCTTAGAACCGAATCAGAGAAAGTCAAGGATCAAGGTCTAGCTGATCTTTTACCAACTGGTTTCGCCATTCATCATGCTGGTCTTACAAGAGAAGACAGATCAGCTTCAGAAGATCTATTCGCTGAAGGTTATGCTCAAATCTTAGTCTCTACGGCGACTCTAGCTTGGGGTGTGAATTTACCTGCTCATACAGTCATTATCAAAGGAACAGAAGTCTATGCTCCAGATAAAGGTGATTGGACACAACTTTCACCACAAGATATCCTTCAAATGTTGGGTAGAGCTGGTAGACCAAGATATGACGAGAGTGGTGAAGGTATAATAATCACATCACAATCTGAAGTCCAGTATTATCTGGCTGTGCTCAATCAACAACTACCAATTGAATCCCAGTTGATGAGCAAACTGGCTGATAATTTGAACGCTGAGATTGTTCTTGGTACAGTGAAGTCATTGAATGATGCTGTTGAATGGCTCGGCTATTCCTACCTCTATGTCCGTATGCTTAGATCACCGGGAATCTATAGAGTTGGTCCAGAGTATGCTGACGATCCATCACTGAAGTGGAAAAGAATTGATTTGATCCATTCTGCTATGACTATTTTGCATCAACATAACCTCGTCATTTATGATGAGAGAAATGGTTCGGTTCAGTCTACCGAATTGGGAAGAATTTCATCACATTACTACATCAATTACGAATCGATGTCACTATACAACAAGCAATTGAAGTCCTACTCTACTGTCATTGATATCTTCAGGATCTTTGCATCCTCCTCAGAGTTCAAATTGATTCCAGTCAGACAAGAAGAGAAATCAGAAATTGCCAAGTTGATTGAAAGAGCACCAATCCCAATCAAAGATGACGTTAATGACCCTAAAGCAAAAGCCAATGTGCTGCTACAAGCATATATCACCAGACTATCACTTGATGGGTTTGCTTTAAATGCTGATATGATCTACATCACCCAATCTGCTGGAAGATTATTACGTGCAATTTATGAAATCGTTTTGAAGAAACAGTGGGCTGGTCTTACGAAAATCGTGCTAGATCTTTGCAAGATGGTTGAAAAACGAATCTGGTTGTCGAATTCACCATTTAGACAATTCCCAGGTTGTCCACAGAAAGTCATAAAGACAACTGAGAACTCTAATGTCCCATGGTCCGAATACTTCCATTTGAAAGATCCTAGTGAGGTCGCTGAGTTCATTCGTGACGATGCCTCAGCAAGCAAGACTTTTGATTTGTTACAAAAATTTCCAAGAGTACAAATGCAATGCTCTGTCCAGACAATTACACCAAGCTTGCTCAAGTTTGAACTGGATATCGTACCAAAATGGAAGTGGGATTCAAAACTGCACAGTAACGCTGAGCAATTCCTACTCATTGTCGAAGACACAAATGGTGAAAAAATCTTATATCACGACAGATTTTTGGTCCGCAAAGATTACATTGATCAGGAACATTTGTTGGATTTCACAGCTCCTATAACTTCACCACTCCCTCCAAACGTGTTCATCACACTGATTTCTGAGAAATGGCTACATTGTGAATACAGAATTCCGGTTGTTTTAACTAGTGTCAAGATCCCTAAGAAGTTTCCTGCTCCAACTCCTGTGCTTGAACTTCACCCTGTGCCAGTGACTGAACTGAAAGTTCCCGAATTCATCGAGACTTTTGATTTTGACCATTTCAATAAGTTCCAATCCCAAGTTTTCGACTTCGTTTACAATTCGAGTGAAAATGTCTTCGTCGGTGCTGTGAAAGGGTCTGGAAAGACCGTCATTGCTGAAATTGCTATACTGAATCATTGGAAACTAAACAAGGGCCGAGCAGTATACATCGTTCCATCCCAAGAGAAGATTGACGTTTTACACAAGGAATGGAATGTCAGATTTGGTGGTCTTGCAGGTGGGAAAGAGATCAATAAGCTTTCAAACGAACTATCTAGCAACTTGAAAGTCCTAGCATCCAGTCATTTGGTCCTAGCAACACCACAACAGTTTGATGTTATTTCCCGTCGTTGGAAGCAAAGAAGAAACGTGCAAGCTATTGAACTATTGATTGTTGATGATGTTCAGACTATTGGTAATGGGTTTGAAGGCTCCATTTATGAGAATATCATCTCGAGAATGAGATTCATGTCTACACAATTGGAAACTAGTTTGAGATTTGTTGCTTTAGGTACATCTTTGGCTAATGGTAAAGATTTTGGTGAATGGATAGGGTCAAACAAGAACAATATCTTCAACTTTGCATCTTCGGAGAGAATTCGTCCTTTGGAGGTTCATTTACAAGCCTTTGATATCAATCATAACCCATCTTTGATCTTGGCTATGACTAAACCTGCTTATACCGCTGCTAAAGGATTCTTAGGTCACGTCACTTTGATTTTTGTTGCTTCACGTAAACAATGCTTGGATATTGGTCTAGAATTCTCTAGAATGGCAGTGAATGACGGTGTGAAGTTCTTGAATACAGAGCTAGATGACATTGCTTCACTATTGAACAAAGTCAATGATGCTTCACTTCAGGAACTGTTGAGAAATGGTATTGGATTGTACTACAAGAACATGTCAATCACAGATAGAAAGGTTGTTGAAAAGTTACATAGAGCTGGTGCTTTGAGTGTACTGTTGGCTACAAAAGATACCGCCTCGTATATCCCAACTGCCAACCTGGTGATTGTCCTCGGTACACAATTTTATGAAGGTAAGGAACATCGTTATATCGATTATCCTATCAATGAAGTCCTAGAGATGGTTGGTTCCGTGAAAGGTGAGAACAATGGTCTTGATAGAGTGCTGATTTTGACTAATGCTACTAAGAAAGAATATTACAAGAAGTTCATCAACGAGTCATTACCTGTTGAAAGTTTCTTAAACGTTTTTCTACATGATGCGTTCGTCAATGAGATCAGTACCGGTTTGATCAAGTCAAGACAGGACTGTATTGATTGGTTGACATTCTCTTATTTTTACAGAAGATTGCAAGCTAATCCAAGTTTCTATGGTATCAAAGATGTGTCCCATGTTGGTCTATCCACATATTTGACAGAGCTGGTTGAAACGACATTGAAGGAGTTATCAGATGCTAAGTTGATCGAACTTGAGAGTCTTGATGATGATGAAGAAGAAGAGGAAGATGAAGAAGAACAACAAGAGATTTCACCACTAGATGGTGCATTGATTGCAGCATATCACAACATTTCATTCATTACCATCCAAACGTTCATTTTGTCCTTGACTAAGAGATCCAAGCTAAAATCAATCTTGGAGATTGTCACCTCAGCTTCAGAATTTGACACTTTGCCAATAAGGCAGCACGAGAGTGTTCTTCTCCAGAAGATCTACAACAGAGTTCCAATAAAAGCATCACAACACACATCTTTTGAATCACCTTACCTCAAAGCCTTCATCTTACTACAGGCTCACTTTTCCAGATTGAGTCTCCCACCAGATCTAGCTTCTGACCAGAAGTTCGTATTGGAGAAGGTTTTAACATTGTTATACACTGCTGTGGATCTATTATCAAGTGAGGGTTACTTAAATGCCACTTATGCGATGGACTTGAGTCAAATGGTCGTCCAAGCTGTATGGGACACAGACAGTCCATTGAAACAGATCCCATACGTTGATGAAGAAACGATCAGCAGAGCCAAAAAGTATAACGTTGAGACTGTCTTTGATATAATGTCAATTGAGGATGATGAAAGAGATGATATCCTAAGATTGAGTGATCGTCCATTGAACAAAGTTGCTGAATTTGTGAACAAGTATCCAAACGTTGAGATATCATATGAGTTGGATTTGGAAGAACCTCTTGTGTCAAATGAACCTAAACATATCATTGTGAATATCTCGAGAGACGAAGAACCAGAAGATTTGACCGTTGTGGCTCCATTCTATCCATTCAACAAAACAGAGAATTGGTGGGTTGTCATTGGTGATTCTTCAAGCAAGCAATTATATGCCATTCAGAAGGTTACACTGGATAAAGAAGAACAGCAAGTCAAATTGGAGATTAACATTCCAAGAGCTGGTAATCATGAGTTGACGATTTCTTGTATGTGTGATTCATACGTTGATGCTGATAAGGAGGTCAGTTTCAAAGTCGAAGTTGAACAAGGAGAAGAAAGTGATGAAGAAGATGATGAGGAGTAGAATCATGATTTACGAAATAGTACTCATAATCAATACTAAATAGACTAGAGGTTATCATATCAAACTGTTTGTAGTCTATAAATATCTCAGGAGAGGTTTTCCAACTCCATCTGTTCCTCCAACGTCATTGCTTGGTCACCATCTTCATCAACCTCAGCAATCTCATGATAATTCTGCTGTTGTTGTTCATTCTGGTATTTCTGCAGCTGTTCGAAATCCCAAACCGAGACACCTTCTTGATCCTTAGGGTTAGCAGGTTGTGCCATTGTTCTTAGGAACTGTTTAGCATTAGCAATCGCCATATCTGTCGATAAGTTTGTATCAGCATCCAATAAACCTTGAGCTATCCATTTCGGCAGTTGATTCTTCTTTCTGGCAAAACGACGATCAGCTAACACCATCACACCGTAATCATCCTTACCTCTAAGGACTCTCCCTAGACATTGAGCAGCATGTCTCATCGCATCGAAGGACAAGAAATCATTCTCTCTGATTTGGTAATGGTCTCGTAGGAACTCCAATCTTGCTTTCAAGATCCTCGATTCGGTATATTGGAAAGGTATACCTATCATCAGCACAGTCCGGCCATACTGATGGTCAAAATCAATACCTTCGGAGACTTTACCACGAGCAACGGATAATAACACAGCACCTCTACCATTTGAACATGCAGTTCTATAAGTCTCCAATGCCAATGCTGTTTCTTGAGCATCGGGTGTCTCAACTAGGATCAGTTTGTATTTCCACACTTCGTCCAGAATACCCATAGTTTGCCACATGGAGATGATGCTTTCCATGTAAAGATATGAAGGAAAGAACACAACCAGACCATCTGGTGTTATTTTAGCGAATTCAATCATCAAAGATCCATAGTTTCTAACAATACTTGGATCATTTCTGATTTCGAATCTTGAAGAAATAGCAACTTGATCAGAACCTTTAGTCACTATCATAGGTAAGAACGATCTCTTGGCTAATGTCATGGTGTAAGATTCTTGTATCACGGTGTCAAAGTTCAACATTCTAGGATACATGTCCAATGGGGAGATTGTACCTGATGTGATGATAACTGACGAGAACTTTTCAAAGATTGGTTTGATGGCAATGGAGGCATCTAGACAAGTGAACCGCAGTATGGGATTAGGAACAGTAGCATTTTCTGTTTCATAAGGTTCAAGGATAAGGGAGAACCCTGTTTCGTAAGTAGAAACCAACGTGGCAAATGTTGCGACATCTTTCAGTGCAGTATAATCTTCAACGTCTTGAATCTCCAACGTTCGAACTAATAATGATAATCTTTCAGAACAGAATCTCAAAGGTTTCCTATCTATGAATGTAAGCTGTTTCAAATGTTGTAAGAATGATGCAGGAGTTTCAGAAATCACATGAAGAACTTTCATTCTAGTCTTTAGATATTCAATGAAACGTTTCAAGAATGCAACAAAATGTTCAGCTCTTCTGATATTTCCTGGTATTGCCTCTTTCAACAAATCTTCCGATAATACGGGCGTTTCTATCATATCTCTTTCATTATTTATGATTTCTGAGGCACTCAACCCTGCAACAAGTTTCTCATATTCATCTTGTAATTTCTTCGAATCCGTCTGTTTCACATCTTCTATTCTTTTTGTCAGACTGCTAGCACCTTTCGATGCTTTTTTCAACATATCACTGGTCAAATCCAACGACAATGATTCAATGCACACGTTATCGATGTTATGTGCTTCATCAAAGATAACTATGGCATCTTTGGATAATTCCTTTGAGACCCTTTCAGAGATCTTAGGATCCAATAAATAATGGTATGAATAAATAATGATATTGCAAAATGGAATCATACGACGAATTGTGAAATAAGGACATGTTTTCTGATCTTTGCAGTAACTTGTTAATGAATCAAATGAATAGACACCAGGCGGGACAAGATTATCTGGTTCTAATTCGTATAAGTTTTCATGGAACTCACATAAATCAACGCCTTCTCCTTCACCAGTCTCAATCTTTCTCTTTGCTGTTCCAGATGTCATTCTTCTGCATTTCTCATCAACCACTGTTCCTTTTCTCTCTTTACTAACAGTTGGATGAAGACACAGATTTTTTCTAGACGTCAACCCCATACCTCTAAAATCTTCAACATAACCAAGTTCTTTAGATCTGTACTCCATCAAGTTATGCAATTCGATCAACGCCTTCTCGATCTCCGACATAGTACGTGAACAATAAATGATCTTTCTGTGTTCCGGGTAATGCATCTGATAAGCAACAGTCAAACTCAGTAATGAAACAGTTTTCCCAGTCCCTGAAGGCATTTCCAATATACTATTCCCACCAACATCTAATGTCTTCTTAATATCGGACATATAAGCATACTGTTCAGGGTATATTCTCGGATATGGAAACAGCACCGGCAAATCATCGATGTAGAACTTCATTGTTTGACCGATTTACAACAGATTTGAGTCTCAATTGTCGATTGCTAATCAGTTTTATTAGTTGAAGTGTAGTTTGTTTAGTAGCAAATTGTTATGAAAGTTTGAACTCGCGAATTTCAGTCACGTGACAGTTTTTAAAATCTATGAAGTTATTGATGGTTTAGGGACATTGAAACTGGTGTTATAGAGTGGCTAGAAGACTACTGGAAGACTACTGTTGTGACTTCATCAAGTCATTGTTTTGTATGAATGTACTTTTGTTTTCAGTTGAGGTGTTAATATACAATTCTTGGACACGAATGCCACTCCGAGTATAGTAGTAGCAAGGTAAAAGTTTCTCTCTAGATCACACTTTTAACTTCAAAGAATCTTCTTAGGTAATAGATCTGGAAGACAGAGTTAGCAGCAACGATGACCAATTGGAAGATAGACCACCATTTGACACGATCGTTTGTTGATTCAGCAGTGTTTCTATGTGTTCTTTCACGAACGACGATATAACTCTGTTCGTTTTTAACATCGGTGGTTAAAACAGATAGCCTTCTCACAGCACTGTCGAGACTATCATTGTTTGGATCATTCACGTCGATGTAGATAGTTCCATGGATATTAAAAGAGACGTCTTTTGTTTCAATTGATGATTTTTCATTTGAGAAACAGTAACCGTATTTCCCTTTATCTGAAGCTTTCACCGAGACATCACCATGTGAGACTGATAGTTGTTGTTTCAAGACTCTTCCACTTGGAGAATGGATCCAGAAATCACCATCTAATTGTGAACTGGCACGAGCATCTCTGTTACCGAATTGGAAACTGACAGCTAATTCGTCACCTTTTTTCAAATTCTCGTAGAAACATCTCTTTCCGTTTGCTGGAAGGAGAACATTGTGGGCAGACACAAGTGCAAAGATCGAAGTGAGAAGCACCAGCAGCGAGAGTCTCATCTTGAATTAGTTTCAAACTGTTGTTTGTTTGTTGATCCAGAAATTCTGATTCAATTGACGTGTTTTTTGTTGTTCTTTTAGAAAGCTGTAGTTCGCGAATAGTACAAGTTCGCGGAGGCTCATATACATAGGTTCATTCGATTTATACTGAAATTGCGTGATTGATGTTTAATTTGAGATGATTATTGGTATTGGAATTCATGAGATGATACTCAATTGGATAGAGAGTGTGATGTTGGAACTACTAAAGGGTGAAATTTTGAGACCAAGCTCATTTTATTCAACTAAACAGTCTAAGCGAAGATTGGAATACCAGCATTCAACCAGTTCCATGGATCATTGAATCTGATACCTTTGTTCAAGTCACTGATTTGTTTCAATTCTTCTTCAGACAAGTCGAAATCTTCAACGTGTAAGTTGTCTAGCAATCTATCTTTGTTTGAAGATTTTGGAATCACACCTAGACCTCTTTGAGTAGCCCATCTCAATAGAATTTGAGAAGCTGATTTCTTGTGGTTTGAGGCGATTGAAGTGATGACATCGTGGTCAAATAGTTTTGGAGTGGAAGCAGCAACTTCGTGACCTAATTCAAGGAAGGATTGTGGACCGAATGAAGAATAAGCAACAACGAACAAACCTTCTCTTTGAGCGTATTCAACAAGTTTTGGTTGAACCAAGTATGGGTGATGTTCGATTTGTAGAGCAGCTGGTTTAATTTCAACGGTGTTTAACAAATCTAATAGTAAACCACCACTGAAGTTGGAGACACCTAGAGATTTAATTTGACCAGATTTGACAAAAGCTTCTAAAGCTTGGTAAGTTTTAGCAATTGGGACTTTTTCCAATTCGTATTTACCAGAGGTACCAAAACCTGGTGGGTAAGCAACGTCTGGAGAGACGAATTTTTGAGAGATTGGGAAATGGATGTAGTATAAATCAACATAGTCCAAACCTAGATCACTCAAAGTTCTTTGTAAACCAATTTTGACGTTATCTGGGTGATGGAAAGAGTTCCATAATTTGGAGATGACGAACAAGTCTTCTCTTTTAACTAAACCTTCATCAATGGCTCTTCTTAAACCTTGACCGACTTCTTTTTCGTTACCGTAATCAGCAGCACCATCGAAGGCTCTGTAACCTAATTTGATGGCGTTGTAGACTTGATCAGCAGCGACGGCATTTGGAATCTTCCATAAACCTAGACCGATTTTTGGAGCTTTTAGACCGTTGTTAAGAGTGACGTATGAAGACATTATTCAATTGAGTGTGTAGTTGAATTACAAAGAGAATTAAATAAAATTTCTAATAATCTGGGGAATGGACGTCTATTTATATGTCGACTTGTATATTTTGCTGTTCGTCTCGACCTTCTGGGATAATTATCGGCCGAATTATATACTCAAAAATGCTTGTTATTGCGTTTTGCTACAAATCCTCGACGATAATTCCAGCGAGCTCTTCAAAATTTACTGGTAAAGTGCTCACAAAATGTGCCTGATCTGCGCTGGAGCTACACCGTCCATTGCCTCTTTACAGCAAACTAATTCAAAATTATGAAGTCATCTGTCCAGTGCCATCATCTTATATCATGAGACATAAAGACAACGCAACGGACACGCACGGATTATTTCCACCCGATCACGTGCCGAGTCGTAAATATCACGTGATATATTAGATACACATTACATCAGCACAATTTGTGTGAAAGTAGAATAAGCTTAGTAATAAACTTTCATCAAATGTAATCCAGTCTCAAGAACCATCTTCGAAGTGTATTAGATATAGTTACTAGTAGTTGAAGATGTCAGAAGTGTGCCCAGTTCCTACAAAGACACAAGAAGTCGCTGCTCCAGCTCCAGTTCCAGCTCAAAACAAACCAAAACCATGTTGTGTCTGTAAAGACGAGAAAGCCACAAGAGATGAGTGTCTCTTAATCAACGGACAAGAATCTGGTAAATGTGATTCTTTGATTGGTCAATACAAGACATGTATGGCTGGATTCGGTTTCAATATCTAATCTTCTCACAGAAAGACTCTCCACACACTCACCCACCACTTGTACATATATAAATGATGATGTTGAACTGTCTAATAGCATATTGAACCACAATTATGAACCACATGAAAAATAGAACTAAAAAGAAAGTTAGCTGGATTTGCACAACAAAATATGAATCCATGTCAAGCAATACATTCCCCCGTCAATAAATGATTGAAAACGAACTCGTCAGCATTTTGTAGCTTCTTTCACCATCGATTTCAATATTTAAATATGGCAGATTATAAAAATTCAAGCTGTTTTAAGAGCCCACATGGATAACAAGACAAGCATTTCTTGATTAAAAAAAATTTGCGTCGTCTCAATAAATATCAACAACAACGAAGTCCCTTCAAAATAGTCCGTTTTACTCGTCTTCAAACGATCTTACCGAAAGGAACAGCTAATAGAATCATCATGTCTGTCCATAGAGAAGCCACCCAAACCACAAAACTTCCAACCACTTTCACCGAACCAATTCAATTAGGTATCATTGGTGGAACTGGTCTATACCATCTTGAATCTTTAACCCCCGTTGCACGTTTGACCATTTCTACTCCATGGGGTGCCCCATCCTCCTCAATCACCGTCTCCAAGACACACAGTGGTTTCAACGTTGCTTTTCTTGCAAGACACGGTGTTCATCATGATTTATTACCTACTGATGTCCCAGCCGTTGCTAACATCGCTGCTTTGAAATCATTAGGTGTCAAAGTTATCATTGCTTTCAGTGCTGTTGGATCTTTGGAACAAGGTATCCCACCTAGAGATTTTGTTATTCCTAACCAAATCATTGATAGAACCAAAGGAATTAGAAACCATACTTTTTTTGAAAAAGGGTTCGTTGCACATGCTGGTTTTGGTGAACCATTCGATCCAAAATTGTCAAAGATCTTTAGTGAATTCGCCCATGTCTTGGAAGAGAACGGTAATAAGTTACATTCTAAACAATTGGATGGTAAAGATTTAACTGTTATTTGTATGGAAGGTCCAGCTTTCAGTACTAGAGCCGAATCTAGACTTTATCAATCTTGGGGTGGTTCAGTCATCAACATGAGTGTTCTACCTGAAGCCAAATTAGCTAGAGAAGCTGAGATCGCATATCAAATGATCTGTATGGCCACGGATTACGATGCCTGGAGAGAAGAGGAAGAACCAGTCACCGTTGAGACTGTTGTTGGTAATTTGAAAGCAAATAGTGCAAATGCAAACAAATTAGCCATTGAGATCATCAATAGATTGGAAACAGAAATCTTGAATGGTAATGTTGGTAATGATTTACAAGGAACCATGAAGAACTCTGTCAGTACTGCTCCACATGGTGTTAAGAGAGAATTGCTAGAAAAAATGCATTTCTTATTCCCTGGTTACTGGGATATTGAATAATTAACTTTTTTTTTACATAATAAAATGATGATAGATATCAATGCTATATTGAGAACAGTATGTTCAAATTCTTTTTGTTCTACTTGGAGAGTCCATTCTGTAGTAGTATTTTGGCGAAGGAATGTAAGTTGGAGTATTGAAGTTTTCTGTCATGTTTAATACTGGAGGTTTCCCACCAAGTGATAGTGCTGATTTATTGAATGATGTTGGTTTCTTTGGTGATAAGGATTTCTTCAAAGGTGATGGTGATGACATTGGTGAAGCAATTGGGGTCTTGTGTGGTGTGTTTGGTGTTCTACTAGTCTTTGAGATCTGTGAGAATGATTCTTTAGGTTTTGCTTCTTGTTGTTGAGCAGTTGATTCAGACAAGAACGTCTTTGTTGTAGTTTTGGATGGTGATAGAAGTACTGTTTGAGAAGTTGTGGTGATTGGTTCTAGTTTCGTCAGTTGAAGTTGTGGAAGACCGAGTAGACTTCTTTGATGGTTTGTTAGGTTGAGATCTTTGAAATCATCTTGTGGTTTGCACACCTTGTATAATCCGTGTCCGATATTCCATAGAAACAAGAGTTGTAATAGTTTGTAGATAATTGATTGTAATTGACCATACTCGATCACTAGATGACTGAACATCTCCGTTCTTTTCAGCACAGTGGTAATCATCTTATTCAATAACCTCAGTACGAAGAACAAGATGAAGTTTATGAGGATTCTCTTTGTTTCCAGTTCTTTATTCACCAGTCTGCTTTCGATTGCTGATATCTCCGGGAGAACAGGTGATTCAGTGATGGTGTGCTGAGTCAGAGGAAGATGCTGTAGCTGTTGTTGACGTTTGTCATTGATTTGATGTTGTGAGAGTGAGTGATCATGACTAGAACGTGATTCGGGCTTAATTGAGCCAAATTTCCTGGTTGGAAAAGCCTTGATAGGCGTGGTGAATGTGGACATTCTCAACACTGTTAATTCAAGATCAAAACAATTTCAAAGCCTCTGAATTAACTAGATCAAAGTGTTCAATAAACTAAGTGAAAGTCAATAAATTTGTCTGTCTGTCTGTCTATTTAATTTGAAACAAACATTCCGAGGGTAATTTTCAAATTTCTTCATTAAATTGGTTGTAAAATGGTTATAGACCACACGTGATGTCCGAGGACTACCCGCCAATTTCTGACCACAAAAAATATATGAAAATTTCCACACAAATCTCTCTTTGTTAAATTTGCTAAAACAACAAGTTTTGGTTCAAATTTCTGGCAACAAAAGTTCCTGCTGAGTCGCATTTTGTATTGAACAGGTCTTGCTGCTTCCTGATTTCTTCGTCTTTGTTTTTTTGCTGCTCGGAAAGACCCTTTTTTGGTGTGGAAAGACGTGTTGTTTCTTGACTGTGTGACTCAAGTTCCGATTAAGTTACTTGATAAAGCAAGAAATCCCCAGATTAAAGCCAAATTAAAGCCAAATTAAACAGATTTTAGCTTATTGTGTTGTTCTATATCGAGGAAACACTCGCTTGATCCTTTTCAATCACACCAAAAAGTCCAATCATTGCATAATCCATTGGAGCTTTAGATGTTCATTGCACAAGAAGCAACTCATTTCATTTTACATAGTCAAACTCATAGAGATTCACTAAAATTCAAGGAAATTGGTTACACTCACAAGCTGCACAAACATCCCAACCACTGTTGTTGATTTCCTTTGTTGCTTAAATTATGGGAAGCTTTCTCAATTTGTTTTGTTGTTCAGGGGGTTCTCATGAAGAAGCTTCACCATCAAATACTTCGAAATATCAATCCACAAACATAAATTCCACTAATACAACCATCAAGCAGCAGGAGCAATACGGCTCAAGAGAACTCGCAAACCCATTACAAACTAAAGTTACCAAAAAACCAACTGCTTCTTCAACTCAACAGAATATGACCAATAAGACTAGAGATCTTCAACCCAAAGTTCAAATCCATACTTCAGCTGGAGACCATCAGCAAGATAAAACTGATGTCACTGTCTATGAGGCTACAGATAGCACGGTGGAGACAGCAAATGAGAATGATCCGAACGAAGGTAATGGCAGTATATCAGTTGATAAGTATAGTCAAGATCATTCCTCTTTTGATTCTGAAGAAGTCGGTGATGAAGATGATGATTTCACAAATAATCCATTAAGATCTAACAACGATGACTTCTTTGACTTGACCAAACTACAGCCCGGTCAAGCACATGCATCCTCTGGTTGGTTATTAAATCCAGCTCCACAACATTTGTCGAATAGAAAGTGTTTGATTTTGGACTTGGATGAAACATTAGTTCATTCTTCTTTCAAATACTTGAGACATGCTGATTTTGTCATTCCTGTTGATATAGATAACCAACTTCATAACGTTTATGTGATAAAAAGACCTGGTGTTGATGAATTTATGAAAAGAGTTGGTGAGATTTACGAAGTTGTGGTCTTCACTGCTAGTGTCTCAAGATATGGTGATCCATTATTAGATGCTCTAGATATTCATAAATCTGTTCATCATAGACTTTTCAGAGACTCGTGTTATAATTATCAAGGAAACTACATCAAAAATCTATCCCAAATTGGAAGACCTTTGAGTGATCTGATAATTTTGGATAACTCACCTGCATCATATGTTTTCCACCCACAGCATGCAATTCCAATTTCAAGTTGGTTCTCTGATGCACATGATAATGAATTGTTAGATATAATTCCATTCTTGGAGGATTTAGCCAAAGAGAATGTTGAAGATATTGGACTGGTTCTAGATATCAACCTTTGACAACATCCGTCGTCATGGGTAATCAATCTTGTTTGTCTCCTTCGTTCAATGCCGGCCATTATGAACTATGAATTTGTCCTTTTGTCACCTTCTTCCATTGTTTTAAAACACTTTCCTAAACTATATAGATTATTGATTAATGTTACAAGTTATCAAGATATGATATATTCTGATAAAAACTCTACAAAGTTATTGTATGTTTCGCTCCATTACAAGTGCATTAAATATGGCTTTGCTTTGCCAGTCCTGTATAATTGATTGCTTTCATCTCTCTTGAAACTCTAAACCCAAGAAGAAAGGTTGCTAAAGTAGAAAGAACTTTGAGACGGGATGCAAGTATATTATAACTTGGTATGAACTTTGAGACGGGATGCAATATTATAACTTGGTATGAACTTTGCTCCCAGACTACTCGAAAGAAACTGGAAATGGGCTATCCTAGCTGAAGGAACTGATGCATTTACTGGACTACAAGCAGTCGTGAAAGAAGAACAAGAATAGTGAAATGGAAGGGACTTAGTTCACATGGCCCATTCCATTACTATTTCAAATAGTTTCAAAACTTCCTTGGACTCACTCTCGAATAGCATCTCTTTATTTGATTTTTGAGAAGCATCATAAGAGCGTTCAAAATCGACGATTTTGACACCAATTGTACCGTCCTGCTCTGTCGTGCAAAGTACCTTTCCCAAACGTACATTATTATGAACGATGCCTTTTGAATGGATTGCTTCAAAAGCTGGCAATATCTTCTCAGTGATACAGATCCTCAGTTCAGCATGAGTGAGACTGAACCAGTCTCTTATATCAACGGTGCTCATCAAAATATAAGGACCTCGAACAACAGCCCTCAACGAGAATCCGAAACCCCTTGCAGTATCACAGATGAGGCCACACGCTAGAATCATCGGAACCCATAGCTGAGTACTAGGGTCCATGTTCAAATAGGTCAAAATCGTTGCCTCCTTAAGAGTCACGCTTAAAGCACGTTCCTCTTCAGGTATTCTACGTGATTCATTTCCAAGCCCAAAGTAAGTACTGTCACGAGTTTTCAGAGTGAATGTTCCCTCTTTTTTCAGTAGAGGATGTAGTGGATCTAGATCAAATTCTTCCACGATTCTTGTATCCATGACATGCAACTGAGAGAACGCAATATTAGCTGAATTTAAGATGTAGCGGGACAAATTGAATACACCTTTCTCGTGAGAAAACCATAGATTAACTAAAGCAGACACGTACTCAAAGGATGGTGCATGATCATTACTTTGTTTGCTAACACAACAGTAGTGAAAAGCATCTTGGACACCTTCTTCGGGTATAACTCCCATGTCACTTCTCGTAGCTCCTGACTTCTTCGATGAACCCTCAGTCAAGCAGGAAGTCTTATTGGAGTCTGTACTCATTCTACCAATATGACTACCATTCTGATCCTCATGCTTAACCTGATCTTCGTGATATTCTGCAATCTTCTCCCTGTACCACTCTCCTAACGTTTGAATGTCTTTGACATCATCGGGTGTCATGTCAAGAAAGCCCAGCACGAACTCATTGAACTTTCTGTATTCGAACATGTCGGGAATGAAGTAGCTATAACATGGAACACAATAAAGGTGAGATTCTTTGGGTGATTCACCGGGATCACTTAGCTGGACATAATCCTGGTACTCTTCTGAGTTGAGAGTTCTCACCTTAATAACTTCCTCTCTTGAGCTGATTTTCATGTCAAGAAATAACATTGAAATTCCGTCGGTAATTATCACCTTTTTGATGTTAGCCATGACAGCGGTTGTCATTGCTTTGGTAACCACTTGATAAAAGTTTTTTGTTGGTATCCTCAAACCGGGTTCCTCTGGCTTGTCTGTACTCTTCGCTTCAGACGGATTAGAAGCAGACTTCCTTTTATCAGTCGTATCTCCATAAATAGATAAGAATGGCTCACTTTGAAAAATTTGGTAATCGAGACTTTTCACCTCTACTATGGTAGTTGCTTTGAGGAACCGTTCAGCAGCAAACTTGGCTCTTTGAAATTTCGTGAAGTGAGTGTTGGTGGATGCCAGAGCTTTCTCGTCAACTTCTATATGCCCAAATACCCCAAACATGAAATCTGGAATAATGTTGGAGTTTGGCAAACATTTTCCCATTTGCACACTTATGTGAGAAGCTTTGAAATAAGTTGGAATCTTCCAACCTTGCTTTAAAGCATAATCACCGACCCGCAATAGTCTATCGGCATCACTCAACTGTTGTGCATTGATTGCCTCCAAGCTTAAGCTAACTGGGTCAAAAATAGCATCTGCCTGAAAACACTGCAATACAGCCTCATTTCGATAGTACATTTCATCGTTCTTCTTTGGCAAACCATAACACCAAGCCATCATATCAACAATTTCCATCTTCCTAGGACTATTAGGTACCATAGGAGAGGAAGAATTGCGTGCTTTTTCCAATGTTTTTTTAGAGTACCTCTCATTAGCTTGAGCATCAGAAAGAACATATACATCGGAACGTTCTGCTTTCTTATCAGTGTCCTTGTCAAAGAGTCGTGGGAACACTAGAAACTGTGGTTGAAAATTAACTTGATCTTTACCATATTCGGTCTTCTTGAACTGGTTGCTGGATGAATTTGATTTGAGGACTCTTTCAGTCGGCATTCTGAGAGGTCTGAAGGGAAGAGGTCTGCGGGTCGTGAAAATGAACTGACCTTCATCAGAAGCTTTGTGGAAGTCTTTCAGAAGTATTTTGGGAGTATCGTCCAAGAGCTCGGGATAACCTGCAATGTCTCTTTCGAAGAGGGATTCTGACTGAACTCTTGTCATCGGCTTAGATATGTCAAGTGGATTGAAATCTATGATGAAGCCTTGTGGATTGACATGAAATGGATCTGTGAGTTGGAGATCGGATAGATCATGTTGAAGAGGTATTGGAGGAACAGAACGAGGAGGAAGAAGTTTGGCTTTTTTCAGTACAGGTTGTTGTGTCTCTGAGTCAGATGACTCTCCCATTTGTGAATTAGTGATTGAAAACAGGTAGCAGCTGAAAGAGTTGTAGGAAGCTAGATGATACCTTCTCTCAAATGAACCAACTCTTTTGTGAAATTCACCTCAAAGTATTGGAGAGACAGAGCATGAATGATGACTAAGATATTATGTAACAATACAAGCCATGACATAATTCGCGACATTTTTATGTAATTTCGCGGTCTGTTCTTTGTAATACATCAGAGTTGGTGAGTATACAAACCTGAATCTTCAAACGAGCAACAACTGCCACACCAAAAATTACAATATATTATGTACGATATTAAGGAATAAATAGATTTATAAACTCAATCTAGCAAGTTCTAACACAGCTTCTTTAGTTTTAGCACCACCAATGAAACCAGCAGCGTGGATGAAGATACATCCTTCAACACCAGAAGCCTTACTCAATTCTTCATCTCTCAAACCTCTCCATTGTTCTGGTAAAGGTTTTCTGTTCTCGAAACTGGCACTTGAAATAGGAACGGTAGAAATTCTCCAGGCTTTACTCGAGTCTTCAAATAGCACGTATAGGATATCTCCCTGTTTATCATTGGCCTTCTCAACTTCATATAAATGTTCTTTCCAAGGAGCAAATTGGCTCAAGACTAAAATTTTACCAGATTCATGAACGTTGAATCTGTTAGCAAATGCTTCTTCAACAACTTGTTTAGCTGGCAACCAGGACAAACCATAACTTCTAACAATGTTCAGAAAAGCGTTACCCATAAGTTCAGAAGCAATCAAGAACTGTCTGTCAAAGTCAGCATCGGTTTGAGCTTCGTTCCAGAATGGATTTAGGTTGGAGACAATTGATGGTAATGTGAGCGATCTATCTTTGAATTTTGGACTGGATGGTTCACTATCATATTTGGAGACACCATTGTCATTGGCATCGATAGATTCGATAAATTCCTTGTAGATCTTCTCGTAAAGCAAGTCAAGAATCGATTGGTCTTGGTTTTGAATGACTTCACCGATAATTTCCTTACCAAAATGTTTGTAGACCAAACCAGCTGAACTTAGCTTGGTTTTGTAGGAAGCGGAGAAAGTCTCCTCGAAACCTCTTTGATGGTGATCGAAGAACTTGGTGGCATCGTATTTACCACCTACATCAACAACAATATCACTTTGTTCCCATTGTGCTGGGTCTCTTGAACGCACCAATGACGAGTTTTTGAAACGAGGTAAGAGTTTAAGCATGAACACGGCTAGTGATTCATCAGCGTGGAAGGAGCCACTGTGAGTGCAGATTCTCAGTGGAGTGGTCATTATTTTTTGTTTCTTAAGCTCTGGTGAATTAGACATATGTCGCTTCCCAATTGAAGTTTGTTACCTTCACTTGTAATGGAGAGGGAAAATTTTATCTATGCTAAAAATTATGTCAGCGATGAGCTTTGTAAGCAAACGGCTATGATTGGCCAGAGAAGTGGTAAGCGGGAACTAGATGTCAAAATCACATGACGGGATAGCTCTCGGGATGCTATATGTGATTGACACTCAAAGAGAAACAAAAATAGACAAAAAGGTGCTCTTGAGCAGCTGCTATTGAATACTTACCATATCACGTGACTAGACCTGTAATTTCATACTACGAGTTCGCGAAGGTTGGTGTATACCGAAAGAACAACAAACGGATGAAAAGACGAATCGTTGAATGAGTGATTCGTGTGAAGGTGTCAGATCTCCAATGAGCACAACAAACGGCAGACAACGGAAGAACAGCAGAGCAAGGAGGAATTCTGTTGTGCAGCGAATTGCACTTAACATTCCTACCAGCGAGGTGCGTATCTCTTACTTATTAGTGAGGTTGACAGAAGTACTAACAGGATGATTCCAGGATCATCTTAGTATCGAGACTCCCGATCTCTCAGCTCCGAAACGGTCAAAGTCATTCACTACACTCAACAAGGAACCGAAGGATTGTCCATTGGATCAGATACTGTATCCCTACTCTGAGCATGAAAGACAACAGTTGATAAACAAGATAATCACGTCGTTCGATTTCAACGTATTACCTTCCCATGATGAGCAAGAACTGATTAACAAGAACAAGTACCTGAAGTACACCAAGTTCATCGAGGCTTGTCAGTACAGACAGCACAATTATGACGAATTGGTCGATAAATCCACTGATATTGTGGATGTCCTGAAAGACTTGACTTTGAAGTACGATAAAGTCGTGAAGGAAACTTCAGAATTTCAATCACACTCTGACAAATTGATCGAGGAACATGAAAAATATGTCAAACTCAACGATGAGTTGAAGAAAAGCTTACATTACTATGAATTGCTAGACACATTCACTAGAAAACTGAACAATCCAAGTCCGAATATCGTTAGAAAAGAATCATTCAGATCAATGTTACAGCAACTAGATGAGTGTATTCAATTCATTGAGACGCACAAGGAACATAGAGATGCTGAACCTTTTGAAAGAAGATTCAAACAATGCCTGACTAGATCCTTGACCTTGATCAGAAATTACGTCATCAACAACTTGAAATCCACAAGAGACATGATTACTTCGAAGATCAATGTCACTGGTATCAATTCAGCCACACAAGAAGCTTTGCTATACAATAGATTTGCCTCAGACTCAGAATATCTCCTATCCGTGACCTCTGAACTGTGTCAAAGAGCTACACTCAGTGAAGAGTATGAGGGATTGTTGAACGATTGTTACAATTTTTACTTTGATATTAGATACAGACTGCTGTATAAGGGTATCTGGGATCATCTGAAAAGTTCCAGCTTGGAGACCAAGACACTAGTTCAACTATCCCAGGGTAATATCTCATATTTCACCAAGGTGTTCCAGGATGAACAGGAACTTTTCTTCAGGATTTTCAGGACTGATCACAAACATGCATTGACGAGATGGTTCCAACAATTAGCTGAACCGCTTTATGATACTTTAAGGAATTCGACGTTGAGAGAACAGTCTATCAATGCTCTATGCGAGGCTGCTACTCTCCTGGACAAATACTACGAGTATGAAAATGATGAAGGCGAGGAACAATTCGAAGCCCAATGGAACCCAGATTATCACAAGATTGATTATTCCACTATATTCCATCAAATATTACAGGACATCCAATCAAGGTTGATTTTCAGAGCCCAGGTTTACGTTCATGAGAACATCGTCAACTACAAACCAACAGCAAAAGACTTTCAAATCGCATCAAGGAGAAGATCAGTAAAGCAACTAGAAGACAAAGACAAACAGGATAATGAAAACCTTGATAGAACATCGCTGGGTGTTTCTGGATCAAACTCAGCTGGATTGGATGGCTGGTATACACCGCTGAGTAAGGGTATCTCTCTACTTTCAAGAATTTACCAGCTAGTTTCATCCAATGTCTTTGACGATCTAGCTCATTTGATCCTACATGAGTGTATCACCTCAGTATCCAAAGCTTCTCAAGTTGCTAGACAATCAATAGGTGCGATTGATGCTGATCTGTTCTTCCTGAGAAACTTGTTGATGCTGAAAACCCATATCCAAGACTTTGATATTGAATATGTGAGCAGTGAAACGTTTGTTGACTTTTCCGGTATCACAGACATCATCAACAAAGTTCGTAATGGTGATGCAGTACTCAACGAAGGTGGCTTCCTTGAACTAGTGCGTGAAGGTGCCCCAAAAGTTGTCAACAATATGCTTGATGCTAGAACGGAATTGAGTTCTGAGGTGAGAAACGTTGTTCATTCATTCACTGAAGATGCTGTTAACCAGATCATTGCACCCATTACAACTGTTAGCCAGGACACTGCTGAAAATGATGCCAAAAAGTTCCAGGACAATATACAAAGCTCATTACCACATTTGAAGAATGAGATATGTCTGTTCATAAGTGATCAATCCGTTGTTACGGCTTTGATTGATGGAATTCAAGACTTGGTGATTCAAAGGTATGAGACCTACTACAATAATGTCAAGTCAGCTGATATTGTCGATATAGACACATTGGTCACCTTTATCGGTGACATTATCGCCCAGATATTCAGTGAGTCTGATCTACAGCAGATTGAAGATTTGAGATTGGATGATATTGACGAGAACGATATCAATGTCTCTGATTGATGAATGTACATTGTGTGAACGTCTTCCTTGTTCGGATGACATGTTTACCGCCACGTAGTTGGCTTTGGAATAGCCTCATGACCTTCTTCAATTGTGACCGTAGCAACATTTAATCGATGCCCTAGGCTCGACCAACCGACATAGGAGTGATATCGGATTTAGTGTATGCAATGAAGTGTATAGGATAGAAAAGTCTCATGCAGCATTGGCAAGTTCTTCCTCCTCAAGTGGGTTGTAAGTATTAGCCGAGAGGAGTCTATTTAGTTCTTTCTTCACGAAGTCTACCTTCGTAGAGTCGATAACTAGATGAGTATCATCCAGCTCCTGAATGACTATATCGTGTTTGTCAGCATCAATGTTAGATATCAGTGCACGAATAGACGGATCACACTCCACAAGCACACCTTTGATAGCCCTTGTCATTGTGTGTTTCGCAGGATGGGACTAGTTTCATTACATAGGCAGGATATTCATCATTAAGAACTTTTAGCTGAAGGTCGCGAATTTCCACGTCAATTCACGACTTTTAGTACTAACAGTTGATAGAAACTCTTACCTAGACGCGTCTTTTGACTGTCACGGTATGGAGACTGTTGTCAGAGAGGTCCTTCCTCTTGGAAAGGAATATAAAGTGCTGCATCTCCAGTCAAACTCACGGGAAACACACCCATTGGTCACACAGCCACCATCATTGAAGCATGAGCTAAAGACTATAAAGTCTGAACACTTCATAACCGTGGTACATGAAGGAGTCATTTTTTATGGGCTAGAGGTCTTCATTTACATAACCGTTGACAAGCAGAATGATCTCACAGAGAAGTTGCTTTTTGTGTCGAAGGCTGACACCAATGGAATGAACCATTCAAAAGTCAACATCGGACTATTGACCCAAACCATCGTCAAGTGCTTACTGAAAATACCAGTGAGTCATTACCTGAAAAGGATCATACCCAAAGAAACCACTCAGGTCATATATTCTAAAGACTCCATTACGAAGTACACATCCACCAAAGACGCACTGGATATCTTACTTAGAAGACATCAAGGTCTGTTGAAGACACCACCAGAGGTTAAACCATATAGCATTGACGCATATCCACAGAACGTCACGGTGAAAATCGCGCTGTTCACTCGAGCCGAACCACAATACTTGTTCCCGGAGTCAAGCAAAAACTCTGCTAAACATGTTCTCGGTGGCGAAAGTCTGTTGAAATGGTGGCTGAAATTACTTGATGAAGTTATCATTGATGTCTTTCAAGAGACGACAGTTGCAAGGCTACAGATCCCAGCTGAAGATCCGAAGATCATTCAAAGATATCTCCAGCAACTGAAGTTCCCTGATTGGTCGGTGGGTGACATCTTCAATGGGAAAGCTGACGATATTGCGGTCTACAAGATACCTGTGTTTCCAGATGATCCTAAAGCTAGGTTTTTAGAGCATCTGGTTGTCGATAATAGAGCTAGAAAAGTTTCATTGAAACAGTTCTGGCAAGAACTCCAAGCGAGACAGGAGTTCAGACTCGGTGTGACGGTCTCAGTCATCGGAGTTCAAGGTGTATTGAAAGCTTGGAGCACTACTGAAAGTGACGGACTTGTACTCTCGAGAAAGCATTTCAAGAAACTGAAGGACTATATCACAGGAGAGGACTACAGCTCCGAGGACGGTTCAACCGAGGCTGTGAGAAACGTAACGGACTACATTGACACACACTTTGGAGTCGAGATCAACAACATCAAAGGTCAGTACGTCAAACCCTCTCAGCCTGTTAATACCATCTTGACAGCTAAAAGAGCAGTGAACAATCTCAACACTGTTTTAGTCAGAAAAAAACCTAAGAAATAGCTGCAAGCTGGCTACTGTATACACCAATAGTCAGTGATCTAGACGGTCCACTTAACGTAGAAGTCTAACCTCACTGAACAGAGCAAGCTATGATATATAGCGTACATGTGCATTACCCTACCGCTCTCGGTTGAAAATCGCGGACGCGAAACTCCGCGAAATTCATCATGGCAAAACAAGCAAAAAATACCAACAACAAATCAGATTCGGGCATTTTGAACAGCAAGTTGCACAGTTTTGAACCTGGTTTTGACCTCCAGTTCATCCAATTTCTCCATACGTCGGCGGTTTACTCGATTGCTGATTTCGCTGCTTTGTTCTCGAGTTTCCAATTGTTCCGTGATAGATTCTGTCTGTGTTTACCATTTGCCCTTCAACGAAATCACCAAGTTATAAGAAATGGCTTCTTTAGAGGACTTGATTCCTACCGTTAACAAGTTACAAGACGTCACTTATGATGCTGGAATCGACTCTTTGGATCTACCTATCCTGTCCATCATCGGTTCACAATCGTCAGGTAAGTCTTCCATCTTGGAGACCATCGTTGGTAAAGACTTTCTTCCTAGAGGTACAGGTATCGTCACCAGAAGACCTTTGGTGTTACAGCTGATCAATTTGACTGATGACTCTCCACTTATCCACAACTACAATCCGTCTGATACAGAGGGTACTGTTACTGGTCGTTCAAGTCCAGATCCAACAAATGAAGAGTTCACACTGGAAAGTCACCTAAGACAACAGCAGGGTTATAAACCTGAAATACAAAACGAATGGGGTGAATTTTTACATATACCAAACCGTCGTTTCTACAACTTTCAAGACATCAGGAAAGAGATTGAAAACGAAACATCCAGGATTGCGGGAAAAAATAAAGGAATCTCTAGAATTCCAATCAACTTGAAAATCTACTCGCCTAAGGTCTTGAACTTGACATTAGTCGATCTTCCTGGTATAACTAAAGTGCCTATTGGCGATCAACCAACTGACATCGAGAAACAGATTAGAAACTTGATACTAGAATATGTTGCTAAGCCGAACTGTATCATACTAGCAGTCTCACCTGCAAATGTTGATCTGGTTAATTCTGAATCTTTGAAACTAGCAAGACAAGTCGACCCTCAAGGCAAGAGAACCATTGGCATTCTTTCCAAACTAGATCTGATGGACCATGGTACGAACGCCTTAGACATACTTTCTGGAAAAGTGTATCCTTTGAAACTAGGGTTCGTTGGTGTTGTCAATAGATCCCAACAAGACATTATGACTAATAGATCTGTTGAAGAAGGATTGTCAAGCGAGGAAGAATTCTTCAGATCTCATAATGTTTACAGAACCATTGCCAATAGATGTGGTACAAAGCATCTTGCTAAGTTACTAAATCAGACCTTGATGGCACACATAAGAGAGAAGCTACCAGATATCAAGGCTAGATTGAACACCCTGATGGGACAAACTGAACAAGAACTAGCATCATACGGCGGTGTTGGTGCGTTCAAAAGAGAAGAGCGCGGTGCTCTGATCCTGAAATTAATGACCAAGTTCGCTACCAACTTTGTCAACTCCATTGAAGGTACTTCGCTGGAGATAAACACTAAAGAACTATGTGGTGGTGCAAGAATTTATTATATATATAACGATGTTCTTGGCCATACCCTAGGATCAATTGATCCTACCTCGAACTTGGCTACAAACGATATTAGAACTGCTATAAGAAACTCCACTGGTCCAAGACCTTCATTGTTCGTTCCCGAACTTGCATTCGATTTGTTGGTCAAACCTCAGATCAAACTCTTAGAAGCACCATCTCACCGTTGTGTTGAGCTGGTCTATGAAGAGTTGATGAAGATTTGTCACAACTGTGGCACTTCGGAATTGGCTAGATATCCAAAGTTGCAACAAAGATTGATCGAAGTCATCAGTGATCTACTGCGTGAAAGACTAGGGCCAACCATATCATATGTTGAGAGCCTGATTGAGATACATAGATCCTATATCAACACGAACCATCCTGGATTTGTTGGCGCTGCTGCTGCTATGGCTAGCGTTGTTGAGGATAGACAAAAACAAAAGGTCGTTGCCCCAAAGGTCATCAAACCAAAAGTCACAGAAAGCCTCACAAATGGATCAACACATGCTATTAATGCTTCTGCTTCACAGAACGAAGATGATAGTTTTGACTCTGCCGATTCAGACTCTGCTAGTGAGATCACTTCACAAACAACACATCATCATCAGCATCCAGCTGGTCATAACGATGATTCAAAGGATTCGTTTTTGAACTTCTTCTTCGGAAAAGATCAACCACAAGGCTCACAACAGTCCAATGCTTCACAAAACAGATATAACGGACATTCAAGACAACCAAGCAGTTTATCCAAGGGAATTCATGAGCTTTCAATGAACAACGGTTTCGAAAGCGCTTTCAACCAGACTTATTCTCCTATCCCTCAACCTCCTCCACATGATCTCACACTCGAAGAAGAAGAACCAGTACTGAGTGAAAGAGAACAGCTGGAATGTGAGCTAATCAAAAGGTTGATCACTTCATACTTTGGTATTGTCAGAGAAATGATTCAAGATCAAGTCCCAAAAGCCATCATGTGTCTATTGGTCAACTACTGTAAAGAGTCGGTTCAAAATCGTCTTGTGACGAAACTGTACCAAGAAAGCCTGTTTGAAGAGCTGTTGTTAGAGGATGAGAATCTGGCACAAGAGAGAGAGAAATGCGAGAAACTGTTAAAAACCTACAAGGAAGCTTCCAAGATCATTAGTGACGTTCTTTAGGCGACTTTCAACTGCTATTGCGCGTTATACATCCTGCTCATTCTATCAATGTTGGAATTGAAAAGGCAAGTATATTACTTTTCATACCTGGAAGCCCTCATACAGTGTAATGCGCCGAACTGGAGTGTATGTATTCATTACTGGCCTATTCTCCTGCTCTACACATTGTTTTTATATCATAAGAAAAATAAATAGATTTGCTGTCAAAGCATATATGGGCATTTATAACAGTACGCCCATCTGATTTATCGAACACTTGTGCTTTTCGCGCCTTCCTGACTTATGCGGTGTACCCGCTACAGGCTTGTACCAGACACAGAACGTAGTACTATATTGTGTTTAGTCCATGCGGCGGCCAGGCTCCAGAAAAGTTTTCCTAATCCGACTTTCTTTTGCCCGGAATTCCCAAAACGGGTATGCTCATCGCTGCTGATATTCGCGAACTCAAAAAAATTTATAGATTGTAAACTTTCTAAGCAGAACAACGCCTTGCAACTTGATCCTTCCAGCCATATTCACAGAATGGTAAGTAGTTCGCTGTTTTATTTCGGAATTCAATCAAGAACGCTAACACGGAACCACAGAAAATCAAAACAATCAGCAGATCAGCCGACAACTATGTCCCTGTGCGTAATACACAGGAATCAAACCTTCCTAGAAACTTGAACCCGGAACTGCATCCCTTTGAAAGAGCCAGGGAGTACACCAAGGCTCTAACAGCCACCAAGATGGAGCGTATGTTTGCTAAGCCATTTGTTGGACAGCTCGGAAACGGACACAGAGACGGTATCAATACCATCAGTAAGAACTTCAAGGTACTGAATAAGATAGCCACAGGTTCTGCAGATGGTGTCATCAAATACTGGGATCTATCCACATCCACCGAACTAGCAAGTTTCAAAGCTCATTACGGACAAGTCACAGGGACGTCTGTGACACCTTCCGGCCAGCTTCTATCTTCGGGTGATGATAAGACCGTCAAATTATGGAGTGTAAATACTGAAGATTACGAAGGTCAAGATGATACAAAACTAAGTAAGAAAGGTCTTCTCAAGACATATCTCGGTGAACATGCATTCACCAGTTTGGACCATCATAGAGATGACCCTACTTTCGTTACAGCTGGTGCAGAAATACAACTTTGGGATGAAACAAGATCGAGACCTGTATCGAATCTATCTTGGGGTGCTGAGAACGTGAACAAAGTGAGGTTCAACAAGACAGAAACATCAATTTTAGCATCAAGTGGTTCAGATAATTCCATCGTGTTATATGATATCAGAACGAATTCACCAACACAAAAGATCGTTCAGAGAATGAGAACAAATGCCATTGAGTGGAATCCTATCGAGGCGTTCAACTTTGTCATCGCTAACGAAGATCATAACTTATACTATTATGATATGAGATACATGAACAAAGCACTAAACGTGTTCAGAGATCATGTTGCTGCCGTTCTGGATGTTGATTTCTCTCCAACAGGTCAAGAAATCGTTAGTGGGTCATATGATAAAACAATAAGAATCTTCAAAACAAGAGAAGGTCATTCTAGAGATATCTACCATACGAAAAGAATGCAACATGTGTTCCAAGTGAAGTTCTCTATGGACTCGAAATACATCATGAGTGGGTCAGATGATGGTAATGTCAGATTATGGAGATCTAAGGCTTCAGAACGTACGGGAGTCAAATCAACAAAAGAGAGAAACAAACTTGAATACGATGAGGCTCTGAAAGAGAGATTTAAACATATGCCTGAGATTAGAAGAATCGCTAGACATAGACATGTTCCTATTGTTGTTAAGAAAGCTAAAGAGATTAAAGAGGTTGAGATGCAATCCATCAAGAAGAGAGAAGAGAATGAGAGAAGACATAGTAAACCTGGCTCTAAACCATATGTTTCTGCAAGAGAGAAACAGATTGTGTCGACGAGTTTCAATACTGAAGAGAAGAAGAATTACAAGAAGGGTACTCGTAATTAAGTTCAATGCATACACTGCTCTGTTTGAGTTGTTTTTGAGTCGATGACCTTCATCACGTACAAGTAGATCAAAACCAACCGAGGCCAAATCTTTTTTCATGTTTGTGATCTTTTCATAGTCATGATCAGGACTTTATATACTCTAGTCTTCAATATGGAACTCCTCAGATCTTCGTTTATCCTTGGTAGCTTCTAGATTTCTGGCCGTCAGCTTTTTAGCCGTTCTTATAGGTGACAAGAAGGACTGCAGTCTTACTTGGTACATCAATGGTCCCCATTCATGAAGCCATACCTATAAATCATTGTTGGAAGTTTCGTATACACCGGTAGCTTGGAGGTATGAGTCCGTTGGAAGGCCTTTTGGACTACGCCTAGGACTATGAGTCTCCTTTTCCCAGTCAGTTAGTCTACAAGACTTCGTCTGCACTCTGCACTGTGCAGTAATAAACTGCTGAACAATACCGAGACTAATGTAAGAAAGGTATCAATGGCACTAATCTGGCAACTGGTCAGGTACCGTTCATTGGCACTAGAGTATTACGTTACTAGGTATCATTGAGTATACTTTCAGTAAGACATGGTGGGGGCGGGGTCTAGACGGTTTAGCACTCGGTGCCTGGAACAACTACAAAGTACACGAGGTACGCCCGCCTAAATTATACTGTAGTCCCGCTATATTATACTGGTGTCTATGGCTAATGAATACCTGGTACAATGTACTGGGCGCGCAATAGAATTGATTCCAGCATTCCTCAACAATGCAATTAATTATAGGCTGCTGGCGAGTTATCAGACAGCGAAGATCAACCACTGCTCCCACCGAGAACACCTCCTTAATCTGTGGTCCCCATAATCTGCTGCTCTGCTAACACGTCCACTATTTATAGGCACCACCAGTACTACTAAGCGCTCCACCGCCAAACAGCGCACATTCTTAAACATTCAGCTTGTCGTTCCGGGTGACTACAAAAAAACAAAAACAATTAAAAACAACGAAAAAGTCGGCAGAAATCTGTTTGACGTTTCAGAATTCTACTCGTCTTCGCCCCCAATTGAACAGCCAGCACCCCTAATTGGCTTCCTCTTCCCATTGCCCTGCCCTGTGCGCCCATTTCGCCGCTCATTAAACTACTTTCCAGTGAGTTTTAGCCTTTCGATGTGTCTTGTTTTATGCTGGATCGTGTGGATTGCCTTTCCAGTGGAACATTCTCCTGTGAAAACGACCAAACAACGCTAGAATCCCCGTGAATATCTGCCAGATACACTCTGTTCAACTCGAACTACCGTGTTTCTCCTCTGCCACTGGCATCATCTTGGTTCAGAGCTCTTTGATCACGTTTTGACTTTTCCTTGCCTCAACTCACGCCAAATCATGAAGCGCGTTAGTTTTCAACAAGGACTCAATTATAATTCAGCATCAAAACATCAAGACATCCCTAGTGATAACCAACCTTACTAACAATTGTATAACCAGCAACCTGGACACGCATAACCCATCCCGGACGAGATGATGAAGTGGAGCTCGAGAAGCAAGCGTAATAGCGTTGCTCAAGAAAAACCTTCAAAGTCGGGAGGTACAGATGACAGAACAAGCTTCCTAAGGAACACGTCTGCTGCCAGCACATCAAAGACCAGCGCAGGCAGCTTCTACTCAAGTGACAAGAGTGCCAGATCGAACTCGTCTCTGGTCAGCAACGCCACTACCAGTGTATCGAAAGATGGCAATCAAATTCACACGACTACCTCAAATACATCTTCACAGATACCTACATCAGCTTCAAGTGCATCAATTGCTACATCTACAGCACCACTAGCAAGAACGCACTCGATTTCAACCCTAGCTGATAAGAACGACGATGCTGTCTCTACCGTGTCTCGCTCTCTAAACAAGCTGAATACATCTCAAAAGCCATTCACATATGACAACTATGACTCTACAGTGATAAAGACAGGCTGGATCAACAAAGGTGCCAACATATCTAACTGGAACAATGCAAACTCTGACACTTGGAGAATATACAAAGCAGAACTTCAAGGCCCTGTTCTCACATTATACAAAATGCCTGGTGACTTGAACATCAAGTCATTTGATCCTCAATTCGGTCAGTTGGAACAATCGTCCCAATCACCAACAAATGTGCGACACAAAAGAGTTTCAACAAGTTCCTCAAGACAGACGTTGAAAATAGATGCCAAATCTTCACAGGACTTAAGATCACCGGCAACTCCTACCACACCATCTTCATTCGCACATTTATCAAATGGCGATTCTTCCACCAAGAGCCACAAAGTCAAGCTCAAATACTTATCTGAAGTTTATCCTCACCCTGATCTACAGCTGAATAACTCAAACTCCATAGTTTCCGGAACGCTTGAAAGTATCTGTCACACAATCTTGTTCAACACATTGGAGGACGATAAACTATCATATAACCTATTACTGATAATGCCATTGCTCGGTGATATTAAAACCAGTCTGAGATACTTCATTGAATACTCGCTGACTTTCACGTCTCAAAAGATCTACAAAAGCACCTCATCATCCCCTAACAAATTACCAATCACTCCAAACACTGACTATGCTATCACTCAGAGACTAGGACTGGTTATAACTACTATCGTGGATAGCTTTCCTGGTATGTTGCTGGACGATAATATCATTGACTTATGTCTCAAGTTGGTAGCGGGTATCAGCCAACATGAAGATCGTCTAGCTGACAGTTTGAAGAAATCATTACAGAAGAAACAAGAACGTATGAAAGGTTTGACTAGCTTCAAGAGCAAAACTTATGATCACAATGGCTCCAAGTCATTGACTGATGTTGACGCTTTTCTTGACCTGGATGCAAAGACACTGGCATATCAAATCAACGCTATTGATCTACAATTCAATAGATCATGGAATCCTAAGAACGACCCATCTTTGCTATATGAGCTAGAGAACGTTTCATACTCAAGGCTGAACCCACTGGTCTTCAACTCCTCCACTAACATACATTACCTTGGTAGACTCCTAGTCAACCATCTGTTTGGTGGTGTGTCATCTGAAGTGAAAAGAGCTCAGGTCTTATCAAGATGGATTGAAATCGGCTGCATATTTGACAAGATTGGTGATATGGTGAGTTGGTTGGCTATTGCAACTACCATCTGCTCCATCCCTATCCTTAGATTGAGAAAATCATGGTCATTCGTGGATGAGAAATTCCTGAAGATTATTTCTACTGAATGGGCACCAGTTGTTTTCGAACTAGACAGAAGAACAATGATCAGTGAAGCGAATCACAAATCATCATACCATGTGATTGCCCCTCAAGGACTTGGTGTTACTTACTCAAAAACAGATGTGGTTCCTTACTTCGGTGACTTGACTGTGAAGTTTGTTGAAAATTCGACTTTGAAACAATGTGAGAAAAGAGTTCAA
>CATIXA010000020.1:0-132875 GCA_949709075.1 Wickerhamomyces alni | reverse complement strand
TGCTGTCGATCCGTTTGTAGTCACCCAATTCCGTCTCGTGGGCTCGGAGATGTGTATAAGAGACAGCCCGAACACCACAACACCCGAACACCACAACACCCGAACACCACAACACCCGAACACCACAACACCCGAACACCACAACACCCGAACACCACAACACCCGAACACCACAACACCCGAACACCACAACACCCGAACACCACAACACCCGAACACCACAACACCCGAACACCACAACACCCGAACACCACAACACCCGAACACCACAACACCCGAACACCACAACACCCGAACACCACAACACCCGAACACCACAACACCCGAACACCACAACACCCGAACACCACAACACCCGAACACCACAACACCCGAACACCACAACACCCGAACACCACAACACCCGAACACCCGAACACCACAACACCCGAACACCACAACACCCGAACACCACAACACCCGAACACCACAACACCCGAACACCACAACACCCGAACACCACAACACCCGAACACCACAACACCCGAACACCACAACACCCGAACACCACAACACCCGAACACCACAACACCCGAACACCACAACACCCGAACACCACAACACCCGAACACCCGAACACCACAACACCCGAACACCACAACACCCGAACACCACAACACCCGAACACCACAACACCCGAACACCACAACACCCGAACACCACAACACCCGAACACCACAACACCCGAACACCACAACACCCGAACACCACAACACCCGAACACCACAAACACCCGAACACCACAACACCCGAACACCACAACACCCGAACACCCGAACACCGCCGGCGAACTCCGAAAAAAGTGGGTCTCGGCGTTAACGGGCTCGGCGTTAAGCGGATTTAGGTGTTAACGTATTTAGGGTGTTACGTAATCTGGGAGCCAGTGTTCTTAACGGTGTTTGATTATGAGCTGACGTAATTCCTTTCACACATTGTTATGACCTTAACTCAATAAAGCTCTGGTAAGCTCCAGTAGATCTAACTAGATCAACTCTGGATTCGAAAAACGAAAACCTACTGATCAATATCCTTATTGTGACTAAGGCTTTAATAAGTTCAAGTTAAACTGTTACACATTTGTTCTTAGGACCGTAGTTCTCCCTATGGTGAAACTAGACAAAGTTATTCATTTCCGATAACACAATCTAACTGCATTTCCACCAGAAAATACCCCAAAACCATGTAATTCACATTGTCAACGATTTCACAGATTCCGATTTCACAGATTCCGATTTTCGCAGAATTGGACGGATCTCGCCCAAAGTGGAAACTTTACGGTCTTTGGCGTATACGGTGCCAGTTACCCTTTTGGGTATTACGGATCGGGAAGTTACCCTTCTGGGTACCTGACTACGGTTCGCGCTTTTTACGCTTTTAAGCGATTTGAGTTGTACGTACAACTCAAGATTACTATCGCGAATATTACTATTTTAAGCGACCTGAGTTGTATGTACAACTCAAGGTTGTATACAACCCACGACCAAAAATATCCGAACGAATAGTGTACCTCCTGGAGCCCGTCTGAAGAAAATGAGAGAATGGATGAGGAATGTATGAGAGATGTGAGAGGAACAGATGAGATGGATGTGATGGATGTAGAATCAATGTGGAAGCAATGTGGTAATGTGGAATGAATAAAGGAAAAGGGGAAAGTGTTTTTTTCGTGTTTTTTTGTCGACGAAAAAATGAAAACAATAGGGTAACCCCAATAACATCGCCGACAAAATGTAAACAATAGGGTAACCCAGCGATATCGAAGAATACAACATATACTCTCAGAACACACTTTAAATACTCCTAGATGATCAGTAAAACCAACGGAATAAACTAAACACAATGCTCTCTTTCTTCTGTATCTATTACATTTCTTTTATCTCTTCTTTTCATTTCCAAATATATCCCGACCAAGCTGGACTAACTCATTTACAATTTTATTCAAGATCAAGTGCCAGCTATTTATATTTTACTAAATTTTTTATCCTTAGATTGCTGTGATATTAATGCTAGGTGTTTATGCAGCTGTAGTAAGTGTATACTGATTCTAATAATGTGAAAATAACGTGAATAATGTCGTGTATATTCGAAAACATGAGTGTATAAAAATCCTACGGGTCTACGAGCCTAGGCTCTGCCAGACACGGGTCTAGACTCTAGTCTATGGGTCTAGTTATCGAGCCGCGATTATTACTCTTTTAAGCGACCTGAGTTGTACGTACAACTCGTTACCCGCTATTCGGACAAAAGGCCTAAAAGAGTAATAAGCGCGGAATTCGCGAAGAACACTCGAACATTTGACAGGTGAACACTCGAACAATTCGCGAAGAACACCTGAAAAATTCGCGAAGAACACCTGAAAAATTCGCGAAGAACACTCGAACAATTCGCGAAGAACGCTCGAACAATTCGCGAAGAACGCTTCTGAAACCTTCGGTTTCAGAAGGTACATTTCTCTCTTTCTTCTGTATATATCATCTTCACGAATTCGCGCATTGTTTAACAAGTGTCCTGTTTTAACACCGTTCGTTATTTATTTGTCCCACTAGTTCGAGTAATATAGTCAACACTATGAGATACTTCATTTTTACTACATGACTAAGTACGCCAAGCCGACTTTGAATAGACTAAACCTATACGAGTCGCCTCGGCTACTGACTGCCATTGTTCAACTTAGTGTCTAATTTCTCATCCATATTGGTCATCACTTCTTCAGTCGAGCTTATTCTAGAACCTTGAGCCGACTATAATTCAACTTGAACTGCTTTTTTTATTACCCATACCGATCATGCACAGCTCAAAGAGGGTCCTTCTTGCCCTTATTATTGGCGAGATTAGACATATATAACTAGTCTAGTATGTATGTGGAGTTATCTGCGTCTTTCTCAGCGCCTACTGAACAAGACTAAATACTGCAGTCCTGAAAAACTTGTTTGATCGTCTACAACTTATCCAATGTAATGATATGATATATTAGGCATTCTCCTTGTGAAGGGCCTCTGTTTTAAAGAGCTCAGGCTCCAAATTCAACTTGTCGTCTCCATTCAGTTCGTTCTTTAGCTTATCATTGAGCTTCTTCTCTTCAATACCCAAAGCAGACATCTTTGTAACGTAACCTTTGAACTTTCTTAGTGGGATTCCAGAAGCATAAAGCTCATCTATTTCATCATATGTTCTTCCTCCGGTTTCTGTTTGATAAAAGAACAGATAGACCCATAGCACGAATGATGTAGCTGCAAAGATGAACATAGTCTTAGCACCAAGGTTAGCACGATTTGGATTGAAGATATACGGTAACACGAAGGACCACATCATACTGACACAATTGTGAAAGCCCAACGCGAATGAGATAGTCTTTGCCCTCAAGGCAGAGGTTGGATTCTCGGAAGCAGCAACATATCCCAATGCACCAATACAGGCGTTATAGATTCCACCATAAAGCATCATGAAAGCCACTGTGGTTTTGACAGCTGCTTTATTGGTAGTATCAGTACCTGCTCCGCCAATAAGAAGATCAGTGATAATGATGGCACCTAGTCCATATAGCATAGCGTTTCTTCTTCCAAGCTTATCAATAAGCCATATCGATAACAAACAACCGGTGATTGAGAAAGTTTGAGCCGCGCATGTAAACTTGAAAGATTTGGCGGAATCATAGCCAGAAAGTTGAAAGAAGTAAGTGGTGTAATTGGTAGTGAAATAAACACCTGAGAATGACTGAACTAGGAATGGCACGGATGACACCACAGTTCTTTTGAAGTTCAATCCTTTGAATAAATCGAAGAATGTTGTGTTTTGAGAAATTGCTTTAGCTTCGTTAAGAGTCATAGAAACAACATTAAGTTGTTCTTCCACAGAAACATCATCTTTTAAGATTTTTTTATAGGAAGCTCTAGCCTTTCCAATTTCACCTTTCATTATAAGGTATGTTGGAGACTCTGGGACCAAAAATAGCAAAACTAATGCAATGACAGCAAACCCCCATTGTGCTGAGAACAAAGCTCTATAGGCCCAAGCATCATCATCTGGTTTTCCAGAAAGTCCGTAGTTTATGATGAAACAAATCAAAGGACCAATAGAGAATGAGATATTGCATAGAGCTGTGCACATACCCCTCAGAACCAATGGAGAAATATCAGTAACATATCCCACAGCAGCTGGTTGCATTATACCAAGCATTAATCCATTCAATGTTTTACCTGCAAGGAATAACTCAATAGTAGTAGCTGCAAACTCCATACCAATGAAGGCAAACGATATCAAAATTGCACCCATAATCACATATTTCTTACCAAACCTATCGACGAACTCAGAAGAGGTTATTTGACCAGTAATCTGAGCTGCCAGTGGAACACCTGAAAAAGCAGATTGCCATTTTGCAGCAATAACATACGAACCATTAGGTTGTAGTTCACCGAAATGTTTCCTGAACTGAGCAATAGAGATAACAATCCCACCAGCCTGTGATTCAAAAGATGTCAATATTAAGGACCAAACCATAATGAGCACACAGATTGCAGAATAAGGGTATTTCTTTATAGCTTGCCATTTGGTAAGTTGAGAGTCGTGAAGTTCTGCAACTCTTGCAGACAAAGTAGCCTTATTTTGTGAGCTAGTGACTTCGCTGGAGTTCTTCTCATCATCTTTTGCTGGAATATAACTGGACATTATCGGTAAAGTTTGATAAATTTAGCCTCAAGACTAGATCAGTGATCTGAAGAGTTGTAAGATGAGGCACATTTGGGCTTCTTTCGGTTCTTATATTTGAACATCAGCTTGAGTGTCGTCAATCTAACAACCTCCCCCTGAAGTTCCGAGCTTCTGAGTCAGCCGTCGCCTGTCACTGAGTGTTATAGGGTCTTGGCCCTCTTGGAGCTTTGACATAAAGCGATCATAGGGCGGTAAATGTTTGAAATGCTGTCACCGTAACAACATAAGAGTGAATAATAGCCTAACATTGTAGCTTGTAGTCAATAGAGCTAAATCCTCCCCGCAAAAATCCAGTTCTTACCGGCTCCGAGGCGAGTTTGAGTCCTGAGATGTACATTATGTGGTTTAGTTAAGCGTGGAATTCCGGGGTACAGATGGGTACAAATTTACAGCTCTCAATTTTTAACACCGTTGTAATCTTCCAAAATAAATCAATGTAAATATTATAAATGTTGAGGAGATCTTTGCGCTTAACAAACTAGCCGATATTAGTCAACAAATATAGCCGACGGTAGCAAGAATCATGGACTACGAAGCTACTCACCGACTACTGTCCGTGTCTGGCCAATGGATCGTTCGAGAACGAAGTTGATGAGTACCCAGATCTTAAAAGACCATTGGATTCCACCTGATGTTCGGCATTCCCCTCAGACTTTGAATGATCTTTGACTTAGCATGTTTCTTAAAGTCTCAATCATCATCCTGCTGGCCTGTGTCTTACAGCTCTCGTCAGCTTTGATCCAACAGAAGGACTCGAAACCCAGCGTTTTTATTCTCACAGATATCAGTAACGAGCCTGATGATGCTGGATCGCTGGTACGGTTACTTTTGTATTCCAATGAACTGAATTTAAAAGGGATTGTGGCTACAACTTCCTATTGGTTGAATTACACCATCCATGACGAGGACATACATCCTATTATTGATGCATATGAGAAGGTACACCCAAATTTATTGAAACATTCTGAATCCTATCCATCTGCTAATTATTTGAGAAGTATTGTTTCAACGGGTAAGCCGGTTTATGGATTGGAGGCACTGGGCTCTCCGCTGAGTATCGGTGCACAGAATCTACTCAAAGCTATAGATTCATCCGGAGAAGAACCATTATATGTTCTGGTCTGGGGAGGTGCTAATGTTCTTGCTGAGGTACTAGAGGAAATTAAGATATCACGAACTGAAGAAGAAGTGCTCGATTTCATCTCTAAAGTGACTGTTTATTCAATTTCTGATCAAGATGATTCAGGTCCTTGGATAAGACATCATTTTCCTAAGCTGAAATACATTGCATCACTGCATGCTTTTAATCACTATGGTCATAGTGCATGGGTTGGAATTTCTGGTGAATTGTTCAATCATTTTGATGAAGGTGGACCAGACTCATCATACATAACCAAAGATTGGGTAAAGAAGAACATTCAATCTGTGGGTCCTTTAGGTAAAGCTTATCCTGACTTCATGTTTTTGATGGAAGGTGATACTCCAGCAACCTTTTTCGTTCTGCCTAACGGACTGAACGATCCTGAGCATCCCGAATATGGTGGATGGGGTGGTAGATATGCATTGAGTGACTTGACTGGTAGATTTCAGCACTATGGTGATACGCAGGACCAAGTACTGGGAATGGATGGCAAGGTTCATGTTAGTAATAAAGCAACTATATGGAGATGGAGAGAAGAATATCAAAATGATTTCGCAGCAAGAATACAATGGACCATCAAGGAATTCAAGACTTCAGTTCATCAGCCTGTGGTTGTCTTTAATGGTTCAGATTCGGTCAAGCCTGTGACAATCAAGTCAACACCGGGGTCAACAATCGAGCTCGATATATCTGACTCATATGACTTGAACGGACGAAAGCTGAACATTGAATGGTTTCATTATCGAGAAGTTACAGCCACACAAGGTAGTTTGAGGGAAGTTCCAGAAATCAAAGTCACAAAACTTAACAAAGACGCTACAATTGTGAGACTTGAAGCTCCTGAGTTTAGAGTAGCATGTACCACCTTATTTGGTAAGCCCATGCCAAGCTGCAGAGTTTATCATATGATTGCGAAAGTGTCAAATGACGCTAGTCCAGCTCTGACCACTTATAAAAGGTTCGTGATTGATATTGAGCCAGGACCTGATGACACCTTTGAAGAAGGAATTGATAATAATCAAAGTTATGATCGAGTTCATGATGAATTATGATCGTTAAAGCTTTCAGTCCATTAGACAACCAGAATAGACATCACTTCTCAGTGACTTTGGTGATATAGCATTCGATACAGTATTTATAATAGATAAGCAGTGCTATGTCATGAAGTTAACGTAGTCCAAGTTGTGTGCAACCTTTTCAAGGTAGTTTAGCCTTCTACTTTGTGCTATATACAAAACAGCATCCCCACTCAAAGCCAGGACATTTCCATCAGTAATATTGGACCAGAAATACTCTAGTACATTACCTTGTGCCATTTAGGGCATAATACCATCAGCACGTGCCAGTCTAAGTATTGCGACAAGTATGAGCTATGATTTGAGATCATGTCTATTGTCTTGACTAAAAACAACTACAATAATAGTTGGACGAGAAGGCATTTATTGGAATTCATTCATCGAAACAGTGTGTGAGTCTAGTAACTACTCAAGATGGAATTGAGTTCATCCCTCTTGATAACATTTTCAAACTTGTAACTGGCAGCCAATTCATCCAAATCCTCAAAGCTCAATCCTTCAAACAAATCAGCATAAACGTGTTGAAAGTATTGAGAGAATAAACATTCTCTGATCACACGACCAATGTAATTGTCAATATCCAAGAAGCCAGGGTAAAGTGCAGCATGGTGTTTCTCCGGAATTTGTTCTCTGAAATGATCGCCAAGATCTGTATATAACTTAGCATACTCAGGTTTGAGATCCTGTCCCCAATAATCCAAACCAATTTCTTTCTTCTTAACAATGAAGTCACCAAATATTTTGAAGAATCTGGAGTCAGGATCAACGTATGTCAAACCTTGTAATCCCACGTCTTTGTATAACCATATAGACCAACTGATAGGAGCACCATCCCCTGAAGGATCGCCACCTTTATAGATCTCCAATTGATCTTTTAACAACTGGTATCTGGCACTGTTGACAGTCTCAATGTCTTTATCACCTCTAGCTTTCGAAGCATAAACAGGGCCAAATTCACCATTCCAAACTGGAACGTTGTTATCGTGATGAAACTTGATCTTTCGTTCGTATTGTTCTTTCAGTTTGGACTTTTCGTCTTCACTAGCAGCGTAGAGTTTACCATCTGGATTTGGGAATCCGGCCATACTATAGTCATGAATACTGTAAACGGCATTCTTCAAAGGTTTGTTTGGGAATTGTCTGAAATCCATTGCGTAAGTGTTACCATCCAAGAACAAGATATGGTTAGGATCAACTTTTCTAATCTCTGTATCCAATCTGGCGTAATAATTGACCAGTTTTGAGTGTTTGGAGACAGCTGGCTCATTCAATGGATTGTAACCTGCAACCCAAGTGTTATCCTTATAGTATTCGGCGATCTTGACCCACAAGTTAGCTATAGCATCCTGAAAATGTTTGAATTCCCAGAACAATGAGAAATGAATGCCAGAGTCACAGTGCCAGCCTTGACTTTGACCACCAGGAACAGCGTGTAAGTCCAAGATGGTGTAGATCCCATACTTGGCACAACTGTTCACGACAGCATCTAATCTCTCGAACCCCTTTGGATTGATTTCGAACAGATCACCTTCATCATCCAAGAAGTGTCTATAGTTGAAAGGGATTCTCAGAGCATTGAACTTCAAATCTTCAGCGTAGAACTTGGCATCAGATTCAGTCCAAAAGTACTCATAGAACTTGTCAAAGAAGTAGTTGAACTTCTCCTCGCCGATTTTCTTCTTCAAGACCTTTTTGTGCTCTGTTTCGTGACCAGGATAACCGGTGATGAAGTTTTCCATGTTCAAATGACCACCAATGGCAGTTCCTTTAAGAACAACAGGCTCATCTTGAGCATCAACAATCTTTGTGCCTTTGACCTTCAAGAATCCAGAGCTCATAGTAATCCAATGTAAAGTGCAGTAATGCTATACTTTACTAATTCTAAAGCATGTTGGCAATAGAGCTCTTAAATAGTCTTTTGAGTCTATAAATCATAATAAGCCGACTTGAGGGGGGAAGTGTTCACTTGATGTCATAAAAGCTCGCTGAATTGTAATAATCTGGGGTGATTTAAAAATTAGGTGTCACTACTGATCTGGTTGCTAACTGGAGTGTTTCAGCGAGCATTGAATGCACACCAGCGAAGTTAGTAGTCATGCCAGTAAAAGCCCCTTCATATGGGACAGCGGACACCCACAGGCTGACAGCGCCTCGGGCACGGTAACACAGCTGTTCCCACCTTGTAAGTTGTCTTTATTATTAGTAAATTAGTCAGGGTCGGCCACGGGTTCTTTGTTCGTTGTCACATCCGTCATAGCTCTAGACTGTAGAGCTAACTCTCGGTTAAATAAAAGGTTGGCGTATACGTGGTCCTTTATCATTAATAGCTCATTTTGTCAGGCGTGACGTGCTTGATCTTCGCTTGCGGAGCCTATTCTCGCCTACACAGAGATACTGCACTTCAGAGTTCAATGATGGTTTAGGAGTCTTGACTCTCGAGACTTGGCTAGAGAGTGGTTTCTGATCATATCTACAATCACTGTGTAACAATCAGTGGACCTTTTTATTGTACTAATACTTTCTCAAGATGTCATTTAGCTCATCTCTTTTGATGATGTTCTCAAACTTGTAGCTCGCAGCCAACTCGTCCAATTCCTCAAAGCTCAACCCTTCAAACAAATCAGCATAGACATGCTCAAAGTATTGGGAAAGTAGCATATCTCTTGTGACACGTCCAATGAAATACTCAATATCCCAACGATGTGGATACAAAACACCATGGTATTTCTCAGGGATGTGTTCTTTGAAGTGCTCAGCAAGGTCGGTATATAACTTCAAATACTCAGGTTTCAAATCCTTTCCCCATCTGTCTAGTCCCAATTCTTTCTTTTTCAAAATGAAATCACCAAAGACTTTGAAGAACTTGGACTTTGGATCAACGTATGTCAAACCTTGCAATCCCACATCTTTGTATAACCAAATCGACCAACTGATTGGAGCACCATCTCCTGAAGGATCACCACTCTTATAGATCTCCAATTGATCTTTCAACACCTGATATCTTGTGTTGTTGATCTTTTCGATATCTTGATCTCCTCTAGTCTCAGAAGCATAGACAGGCCCAAATTCACCATTCCAGACCGGGATCTTATTATCAACGTGAAATTTGATCTTAGCCTTGTATTGTTCCTTCAATCTTGCCTTTTGTTCATCATTGCCTTCGTAAAGTTTTCCTTGAGGATGAGGGAATCCATAAAGGGTGTAATCATGAATGCTATAGACAGCGTTCTTTAGGATCTTGTTTGGAAATCTGCTGAAATCAGATGCAGAAGTGTTTCCGTCCAAGAATAAGATATGGTTTTGGTTGACTTTTCTGATCTCTGTGTCCAATCTCTCGTAATAATTGACCAATTTGGAATGATCAGAAACAGCTGGCTCATTCAAAGGATTGAACCCGGCAACCCAAGTGTTATCTTTATAGTATTCAGCTATCTTAACCCACAAGTTAGCAATGGCATCTTGGAAAACCTTGAATTCCCAGAACAAGGACTTGTGGATACCAGAATCGCTGTGCCAGTTTTGATTCTGACCACCAGGAACAGCGTGCAAGTCCAAGATAGTATAGATACCGTACTTAGCACAAGAATCAACGATAGCATCCATTCTCTGAAATCCTTTTGGATTAATCTGGAACAAGTCTCCTTCATCATCCAAGAAATGTCTGTAGTTGAAAGGAATTCTCAATGCGTTCAGTTTCAAGTCCTGTGCGTAGAACTTTGCATCTGATTCAGTCCAAAAGTATTCATAGAACTTGTCAAAGAAGTAATTGGTCTTCTCTTCGCCGATTCGCTTCTTCAGCACATTCTTGTGTTCGGTCTCATGACCAGCATACCCCGTGATGAAGTTTTCCATGTTCAAGTGACCACCAATGGCAGCACCTTTTAGGACCACTGGGACATCGTTCCCATCAACAATCTTTGTGCCTTTTACCTTCAAGAATCCAGAGCTCATGGTGTGTTTGTTGTGCAATCTGTTCACCTGAGCAAAACCAACCGAATCACTTGCGGAAAAACACCACTATATAGCCTTTCAGTGAGTCTTTGAGGGGTGTGGCATTGAGACATTTTGATTTGTTGTGATAGATTAAGATGTGATATTAGAAATAGCGCTAAATTGGCGATTATTACTTAAAACGGGGTTTCAAGCGGGCAAAAAATTGTGTGCCATCTTCAATTTGTAGTAACAGCTAAATATTTTACTGTATCATATGCTGATATCAGTAACAATTAAATGAGGACGTTCTCCCGTTAATCTCAGCAAGAACTGTGTCTCAGCGAGCATTCGGTGGCTTCTCCGTTGGTCTTTTGTCAGCACATCGCATCATGAGCACTACAGTTACTACTAGTAAAATTTCTCCACATCTAATTCAGGTCCGATGCTCATCTCATCTCAGATTCTGGTATTATGCTGCTCAATTTAACAGCCACAGGTACTGGTACAACCTCGATAATGAAATACATATGCTATGTGTGCTATGATTCGTTCCACTTTAGATTCAAGAGAACAACAAAACCCTTCAACTCTTGACATGAACTGAATCATGCAGCTTATCAACCATGATTTATCACTATAACTGCTCAGATACACTTGGCTTCTTGGCTCTAATCTGGTGTCATGGTTGTCATTTGTCTTATTTGCAATCGTGATACACTTATAACAGCCACAATGGTGGGTTGTGCGGGATTACTAAATGTCCAAAGGCATATATAAGTCTCCAGTGCCTGCTCAGTTCAATCTCACATCTCTCAACTTGGAGATCCACAGTATACCAGTCATGTCTTCAGTACTGGAGAAGAAAAGTGCTCAAGTAGAACACGGCAGCGTTCTTACTGATGAAGCTAACTCAATTGCACATCACAATCCTGAATTTGAAAGAGTCTCACTTGCCTTGAAAACCACGGGGTTTTATACACAAGTGCAAGAAACTAAACTCTTGAGAAGGATTGACCTCCGTCTGCTTCCACTATTGATCGCTTTGTATTTGGTGAAGAATTTAGACTCCAATAACATCAGTTATATACCCGCAATGAACCCAAAGACTGAACATAACGTGCTCATACAATTGGACATGACCAAGAACGACTGGACTTGGACCGGTACCATATACTTTATTCCGTTTGTTCTTTTCGAGATCCCATCTACCATCCTTTTGAAGTATACAACACCAAGAATTCATCAATTCAGAATTGCATTTATCTGGGGGATAATCACCGCTTGTCATGCTGCCGTTACAAACAAACAGGGACTATATGCCGCTAGATTCATGTTAGGTGTCTTTGAAGCTGGCTTATTTCCAGCTATGCTGGCTCAGTTGACCTATTGGTATAGACCAGATGAAATCTCTGTGAGAATGGCTGTACTAGGAGTTTTAGGTTCTTTCGCCGATTTCTTGACAGCGTTCATAGCATATGGATTTGCGTTTACATCGGGGAAGGTAAACAATATAAGCGGATGGCAATGGATCTATATTGTGGAAGGTGTTATTACTGTTATACTATCCTTTTTGATCTTAATCTTTCTTCCAAACTTCCCTGATGATAGCAAATGGTTGACTGATGAGGAGAAAGCATTCTTGATAGCAAGATTACCCTCATATGCTCCCAAGTTTACAGACAAGAATTTCAGTATGGAAGAAATGAAGAGAGGAATGAGAAAGTCCACCACTTGGTTGTTCACTCTCTTGAAATTATTCCAAATTCTGGGGACCAGTGGTATGTCCTTTTGGCTACCAGTCATTCTTCAAGATTGGGGCATCACTTCTTCTGCTATCTCTCCATTGTTGAATGTCCCAGTTTCAGCTGTGTCAATCATATCGGGCATTGCTTTTGCGTTCCTTGTCGATAAAGCTGTTGTCAGACCAGGTATTCTGGCGCTCGTTGCTTTAGCTTGCACTATGGTCGGTTTTGTCGTTTTGACAACAGTCTCTAACAAGATAGTGCTTTATATGTTCATTTTATTGGCGACTCTAGCATCCTCAGCTGACAGTTCCGTGCTGACTTCATGGCTAGGACAGCAGTTGCAAGGTACAACTGAAGTTGAGTTCATCTTTGCTTTCTCAAATGGTGTTGCTCAGTCAGCACGTATAATTAGCCCCCAAGTGTTTCGCTCACAATATGGCCCAAGATATACTGTGCCATTTGGTGTTTGTCTGGCCTTCATCGGTGCTTCACTCATCATTGTTATTATTATTCATATCATCACCAAAGAAAAGACAAATCTTATCTACGGTGAAAAGAAGAAGAGATTGCAAAGCAAGAACAAAGACCCAAATTTCAAACCAGTGTATGGTCTCGAAGCTGGTGTTGAAGACCATCATGCTGTTTATCCCGTTGAGAGGAAGAATTTCGGTGTGTATTAATTGGAGATACGTTGGAACTCTATGGAATTGTAGACCTTCCCCAAAGGATTCGGTCACTACATGGAAAATTGGGGTGTTAATATATCTTATCAAGGAGTATACTAAACAAGCAAGTAATCTATGAAAAAAAATCTGAAGTATCCGGTTTATTGAACACCAAAAAGACCCAAAAGAAAACAATAGAAGGATAAAAAGATTAAAAAAAACATATGAGAACTTGGGAGAAGGTTTGAGGACCTTCGAAAATCCATGAAACAATGAAGTTATGGACAAGGAAATCTGAGAAGACAACAGAAAAGGAAACCAACAGTTGGAGTATCAGAACCAGATATATATGTTGTATTTGTAATGGAGATGACGATATGGGTTAACCAGTTATTGTAGTTGAACGGACCAGAGTGTTTGTAGTATCTCCTGGTGGATTACGGTTATTGGAAAACAACTGTTTTGGTTTGAATAAGTTTGCTGGATAAGTTACAGGAAAGACCAGATAGTTGTATCTGTCAATATGGAGATGGTGATATTAAAATCACGCGTTATCGGAGCTGAACGGATTAAGGTTATGAAAACCGACGTTTTGATGTTTGGAAAAAGACTAGATATTTGTTCATCTGTCATGGAGAGTTGTGATGTAGAGACACCTGGCATTTTGCGGCTACCTTTCAAGATAGAAACCCACAAGTTCAGTTGAAGGGCAACATTTGCCGTTTGGATAGACTAGATAGAGACTATCAGTCATGGAGATTGGTGACCAAAGATAAAGATACACCTGGAGGGGTGGAAAGTGGAAACGATCCTGGGATCTAGGAGAACTGCAGTTTCTCGCTAGGAAAGGTTTGTGGCCGACCAATACCACCAGCAAAGCCCAGAAACGAGCGATAAGTCACTAACAGTGCAATTACCTGCAATTACCGGATGGCATAGTCGACACCGAAATTGAAAAGGGGGAAAATGTAAGAGAGATTGTGGTAAATTTCAAAAAGCATAGGATTCTCATCAAAAGCCGGGTAAATTTATACTCAGATCGTTTATCTCCGAGATATCGTCTGTTATTCCCGGTAGCCATACAAATGGCAGAAGGAGATATTGTATAACTAATATATAAAGCATCACAGAACATTATTGTTACAAGAAGAGAAACACTCTTGGAAATATGTGATATTGAATTATTAATCCTCGCTATCAAAAAGGAGATTCTCGAGGTTTAATCTTAATTCAATCGAAATTTCAGAAATTCATACATATTTTATTTAACAATGATTCAAATGAGTATCATAGATGGTTCAGCTTTTCTGCAATTTGAAAGTTTCAATTTTTTTCTCTCTAAACTTCACTAGAATTTGACTTCAGTTATAGTAAGTCAGGGTTCTCATTAGGGCTTTATTTTCAAGTCAAGTTGTTGGTTTCCAGTTGACACATATTAGCTGCAACTATAAAAACGATCCTATTTTGGTGCTAGCTGCGTCTTGGAAAGTTTCGTGAACCGCAATCAATATTTCATTCGTAACGATAAAGTCGAAGAGAGCTTCTTATGATGTAGTGATCTGCCAGTCTATGATTTTCTACTGGACTTCAACTGCAAAGTGTATCTAGTCATCGGCCTCATTTCCGAAGCGCACAAGGCCCAAATTGTTCACGGGCCCATGACGAAGCATACCGACATATTGCGTTTATAAATCATGGGCTTCGTTCTAGTGAGTGACTGTTAGATCATCACAATATGGACAGGAAGCTGGAGAATCACCAGCAGCTATACGTTTCCCTTAGTATAGATAAGCTGAGCAAAACTGTACGGAAAAAGGACTATCTTTCAATTCCGCTTCTATATTATGTGCTGTGTGTCCCAACTCCCACCCCAGATCCAGTCGACTTAGACAAATTATGCCGAGCTGACCACCACATGGCACACACAATGGCTCTGGCATCTCGGATAACGACCACAAACTAGTTTCCTCCTCTTTACTTGGCCGCTAATCGCTGCCCGTATGCGGATACATATATAGAAGACGCTTAATAATTAGATCTAATTGGAGTTCTCGGGCTCGGGGTCGATTATTAGTTACGGACGGACAGCTTATGTATAAGCTCTGCAATCACTTATCACAACTTTATCGGACAAGGCTCACGGATTATATTATGCAAAACATGCGTCATGAGTGCGTACCAGATTCAATTATTACCAATCAGTAACTTACAGAATACGAATTGAGACAACAGCTCGTATAAATCAGATTTGATTGTGGGTGGGTTCAAACTTAGCAGTCCAATTGCGTTGTTTCTGCTCCCGAAGTCATAAGATCGAGATTGGACACTAGCTGTGCTAAGTGGCAATTGATACGTCACGGCCTGACCCCCATAGATTATTGTGACATGTCGCTTTACATGTCTCCATGAATACTCTATGGAGTACGGACTATCAGGATTCAGGAGCTATTCTTGCCCTGTAATATATATGCACTTCCATGCTGTGGAGGCGTTTTTAGCTTCTATTGCACCCCTCAGGAAGTAATTTAACCCAATGGGGTAATATATCCATCATACTTGGCATCTAGGTGGGACTCATATCAAAAACTAGTATGCGATATGCTAATTTTTCAGTATGAACTGAAGTTCTAATCAGTTGCATGCACCGGCACAGAGAACCAAATTGGTAACCTTATCTAAAAATCTTGACTGAAAAAGTTGGAGGACCCTGCCATATGTTAGATAAACGGGCTGGAATCATTTCGCAGAGCTGTGCAGAATGACGAATCAGGGTCCTCGACTCGCAGACCGAGGTGTTGGTGCACTGGAAGACAGCCTCGACCTTCCGAGCAGTCCTCTTTGTCACCCATAACCTATAAATATTAATGGATTCCAGGTATTGATTGAAAATTGGGATGAATCGACAGCAAGTCAAGATACCCTACTCGACCCATGAGACTTCTTTCTCTCTCAGCTGTCGCAGCAGCACTTCTTGCCGTTGGACAGGCCATGCCTCTTTCAAAGGCAAGAGCCAATGCAAAAGCTAATACACACGCACAATTGGCTGAAATCTTCTCCAAAAGAGCTGACTATACTGGATCTGCTTGTGATTTCTCTACTCCACCAGAAGCTACTGCTCCAAAATCAAACATCTTTGCTGAATTGAGCGATGACGAGACTTATGGTGCTTATGAGCTATTGACAAAGACTTTCAACTTGACCTATTTTGGTAATGCAACCTTGTATGACAATTACTTGGTTTGGATTGAAGCCATTAGACCAAACAAGACTGATGCGTTAGGCTATTTGGATGCTGATGCTGAAACCCCAGATCGTTATGCTAAAGCCACCCTATTCTTTGGTGGTGAAGACTTTGCAAAGGATGAGTACGTTGACGGTTACTGGCAGATCTACCAAATTGGTCCACTACCTGTCACCAACACTACAACAATTGAAGAATTGAAATGGATGAATGCCAAAGATACCGTTCCTTACCATGCTGGTTACCAAGATCGTCACAGATCCGAAGCTAGTGACATTTTCTTCGAGGAATTCCTAGGTAGAGAGGACATTGCTCCAATCATTGAGGCTATCACTGGCTCACCACCTTACGGTTCCGAAAATGCTACACTAGAAGTCTGGTGGACAGATCCTTTGCACTGGGATGTTGACACTCAAACCTTGTGGTCTTGGACTTCTGTCTTCGGTGTGAATAAATACGACGCTGGTGATATCCTGTCCCATGGGTTATACTTCAAAGCCAACATCACTGGTAGGGATCCAGCAAACTACTCTGCAATGAAATGGTTCTACGGTAATGTTCTATACAACTCCACAGAGGAATTCATTGAAACTTTCAATAGCGGAAAGCTTACTATTATGCCTCAGACCGATCTGGAGGATTCCACTTGGACGAATCCTTCATATGTTGCTGGTGGTAGAGAATTCGATGATAAAATCGCTCCAATCACCATTGAACCAAATGGAAGACGCTGGAAATTCAATGAAACTGAAAGATATTTCACTTGGATGGATTGGGAATTCTACACTTCTTGGACTAGAGATTTGGGTTTAACTCTATACGACGTCAAATTCAAAGGTGAAAGAGTTTTGTTCGAACTAGGTTTACAAGAAGCCATTGCTGAATATGCTGGCGATGATCCATTCCAGATGAACACCGTCTTCTTAGATGTTGCTTACGGTTTCGGTAACAGAGGTTGGGGTCTAATTCCAGGTTACGATTGCCCTTACAACGCTGAATTCTTCAACGTCTCATGGCACAGTTTTGGTGATAACAATTACCAAAACAACTCTTACTGTGCATACGAGATGACCGAAGACTACCCAATCTCTAGGCACACTGCCTCCACCTACGTTACTGTTGAAAGAAACCCAGTCTTCGTCATGAGAACCGTGGGTACAATTGGTAATTATGATTACAACTTTGCCTACAAATTCCACATTGATGGTACAATTGAAGTGGGTGTTCGTGCCGCTGGTTTCATCCAAGGTTCATACTACCATAGTGACGAGGTCTCTGCCAAGTTTGGCTATAAAATTGGACAAACTCTTTCTGGTTCCTTCCATGATCACGTCTTGAACTTCAAAGCTGATTTAGATATTGGTGGTCTTAACAACACGATTAGTCAAATCAAGTATGTCCAGAAGGAACATGAGTTCCCATGGGCACCAGGTATGATGTACAATACCAAACAGGCTGAAAGACATATCATAGAAAACGAAGATGATTCTAGACTGATCTGGCCTGCCAATGGTGCAGGTGCTTTGTTAGTCGAGTCAAGCACTCAAAATAACACATGGGGTTCACCAAGAGCTTATAGAATCATTCCTGGTACATCCCCTGTTCATAGACTACTAGACCACTCCATAACTTTGGTCAACCAAGCTCAATGGGCTAACGAAGATGTTTCATTTACCAAACATAAGGATTCAGAACCACACTCCTCTCATGTCTTAAATGCCCATGATATTTACGATCCTACTGTGAAATTCTCATCGTTCTTTGACAGCGAGAACCTGGACGGTGAAGATGTTGTTGCTTGGATCAACTTGGGCTTACATCATTTGCCAAACACTCAAGATGTTCCTATCACAGTCTTCAACACCGCTCAATCCTCTTTCATCTTGACTCCATACAATTATTTTGACCATGTTCAAATCACTGATATCAAACAGCAAATGGTTTATAGATATGGTGATGATGAGGAAGAAATTTGGGACTTCTTTGGCTCAGAAGTTAAGGCCTGTGGTGTTGGTATTGAAGAGTTAACTTACGACAGCTACAACTACCAAGGGTTAGACGTTCCAAAAGATACTTTACAACAAGATCATTAGTAATACCCCTTCTACTCATTGACTGAGTATTTTTAAATTCTTCTCCACGTTTGTCACTTTCATCAGTCGTTTTATTACCTTCAAGACTAGATTGATTAGCCATTTCCACTATACACATTATTTTGAGATGTATTTTAATGCGCAGATGTAGAACAAATCTCGCGTCCCTCAATGAAGAATCTTGAGTTGATTGGTCTTGGATGTCGAAGACGACTATACTACAATATCAAGGACACGAGGCTTCTTTCGTGTGTTATTGCTATAAAATATAAATCCAGTAAGGAGACAAAGAACTTCAGACTTCAGTACTTTTGACTTGATGACTTATCTTCGTGAGAGAGTCAATATCTGACTTCTCGTCCTTCTTATCCTTCTCAATGATCAACTCAACAGTACCATTGTGCTTGTCTCTTGCATGTCCATGTTCTTTTAGATATTGATTATCATCTCTTCTGAGGAGGTACCAAGTTACCCCAGTCAAGATGAAACCCAAAGCTGATATGGCAGTACAGAAGACATAGCCTTTGAAATATCTTGGGGCCTCATCTGTGTTGAAGACCACTAGTGAGATCCAAGCAGAAAAGATGTAGCTCACAAGATTCGTCATAACCACCAAAAAGTTTCTTTTCATGTCATCATATGCCAGGTTCTTGTTGACCCAAGAGAAGATCATCGCCTGACCACACGAGTTGACAACGTTGTAGAAGAAGAAGCAAAACCATTTGAAGCCAATCTTGACATCCCAGTATGCCAATCCACCCCATGAGACTATTCCCGATAAGAACATGAACAACAAGAAGTATACGGTCAAACTGTTTCGATAGTAATCGTTGATGTAAGCACACAGAAGACCATATCCAATACCACCACCGTTGATACCTGTTGGGTAGATATTATACTCATATGAGCTTAGGCCCAAATCATCCTTCATCCACAATTGAAACCCATTGGCCGAATAGGCAACGTTTGAAAGACGGAAGGCACAGAACAACCATGGGAAGATCCAGATGTGCCATGTGTTAAAGAAAGAAAGTATTTTCTTCACAGTGTAAGGCTCCCTCGTATTCAGTTGAGCCCCGATACGTCTTCTTCTTTCCAGTGCGACAAGTTTGTCAGTCTCGCTAAAGAACCAAGCATTTGTTGTTGATGGTGTGTTTGGATCAGAATACAACGTATAGATGGCGATTGGGACTGAAATCACAGCATCGAAGATGAACATCCATTGGAATGGTTTCCATTTAGAGTTCTGTGCAAAGCCAGCGTACAAGATACTTTCCTGCAAAGGACCCGATATCATACCAGCTGCAGTTCCTGCACAAGCGAATAGAGTTGATCTTTTGTTCAGTTCAACAGACGAATACCATGAACCGATAAGATACTCCAAACCAGGAAAATAACCAGCTTCGGTCAAGCCGATGAAGAATCTGATAGCATAGATTCCGTTCAATGACTTTGGTACAATCATCAAGACCGTCAAAAAAGCCCAACTTAATTCCAAAAGCGAAAGGTAATAACGAGCAGAGATTCGGTGAAGAATCAAGTTGGAAGGTAACTGACCAAGAATATATCCCACGGTCCACAAAGTGTTAAGATAGTTATACTCGTTTCCGGTCATCTCATAATGCTCTTTCATCCCATTGTAGTAAGCGGTAGAAACATTCGATTGATTTCTGTGTCTAGTGTTAGTTTGTGTATAAGCAGAACAACTGTGTGTATACATACAAATTTTTGATGAAATATCCAAGCATCGCAGAGCTCATCAAGAAGAAATCAAGTTTTAACAGGAAGCTCCGTTCCTTGGGATGTTTATCAGCAGAGTCCCATAGCATGATACTCGTCTTGTACCACCATGTCGACCTTCTTTTTAACTCAGCTGGTGTCAAGCGGATACTGATGTCAATATATGGCTTATCATCGCTTTCAGTAAGTGAAGAGGCATCACGCTCATCTGAAGGTAAGTCTGAATCCGAGAGGTCTCTAACGACACTTTCCTCGAGTGCTGACTTTGACATTATTTGGGCTTACACTTTGCACTTCGCAAAAACGACTTGTACCCGTTCGTCAATCATTCTGTGATCAGTGGACCCTTTATATATTATAGCCGTTGGCCATTGTGAAGCCTCAGTTAAAATTGTGGGTGTTCCCAGCTGGACCCTGTTTTATTTGTGTAACTATGGCTGCAAAGCTGTCTTTTTGGTGATGATGATTGGACAGCGGCCATAACAGAGTACCGCTAACAGTGTCTTGAAATAGACAAGTATGGCTCCGCTATTGCCAACTTCCGGCACGGGCCTCACCACCACCACCAGCTGCGCTTATGTGGCAAAATAATGTCAATCAAGACAGCTCTTGTGCTGCCAATGTCTCCGCCACAAATTAACCACACCTAATAAATAGCTTGGTAGAGAACCCTTAAATATCTCTCATTTGCATCCCAACAGCCATACCGGGCTTACCAAAGCTCTTGACAGATCGATAATTCTGCGGTATTTGACTGGATCGAGAAGTACTCCCGAAAGGTATCAGCCAACTGCCATCATGTTGTGTGGTGTACACAGTACTAGTTGTTTGATTCAATTCTTTCTTGCCCTAGTCGATCAGACATAGTGTTTGCACAGGAGCCACATTATTGTAGACTCAGAATATTGTCTTCATCATATGAGTAGTGAGTAGTGAATACTGAATACTGAATACTGAAAACCAGGTTTGAGTGGTCTTTTGTGAGCTGGATTTCGAAGCCAGTGCCATCTATAAGTTCTTCGCTTTGTTTGGTTAGCAGAGTACCTGATATGTATGTCTTTCCAATAGGTATGTGAAGGATGGACGGACAATAGGCAGACATCACCCGTCCAATTTCCCGTCCACCAAAATTGTCCCTTATTCAGGGACTTCATTTCCGCTGTCCACTGCTGTCCCGCAGTCCAACGCCTAAAAGAACAACAACAACTGATAAGATGGAGCGTGTGCATGGTGATTGATGCATACTTCGATCCAACGGAGGACTGTGATGGACTGTGCTTGATGAACTTAAATACTGCTGCTCTCTCCCACTGGTTGATGTGAAATCTCAATGCTCCCTGGGAATAACAACCAGTCACTCAACAAGATGACAAAAGGAATCAAGATATCCATCGACCGTGGTGGAACTTTCACCGATATACATGCCTCAAACCTTCCTGGAAAGAAGAGCGAACTGGTCTTCAAACTTCTGAGTGTCGATCCTGCCAACTACAGCGATGCCCCAACAGAAGGTATCAGAAGAGTGCTAGAGATTGCCCATGAACAGAAGATCCCAAAGAGTCAGCTGCTGGATTTGGACTCCATTGAGAGTATCAAGATGGGTACTACCGTTGCCACCAATGCTTTACTGGAAAGAGATGGTGCCAAAGTTGCCTTGATCACCTCAAGAGATTTCAGAGATGTGTTAGCCATTGGTAACCAAACTAGACCAGATATCTTCAACATCAGTGCTAGAAAACTGGATCAACTATACACCAAAGTCATTGAAGTTGACGAAAGAATCACATTGCCAAACTACACTGAAGGTGGTGGTGCTAAAGAAAGAGTCACATTAGCTGATCAAGAGAAGTTCAACAATATGCTTGATGAAGGTGTCACTGGTGAAGTTATCCAAATTCTATCAAAACCAGACTATGCTAAGATCAAGAAACAATTAGAAGAGCTAGAACAAGAAGGTTTCAAAAACTTGGCCATCTGTTTGATGCACTCATACCTTTATCCAAAACATGAACTTGAAGTTGCCAAACTAGCCAGATCCATGGGATTCGAAGTCTCCTTATCTGTCGAGTTACAACCAGTTATCGGTATCGTCAATAGATGTTCATCCACTGTTGCAGATGCCTATCTATCACCAAAGATCCAAGAATACCTGGAACGTTTCAGTGCTGGTTTCAAAGACGGTCTAGAAGGTATGGGTTCAAAGCTTTTGTTCATGCAATCTAATGGTGGTCTATGTCGTTGGGATAAATTCACTGGTTTGAGAGCTATCCTATCTGGTCCAGCTGGTGGTGTTGTCGGTTACGCTGAGACCTGTTTCGATAAGAGACCTGAAAACAAGAAAGCTACTCTTGGTTTCGATATGGGTGGTACTTCCACTGATGTTTCCAGATTCTCTGGTAAATACGAACATGTCTTCTCTAACGTCGTTAACCAAGTCCATCTAACCACTCCACAACTGGATATCTCTACCGTTGCTGCCGGTGGTGGTTCGAGATTATTCTGGAAAAATGCTATGTTCGTCGTTGGTCCTGAAAGTGCTGGTGCTCACCCAGGCCCTGCTTGTTACAGAAAAGGTGGTCCATTGACTATCACTGATGCTAACGTGTTCACTGGTAGACTGCTACCCGAATTCTTCCCAAAGATCTTTGGTCCAAACGAGAACGAAGCTCTAGACGTTGAAGTTACCAAAGCCAAGTTTGAAGAACTAACCAAAAAGATCAACAAAGATATCGAAGGTAAACTGACTCCATATGAAGTTGCTTTAGGTTTCCTAAAAGTTGCCAACGAGGCTATGTGCAGACCTATCAGAACATTGACTGAAGGTAAAGGTTACAGTACTCATGATCATAACTTATCCGTCTTTGGTGGTGCTGGTGGTCAACATTGTTGTTCTGTTGCTAAGACTTTGAACATTGAGAATGTTGTCATTCACAAATATTCCTCTCTGTTATCTGCATATGGTATCTCTTTAGCTGATATCGTTATCGAAAAACAAGCTCCAGTTTCCATTCCATTGGACTCCAACAATACCGATGCTATTGAAAAAAAACTATCTGAATTGATTGTTGAAGTCAAGAAAGATTATGAGCTACAAAAGACTGGTGACAGCCCAATCAGTATTGAGACTTACCTAAACTTGAAGTATCTAGGTACTGATACATGTCTGATGATCTTGAAACCAGAAGATGGTGATTTTGCCACCAAGTTCATTGAACAACATCAACAAGATTTCGGTTTCACTCTGGAAAGAGACATCGTTGTTGAGGATGCTCGTGTTAGATTGATCATCAAGAGTGACGACAAACCAGACATCAACCCATTCCAAGAAGCTGATGAAATCACTGTTCTTGCTGAACCTGAACCATTGAAGAAATCAGAAGTCTGCTTTGAGAACTATGGTCTACAACAATCCAAGATCTTCTTATTGAACAGTTTGAAAGCTGGTACTAGAATTGCTGGTCCTGCTATCATCATTGATGACACTCAGACTATCTTGATTGAACCAGACTGTATCGCAAACATTTTGTCTGACTCTGTCTTAGTCAAAGTTTCACAAGCTCAAGCTCCAAAACTTTCCTCTACTGTTGTTGATCCTATTCAATTATCTGTCTTCGGTCACAGATTCATGTCCATTGCTGAACAAATGGGTAAGACTCTACAGATGACTGCCATCTCTACCAATATCAAAGAAAGATTAGATTTCTCATGTGCTCTATTCGATGGTAACGGAAAACTTTTGGCTAATGCTCCTCATATTCCAGGTCATTTGGGTTCTATGTTCTTAGCTGTTGAGAAGCAAAACGAACTATGGAAAGGTAAACTGAAACCTGGTGATGTTTTAGTTGCTAACCATCCTTCCACTGGTGGTACCCATCTTCCAGATATCACTGTCTTGACCCCAGTTCTTGACAAGAACAATGAAGTTCTATTCTGGACTGCTTCGAGAGGTCATCATGCTGATATTGGTGGTATTTCTCCAGGTTCTATGCCTTCTGATTCCAAACATATCTGGCAAGAAGGTGCTGCTATCGAATCCGATAAGCTTTATGATGAAGGTGTTTTCCAACATGAAAAAATGGTTGACTTGCTACATACCCAACCAGCTAAGTTCCCAGGCTGTGAAGGTTCGAGAGCTCTTGAAGATAACATCAGTGATTTGAAAGCACATGCTTCTGCCAACTACAGAGGTATCAAACTACTACAAGGTTTGATTGATGATTTCTCCTATGAAGTTGTCAAGTTATACATGGAAGCCATCCAAACTGCTGCTGAAGTTGCTGTCAGAGGTCTACTACAAGTTGCTTATGATAGATTTGGTGGTGCTCCAATGAAAGCTGTTGATTACTTGGATGATGGTACTGCTATTGCTGTCACTGTCACTGTTAACAGAGAAGATGGTAGTGCTATCTTTGACTTCACAGAAAGTGGTGAGCAATTCTACAGTAACTTGAATTGTCCTATTGCTGTCCTCTATGGTAGTATCCTTTATGTGTTGAGATGTTTGATCAACATCGACATTCCATTGAACAGTGGTTGTATGGCTCCATTGGACATTAGAGTCAGAGAAGGTTCCTTATTTAAACCATCATTTGATGCTGCTACTGTTGGTTCCAATGTTGAAACTGCCCAAAGAATTTCTGATACCTTATTCAAAGCTTTCCAAGCTTGTGCTGGTTCCCAAGGTACTTGTAACAACTTTACATTTGGCTCATCAGATCCGAAATACGGTCTGTTTGGTTACTACGAGACTATTGCTGGTGGTGGTGGTGCTGGTGAAAACTTCAATGGTCAATCAGGTGTTCAAGTCCATACCACAAACACCAGAATGACTGATTCCGAATCATTTGAGAAAAAATTCCCATGTATCTTAACCAAATATGAGATCCAAAGAGGTATTGGTGGTAATGGTCTTTACAAAGGTGGTGATGGTGTTATTAGAGAAATTGAATTCACTATCCCATTGAAAGCTACTTGTTTGATGCAAAGACGTGTTTTCGCTCCATATGGTATGAACGGTGGTCATCCAGGTAAAAGAGGTTACAACTACTGGATGAAGAAACTTGAAGATGGCTCCTACAGAAAGATAGCTTTAGGTGGTCAAAACAGTGTTTGGGTCACTCCTGGTGATAGAGTTAGAATTGAAACTCCATCTGGTGGTGGTTGGGGTAAACCAGTTGACGACAAGAATGGTTCTGAAGTGTTTGAACTTGCCAGCAATATCGACTACCCATCCATTGATGCCATCAATGCCACTCCTAGCATTCTGACGGGTTCAGTTGCCATGAGAAACTCCATCCAGAACACGAACTAATCTGTATATCGCATCATCCATTATCATCGTCATCCTCATCATTATAATCATAATATCGCTCTTAATCTTTCACTCAATACATGCAACTCGTACAACTCATCTCTTGAAGACGCAATCTACAGTAAAATTACCAACCGCACGCAATACCGATGAATGGATTGATTACAGAATATAAGGGCCGATACTCGAAATAAGAAATGCCGAATGGTGGCCATGGAGCTCCAAACCCCATGCCCCATAATTGAGAAGTGGGACCAGTTAATACGTACTATAGTGGAGCTCGGTGCTTTCTGTCTTGCTGGGTTGATGCAGTACAATGGGCGCAACGTATAAAGTATAAAAGAATCGTATAATAAAGCTAGCCCAGCTAGAAAAAAAAACATACACATCTATATATAACGGGCATTCGAAGAAAAATAAAATGCGAACAAGCACTTATAAGATGTATCTTAAGTGCATTTGTTCAAAATCAGTTCTATCCAAAAATTCTTCATTCTCGAGCATTTCAGGAATTTGACCTCCAGCTTGTAGTTTGTCACGACGACGATTCTCTCTCATGTTAATAAGTCTGATCAGGATCAAGACACCAAGGGCACCACCATAAAGGATACCAACCAGTTTCTTACCAGTTGGATAGTCAGGGGCTTCACTAGATTTGAATGTTTGTGGACCAATCCAATTACCAGCAGCATACGCAATGATCTGAACTGAGTTGACGACGGTCTTCTTTGTGGATCCAACCGTATTGGCTGCAATCATACTCATCACTAGACACCAAGACGCACCAGCAGCACTGATGAAGTAGTAACCGACCAACAAAGGAACCTTGTTATGAACCTCAAGGGTACTCATCATGATACCACCGACCATTGGGAAACAGATTGCAATGATAGCTGGGATGGATCTATCCATCATTTTATCAGAGAGGATTGGGATGGTCAATTTAAATAAAATGTCAACGGCACCACCTGGCATGGATAGTAGTAGAGCTCTTTGATTCTTGAAACCAAATGACTTGATGATAATAGAACCGAAAGAGGTGACACCACCATTTGGAGTATTCATCAAAATAGAATAGGCGAAGTATAGATAAGTTCTAACATCCAGGAATGCTTCTTTGACCTGGTACCATTTCCATGAATGAGACCCAACACCTTGAAAATTAGATCTAATTCTATCAATGGCAATGACCTTCTCATCATCAGTCAAGAAACTAGCGTTCAGTTGATTGTCTGGCAAGTACATGTAGAAGACAACACCCAAGGCGATGGTGATCAGACCGAACAACAAGAAGAGGATTCTCCATGGAGCAATGGCCGAGTTTGTGATATAAGAGAACCCGTAGGCAATAGGAGAAGTCAACAAGGTACCAACACCGTTAGCAGCTAACCAAAGACCCATTCTTTTGGCCTGTTCGTCACGTTTGTACCACAAGGCAGTTATCAAGACGAAAGCAGGAGTGATGGTGGATTCGAACATACCTAATAAGAATCTAGTAACCATAAGACCGGCATAACTTGAAGTAGCAGCCATACAAGCCAAACAAAGCCCCCATGCAACAATGTTAGCAGCCAAATACTTTGCGATTGGCAATTTGTTCAACCAGTAGGTGGTTGGGAACTCAAAGAAGATGTAACCCGCGTAGAAGATAGAAGAAATCCATGAGTATTGTTGGGAAGTTGCATCCAGATGGGTATCTTCTCTAATACCCATCAAAGCAGCATAACCTAAAGAGACCTTATCAGCGAACTGAACACAGTACAGGACAAACAGCAGCGGAAGCACTCTAGAATCGATTTTTCTCAAGACTCTTTTTTCCTCTTCTTCAGAGTAGTTAACATTTTTACCTTCAAGGAAATTGAAAGCATCATCAACAGCTTTTTTACCGGTACCACCAGTGACATCGACAATATTGATTGTTTCAGTTGTTCCTTCTCTTTGTGAGGCAGCACTGGAAGATGTGTTTTCTACAACAGGAACCTTTTCGTCAACGCCCATGATTAATATTGCTTTGTATAGTTAATGCTTTTTGAGACACATCAATTACAGCACAGCTTGGCAGTTACGCTTGGCTTTATATATGGCTTATTGTTATCAGCAACTGCGATCGAGAGAGGTATCCCAGTGTGTGCTCCAAGCGGTCGCTCTCAAGACTGTTGGCCACGAATCACGATAAGATCAACAACAGCAAGGTGCAGGTGGTTTGGGTGAAACTGATACATAATCTCAGACCTGAACGGGAGACTGATATGGAGCTCCAGATCGCATTTCCCGCGAGGTAGACACTGGACAGGCCAATCACCGGTGCGCACGGAGATCCACAAACAATTGTGCAGATTTCCACGGAAAAACCATGTGCTGTTGGGCGTTGGCGGATCGTTAAGGGCAAGAACAGACCTCATTACATAATTACGAGCTGCACGATGACCGAGCCCGTCCACACTCCGCTGGCTTGTCCGCTAGTGGCTGTCCACTGATAACACATCAATCATATTGAACAATTGTCAGACCTTCAAACCGCCATATGTTCGATCTAAAGCGTGCAGGAATTGGAGACACGCCCATTACAAATTGTCATCTGTCAAGTTCACATTTCACAAGTCCAAGACTCCAAGAATCAAACTTTTGTTGGCGTTTCTTGGAATTAGTGGGACTAGTTCTCGGATGGCCTTGGCAGAAGATTTCCCATGATCAAATCCCACTTCCCACGTAATTCCATCGTCAAGCAGCGTCCATTGTCCAATCACAACTCACAATTCACAATTCAAGAGGGCTTATTGTAGTGCGATTGTCCGAGAGCAACATCGTCAGACGTAGTAGTACTAGCTTGGAGATTACGGTTGGCGTTGTCGTCCTTTCAAGCTGTAAATATTATCCTAAATCTATACTTTTCCTGCTGCATGTGTGTTTCCTACATACTCATGATGGGTATTGCTCAACATCTCAGTGAATGAGACAGAAGCACATTTACCTATCCCCCAAGTATCATACGAGAACAGCAAACTTTCAACCCACTTGTTGAAGAACCCACAACCGTCTGTACTTGTACCAGCCAAGTCCATCAGGATAGCAGCTGAGCTATCGTCGATATGGCTCAAGATATCATCGGCTAGACGCTTCATCATATATTCCTTTTGGAGAAAATCCTTCTTCAACTCCAGGTTCGACATCATGATAGACGGTGGTATGGTCATTGATTGACTAAGGTCATGGCCAGATGTCGTTGTTTCATTGGATGCCAGCATCGATAAAACAGCGGTTGCGGTTGAGGATGCTTTTAATATCTGCCACGCTACCAAACAACCCTTGTAAAACATGAAAGTAAACGCTGGGTTCGTCTCTCTATACTGATGTCTAAAGTGTTTCAGGAAGAACAAAATGTGACTATTGACCAAAGCATAAGTCTCATAAGGAATTTGGGTATAGTTATTACTCAAGAGCACGGTTCCCGGTAAGAGATCAAGTTGGGGTTTGGAAAGTGCAGCTGCTGTAGCAATGGTAGCATCCAGTGTTACCTCAACAATTCCACTGGTGATGACAGTATCAGGTAAGTGAAGATGTATATAGGCAAGGTTCCAATTCGCCTCAAAGAAGTCCCACATGGTTTTAAGAGCAGCGTCTTGTTCACCATCAAGGTCCATCGTGAAGTTTGACTTCTTCGGAATCAAACCTCTTAAACCATTCAAAGCCTGGCCTAACTGGGATCTTCTTGAGAAGGGATCTTGTGAGCATGGTAGTCTCTGATCCAATATACCAGAATATTGAGCCATGTTTCTGATCATGATATGGATCGCCAGTAAAACGACAACACCACCAAAGGCAGAAATCGGTCTGGGAACTTCTCCATGGATCAAGGTTTGCTGTAAGCCATCTAGGAAATATAGACCTTCGTTGATTCCAACCTCTTTCTGGAAGTTTGAGTTCCAACAATCGTAATTCTCAGAATTCCAAAGAATATCTGAACAAGGTAGAAGATGCTTCAGTTCATAGTGTGAAAGTTTTGGAGGATAGTTTAATAATGTCACCATTTGACCATCAATGTAATATAAAGCATAAGAAATTCTTTTCCTGGTCTCCGCAAGAATGAAGACCTTCCAGTCCTCATTAATCAGTTTCTTCCTAGCGTTGTACTGGAACATTCCATTTTCCCTAGCCATAGACACAAGCTGAAAATGATTGTTGATAGACCACTTGTACCAGTCGTCATTACCAGAAAACAAGCCAGCATATACAGCAATCAAGGCAGCTTGGAAATACTTGATCGTGAAATCACTGTTGAGTGCATTTTCTAGCAACTCGATACAGTGCGAGTAGATCTCGTCAGCCATTGCTTTTCCAGCTCCCTCTTTATCCTCCATGTATCGTAAACCAATAGAGCAGATCACATTGACCAGGATATCATTCGAGTAGTCCGCAGGAAGATGAAAGCTTTTCTTGTGTAAGATTGGAAACGTTGGGTCGAAGTTCAGCCAGTACGAGTCAAGGATCTTGTGGACTTCTGCCCTAGAGACTGATTCAAGAGGAAGCTTTTGAGTATCCAACGATTCATACACCATGGACTCGTCGTCTTCAGTAGCACCAATTTTTGAGTTCACTGCAAAGGAAGCATCCAGGCTGTTTGTCGGGTCGTTCCTGTCGTGCTTGTGTTTCGATGGTCCAGTTGATATGTGCACCCTTCTCATGTGAGTCTTCAGCGAGTCGTTTCGGGAGTAGGCCTTGTCACAATAAGGGCACACGTATTTGAGTAGCGAGTGTTGCTTGGTGTGTCGCTTGAGGTTCTCTGAGCGAGTGAAGCGCTTTGAGCAGATCTCGCAGCTGAATGGCCGGTGGAGCTCTGTGGTGGTGACGCTCTGGGCCGTCACGTCAACATCCAACGTCATTCTGGTTGACTTTGTGTTTGTGAGCCTGTTCGTTAAGGAGGCACGCTTCATCGCGTGGATCTCAGCAGCGAGACAAAGGTTCAGTCTGCTATATAAGTGTCCACCCACCTACTGTTGATTCTGAGTTCTCGGTGGATTTGCGCTGATAACTGATAAGCAGCTCTAGGCGTTTTCCTTATTACGTAGGTGGAGAGGTTCTGAGCACGGCAGCTCATCGCGATGATGATGAACTCTCATTATACTGTTCAGACATGCTAGAAAGTGGGTACCGTAAGGTAGACATTGGTATGTCTATGGTGATCCTGGTATAACTCTACGGCTATGGTTTTCAATGAAGGTAATTGGTTCTCTTTTATAATATAGAGGTCTGATCAATACACCGTCCACCTGGGCCTGATCGAGGCGCCATCTGGCTTATAACGCTCGCTAATTCACGCGAGAACTCCCTACAATTTCTCGAACTCTATAGGGGGTTTCAACACCACGTTATTAGCCTGGGACTCGACGAGCTTTTATCTTCTACTTGGTGTCTTTTCAGACTGTCGAAGAGTACAAGAACGAGTTGAACTGGTACTCAATTGATCGGAGTCTTCTGTCTCAATTGATGAATGTCCAACGTCCAATGTATGTTAGCGCATCCGTCCCACTAATCTCACTTATATTAGCGAATTCCGCCTGTTTTTGTGATGGTTGGACTGTTTCCATTGTTGGAGCTCCAATTGAAAATAAATTATACGCGATGGAAGTTAATTCTCTCAGACCACTATTTTTGTTTCTACTCTGACCATTGAGCTCCATCCACAAGTTTGTTTGGTCTATATAAACAGAACCAGAGACTCTGTGAGAACCCTCTCTCCTGGTAAAATGACCACACGCTACTCAAAACACTACAATGACTGCCAGTGAATATCAAATCACCGAAAAGCCTGCTGCTACTCCACGTAAAATCAAAGTCATCATCATCGGTGCTGGTGCCAGTGGTCTGAACTTCGCCAGAGAAATCTACAACGAACTCCCAAACTGTGAGCTCTCAATCTACGACAAGAACCCAGAGATTGGTGGTACTTGGTATGAGAACCGTTATCCAGGTGTTGCCTGTGATATTCCATCTGTTAACTACCAATTCACATGGGCTCCAAGAACCTGTTGGAAGAAATACTACTCCTCCGGTCCAGAAATCCTAGCATACTTCAAGTCTGTTGCTAAAGAATTTGGTCTAGATAGAGATGTCCAATTGAACTGCAGAGTTGTTGGTGCTGAATGGGATGAATCTGCTAAGAAATGGAATGTCAAGATCCAACGTAATGACGCTGAAATCTTTGAAGACTCTGCTGAGATCTTGATTAATGCTACCGGTGTCTTGAACAAATGGAAATGGCCATCAATCAAAGGTCTTGATAAGTTCAAAGGTCCTAAATTACACAGTGCTAACTGGGACACTTCTCTATCCATCAAAGATAAAACCGTTGGTGTTATTGGTTCAGGTTCTAGTGCTGTTCAAATTGTTCCAAACATCTTGAAGGATGTCAAAGCCTTGAAACAATTTGTTAGATCTAGATTCTGGATCACTGCTGGTTTCGCTCAAAAGTTCGCCGGTAAAGATGGTGGTAACTTTGAATACACTGAAGAACAATTAGAAGTCATGAGAAATGATCCAAAGACTTATTTAACTTACAGAAAATCTATTGAATCTGACTTGAACAAAAGATTCAGATCTGTGTTGAAAGGTTCTGATGAACAAAACGAAGCTAGAGCATTTGCTGAAGTTGAAATGAACAGAAAATTAGCAAGCAAGCCAGAGATTGCTGAAAAAGTCATTCCACAAGATTTCGGTGTTGGTTGTCGTCGTCCAACTCCAGGTAATGGATTCTTGGAAGCTTTATGTGATCCAAAAACTGAATTGGTCTATAACGATATTCAAGAAATCACCGAGACTGGTTTGATTACCAAAGATGGTTCTCATCATGAGTTTGATGTCTTGATCTGTGCTACTGGTTTCGACGTTTCTTGGGTTCCACACTTCCCATTGATTGGTAGGGATGGAAAAGATTTACGTGAAGAATGGAAAGACAAGCCAGAGACCTACTTATCCGTTGCTGTTCCAAACTTTCCTAACTATCTAATCTTCATGGGTCCACATGCTCCATATGCTCATGGGTCTATCTTGCCAATGACTGAAGCTATTGCTAAGAACTTCATCCAATTAGTCAAAAAGGTTGCTACTGAATCTGTGACATCATTTGATGCTAAACAGGAAGCTGTTGAAGACTTCATTGATCAAAGAAAGACTTTCCTAAGTCGTACTATCTGGAACGATCCATGTAGATCATGGTTCAAACAAGACACATACGATGGTGAGTTAATGATGTGGCCTGGTTCCCGTATTCATTTCTTCGAAGTTATGAAGCAACCTAGATTTGAAGACTACAACCTGACATATGTGAAAGGTAACAGATTCGAATACTTTGGTAATGGATTCCACACAAGAGAGTTTGATGGAAGTGATTTGAGTTGGTATCTCGGTTTATTAGACGGTGAGGACAAACAGCCAGACTTCAAAGACGAAGATGTCAAAGTGTTCCTCGTGAAATGATAGTTTCCGACTGTCCATATAAGCACATTAATATAATACTGGTGCTATTTAACACACCTTCAAGACCCTTTTGTAAATCATATTCCGATTATTTAGTCTATGACATAATCAATGTGGGGCATGTCCATTTCAACGAAGTAATTATGTTTTTATTCACCCGAAATTCGAATTAAATGACCCGAGCATTAATTATGGATATTGATAATTGGCCGTTATAAAACGTCCACATTTCTCCAGGTTTATAATCATCAATCACCAAATTCAATCAATCAGTCCATCATCAATTGAACAGCGCCAACTACCAGAGCAATATCGGTGAAATGAGCGAACTACATCCAGGAGTCAGAATCTGCCAGATCGTAAAACTAAAACCAGAATACCTGGAACAGTACAAAGAGTGTCATAAACAAATCCCAGAAGGTGTCGCCTCGAACTTGAAGAAATACCACATTCAGGACTACTCCATCCACTACTCACCAACATTCGATCTTTTGATCGCCAACTTCAAATACACTGGTGACAACTGGGAAAGAGACGCCGAGGCCAGTCGACTAGACGAAGGTAATTTTGAATGGTGGTCTATGACTGACAACATGCAAGAAACTCTGGTTGAAGGTTCCACGGGCTCTCGAGACGCTAAAGGCTGGTGGGTGAGCTTGGAAGAGGTGTTTAGACAAGACCATTGAGTGATAAAGCTCATTGTGCTGAGTCTTGATATAGCTGTGATACATAGTCTTTCAGTATCTATGATCTACAATTGGGTGTGGAGTTTGAACCTTTCTATTCGATCCATTTTTCATTTATAACGTGTATCGATGTCTTGTTTTGTAATTATATGTGTCTATCCTTGATCAACAAGGCAAAGTTCTTCGACCTAACACGCTGGAACTCGATCTCGACATTATGCTCTCTTATCCAGGCTGTTGTTGCCGATGCCTCAACTCGTCTCTCCAGCTGTTCCCCTTCATCTTTTGCACATTTGATGAATTCCTTGGTCATGCTATCTCTTTTCATTTGCTCATACACGTCTTTCAAGAAGTGACGGCGTGTCTCGTCGAATAGAAACAAGGCGTTCCTCAAGTTGTAGCTGTCATTCTCCAGTATATTATCATCATCAATTGCGTTGTTCAGTTCAGCTTTTCTCCTTTTCCAAGTATTAGAGCCTGTGACTTCAAGTGCTCTGTAAAGAGCCCATACGTCGTTGAATCCAAACCCTGCTCCTGCACCATAAGCTCCTGATGTAGGATGAGCAGCATCTCCCAGGAATGCAACTCTATTATTGTAAGTGAGATGTTCTAGCCATGGAGCACTCTCTAAAGGAAATGCATTGAGATAACCACTGACCTCTAGTAGTTCAGTTATAACCTTGGGCCACTCTTTGAATCTATCTTTCACTCTTTGAAAGTCATCCTGACCTAGTCTCATATCCCATTTCAGCCGTTGAGCAGTTTCTTTGGGCTCAGGGACACTCAGTACCATTCCATAAGTTCCAAGACCTAGCTTGGATAGGAAGACAACCTTACCCTCCCCCATATAGGATAGTGTATCGTCTGGAAGATCAAAGTCTTCAACCCCTCTGGCTTGTTCTTCAGAGAAGGTATTTCGATAGGCAACGCTTCCTCTATATGAAAGAGAAGTGCCTGGATATATGCTTTCCCTGACCTTAGAATAGATACCATCTGCAGCTATCAACAGGTCAGCCTCCTCTATCAGTCCATTCCCTAGATTAAGTTGCACAGGCCTATTTTCACCTGCATCATCATTGTGAAAGACAACCGACTTCAGTGCAATTCCATACCGGATAATTCCCTCGGGTACATGACTCAGTAGTAGATTCAACAGCTCTGCTCTCTGTGTTTTCGAATTGGTATATCTGAAGTCTGTCTTAGTGACGGATTCTTGAGTCGTGATAGTTATACCAGTCTTGAAGTCCTTTAGCTTATATTTGTGGGCCTGACCAGGAGTAGCAGTGATGCTGTTGATCTCGTCCACATCGATAAACTTTGTGAGCACGTCCAGTGAAGATTCAGTCAAAGATATCCAAGCACCAGCTTCACGTGGACCAGCCGATTTTTCGTAGACAATGACATTCACGTTAGCTAGACTTGATAAGGCAATAGCAGCAAAAACTCCGACCAGTCCACCGCCAACTATGACGATTCGTAACGGCCTTTCAGTAGCTAGATAACCATCGGTAACCGTCATCTTCATGAGCTCTCATAGAGTGGTAAGGCTAGAAGAATGGTCATTTTAGCCATTTCTTTTTTCCCCGAAAAGCCATAGTTTATTAGCGCATAGATACGAATTTTGATCATGGGCTCGTAACTATTTCTCTCTATAAATTATACAGCTGATTCATATTTTATGAAGCAGTGTTGCTTTCTTGAAGTAGCCTTTAAGGGAGCTGTCTTCGTGGAGTGTTTTATAGGCGAGTTTTGTGGAATCGTCTAGGGATGTCGAGTCTTTCAGCTGAGACAGCATGCGATTGACTCTCCATGCTCGATATGGAATCAGAAACATGATTGATACGACATATAATGTACCGACGAACATTTGACAATACAGATAAGGATTCTTTAAGGAGTAGTTCCTCAAGTTCAATGCGATTACTTCTGCAATCAATGAAGATGAACCCATCATTGTGTTTGTCCAACTGAAAGCACTTGCGTAGGAATCCAATCCAACAACATCCACGACCAAAGGACTAACATTCACCGAGGTGACACCAAGGAACAGACCAAGGAAGAATGCAAATATCACTAGTGAATAGTATGCTGTCAAGTTTGGCCATATGGCGAACGTCATCACACAAGAGTATATCGTAGCAAACAATGAGAAGTTAATTCTACCAAACATTTCACTGAAAAGTCCAGTCAAAGGTCTTCCAAAAGCCTGAGCTAGATTGAAGACCACAAGAACGTTTGTTGCTTGATCATGTGAATATCCCAAACTTCTGACATAGTTTGAAAAGCTGAAAAGGCAGATTGTATAGGCACAGTTACCAATGGTGGCCCAAAACGTGGCAAGTTGTAAAGGCAATGACCACCAAATCTTGTAGTCAAAGATCTTCTTGAGAATGTCGGTGATTGGTATCTTGTCTCCATGCTTGAAAGTTGCATTTTTAGGGGTTCTAATCTTTACAAAGATCATTGAAGTGGTACAAAGAACAAACGTTATGATCCCTAGAAACCTTAATGGCCATACTTGGTTTCCAGTCTTACTCAAAAGAGCATTTATAGACAATGAGAACACAACACCACCAAGTCCCAAGCCACTATGAGACAGGCCATTGGATAATGCACGTCTCTTCAAGAACCATGAGGGTAACACCACACTATTCGCACCAAAGATTATTCCAAACGAGATGCCCATCAACACACCTTGACAAACATAAAGCTGGCCAATGGTTGTGGCAAAACTGGCTCCTATGTAAGCACCAAGTTGGATCAGTATACCAATAGACACGGTGACTCTGTATCCCAGTTTATATAGCATGACCACCGAGTAAGGTAAGATGAAAAGAGTGAAGAATGGTACCAGACCACCGATCAGAGCATAGTCAGTAGGAGTAGCACCGGGAAAGTAGTCTGACTCCAAAAAGAAAGCGAGAAACACCGAGAAGGCAGCGTTGGGACCCCAGGTCGAGAAGTTCATGATGGACACGAGCAGTGTACATATCCAGCCGTAGCCTCCGTCCGGAGGAGCATCGACATAATCGTCCTCGTTGAAAGCACCACCGAAGTTGGAGCTGATATCATGCGAATCCTCGTCCAGTTTAGGCTTCTCATCAGTACGAACCATCGACATTGCACACTCTATGATTGCTCACCACTCGTCAGCATCCAAACACACCCAGCAGCTCTTCCGCTTTTTATATACGATACAGCGAGATGACTAACACCTGTAGCGAGGATTATATTATTCATCGTGTGAATTACCCGGACTCTGGTCTCTGTCACACCCCGTATAATAGAGCAGCTCTTATTTACAAAATTATACTCCACTACTATTCGTTTAGAACATCTCCAAGAAATGAAGCACACGCTGGCTCTGCGCTCCGTCCAGGTGCTCGTCAAGTCCGCCACCGGAAACGCGACCGGTATCACCGGCCTGTTGCAGCACCCAAACCCTCGTCCCGTGCTCGTGGAGTTGTACAAGTCCACGATCCTTTTTTTAAACGACAAGTTCCCTGAAGAGTCTGTTTACCGCAAGTCCACCTTGAACTTCACACAGAAGCGTCTGGAGATCGTCGAGGCCAACGAGGACATCAAGACCATCGAGGATCAGATTGGCAATGGTCTTATCGAGGAGGTGCTTGTGCAAGCTAGTGAGGAGCTTGAATTAGCTGAGCAATTGGTTGAATCTGCACCATGGGAGGCTTTAGAAGAGGAACCATTGGAAGACCAATGGGTTTATTTTGGCAAGAAGGTGTGATCTCAACTCCTTAATCTATTACTACTTATTTATCGCTTATTTATTACTTATTCATTACTTCTTTATTACTTATTTATCTTTCTTTATGATCTACAATCTCGTGTAAAACAAGTACTTGTATTACCAATAAACCCAGCTAACGAAAAATGAAAGATTAAAACAACAATAACGCCTAACAGCAGCCTCCGGACTTTGTAGTAGCACCGACATCGACCCCACCGTTGTTTCCTGTAGAGGTGTCCAGGTTCTTGTTCTTTTCCTGTATGATCTTTGCCAGTTTGAAGAAGAGCTCATCAACGTTATCGTTTGTTTTGGCACTAGCCTCCAAGAATGGGATACCGAGTTCTTTAGCGAGACTTTCACCTTGTTCGAAGGAGACTGCTCTGAGATCGGTCTCGTCGTTCTTGTTTCCGACCAAAATCAACTGTGTGTCATCGTTGGCATGTTGATGGACGGTCTGGAACCAGTTTCTCACATTCTCAAAAGTGCGTTCGTCAGTCACGTCGTACACCAAAATGATTCCGGTGGCGCCTCTGTAGTACGCGGTGGTGATTGTTCTGAAACGCTCCTGGCCCGCGGTATCCCACACTTGTAGCTTGATTCTCTTGCCATCGATCTCCACGGTTCTGATCTTGAAGTCGATTCCGATCGTGGTGATGAAACTAGGGTTGAATTTGTCCTCGACGAAGCGCAACAACAAGCACGACTTTCCCACGCCGGAGTCGCCGACTAGCAACAGTTTGAGGATCGAGTCATATGCTCTGGACGGAGTTCTGGTGGCCATCTTTGTGCTTCTTGTTTGGATTTAGTGCTGTAAATATTTGTTGATGGTGCTGTTTTGCGGTGTTTCTTGTGGTTATTTGAATATTTAGTAAATGTTCCTTTTTCAATTCGTGTTTTGGAGCTAATTTCTTAGTTTTTATTTATAAATCACTTAATTTCTGATGGTATTCCGTGTTTGAAGCGTGTATATTGTCTGTGTCTACTCCCTTCCGCAATCACACCTAACATCTCGACACACTTCTACACAGTCATTTTAGAAGCAAATTCCAAACTAGCTAGAAAGAATTGAACACGTGACTATTCTTCAACCTCACTTACATAAGCCAAATTGTGATTCAACATGAAAAAAAAAAATGTTTTTAGCCGCCGCCAATTAACAGTTTAACGGCTCTTCACGCTCTAAAACAGTCACTCACAAGCCCTCACAATGCCTACCATCGCCGTCGACAAGGCCGACCTGTTCGAGCTGCTCGGCAAGAACTACTCCGCTGAAGAATTCGATGAACTGTGCTTCGAGTTCGGGATCGAACTGGACGAGGACACCACCGATGACTGCCAACAAGGTGAACGTCCTCAACTCAAAATCGAGATCCCTGCCAACCGTTATGACATGTTATGTATCGAGGGTATTGCCCAATCCCTGAACGAGTTCTTGTCCAGAAAGGTCAAACCTGAATACAAGCTATCCCCAAGCACCCCTCAAATCACATTGACCATCGATGAATCCACTTCTCCTCTGAGACCTTACGCCGCTGCTGCTGTCTTGAGAAACGTCACCTTCACCGAAAGAGGCTATCAGTCATTCATCTCTCTACAAGACAAGCTACACACAAACTTGTGTCGTAACAGAACTCTGGTCGCCATGGGTACCCATGATTTAGATGCTCTGGAACCAAACTTCACCTACAAATTCCTAGACAAGAAAGATATCAACTTCATCCCACTGAACCAAACTAAAGAGGTCAGTGGTGAAAACTTTGTTGAATTTTACAAACATGACAGAAACCTTGGTAAATACATCCATATCATTGAAGATTATGAAAAATATCCAGTCATTTTAGATGGAAAACAGAGAATTGCTTCTCTACCACCAATCATCAACTCTGAACGTTCAAAGATCTCTTTAAAAACAAAGAATGTCTTCATTGATGTCACAGCCACTGATAGAACTAAAACCGAGATTGTTGTCAACCAATTAGTTGCCATGTTTTCTCATTATACTGCTGAACCATTCACAATCGAACCAGTTCAAATTATCTCTAAACACAACAATGAATCAAGAGTTACTCCAAACATCACTCCAAGAATCATGACCGCTGAGGTTGACTATATCAATAGTTGTCTTGGATTGAAACTTTCAGCAGAGGAAATTGCAAAACTACTATTGAAAATGTCTTTAGTTGCATCCGTTTCATCAAAAGATTCAAACATCTTGAATGTCGAAATCCCATTGACCAGACCTGATGTCTTACACCAAGCTGATATCATGGAAGATGCTGCCATTGCTTATGGTTACAACAACCTACCAAAGACCCGTATCACTGCAAACTCTTCAAAAGGTGCTGCTCCATTACCGATCAACAAGATCTCAGATATTATCAGAAACGCTTCAGCTCAAGCCGGCTGGTTAGAAGTTTTACCATTGACCTTATCCTCTCATGATGAGAACTTCAAATTCTTGAACCAAACTGACGATTCATTAGCTGTTAAATTGGCAAATCCAAAAACAGCTGAATATCAAGTTGTCAGAACTACTTTGATCCCAGGTATCTTGAAAACAATCCGTGAAAACAGAAAACATTCATTACCAATCAAAGTCTTTGAATCTGGTGATGTTGTTTTTAAGAACGATACTTTAGAACGTCGTGCTTTCAATCAAAGAAACTGGGCTGCTGTCTTTGCAGGTAAAACTTCAGGTTTTGAACACGCTCAAGGTCTGCTTGGTAAAATTATGCAAACTTTAAGATCTCCATGGTTGCAGGATCCGAAATCAAGTCAAGAAAAAGGTTACTGGATCGAAGAAGACGTTGATAATAAGACTTTCTTCCCAGGTAGAGGTGCCAAAGTCTTCTACAGACATAGAAAAGGTGAAGATGCTAAAGTTGTTGGTTCTATCGGTGTTCTACATCCTCAAGTGCTGTCAAACTTCGAAATTCCATACGCTGCCAGTTCCGTTGAAATCAATGCTGAGATTTTCTTATAGATTAGGATTGTTTTTTCTGTCAAATATATATAAATTTTGTATCTTAATCATGCCTTTTTTCCATTCACAGTTAACTGAAATTCATCTTAATATCTTCATGTTTGTAATCGTCATCAAGATCGTAATCATTTGCGCTCTTCGAATGGATCATTATTTGATCTGTACGTGATCCTATATTATCAGGTACATCTTTGCTTTCGGTATTTTGGTCTGCAGCACTCAATGACCCAGTACTTTCTGTGAGCTTGTCAAACTCTTCGTTCTCTTCAGCAAGGTTGAGAGGTTTTGGATTCATATCTTGAGCTGAGCGATCCGCTATAGAATCACCATCGGCTTCTTTGGCAATCTCTTTCAGTTGATCAAAGTCAAAGACATCCTTGGGCAGATCTTGTGATGATTTGGACTCTCCATTTTCATTGTACATCTCCCACCATTCTTTTCTCTTTGGTTTGAACCACTTTTGCCAGACTTTGGTCTTTCTGGCAGTCTTTTGTTCCTGCTCCATTTGTTTTTTAGCTTCATCAAACTCCAAGACTAATTTTCTTTGACGTTCAGTCTCCTCTGGATCAGGCTCATCAATCTCAACAAAATCTTCTGCTAGCACTTCATATCCCAATTTGGACAATAGTAAAGGCATTGCCTTACGGTAACCCATGTGACCCTCAACAATATCAGTACAATCAAAGTTCTCAATTTCTTCTATTGGTGATAGCCCTGCAACTCTACCTAGACCACCACTAGTTGCTCTGAAAAGATATCCCAATATCCAATCCTTTTTTGAGTAACCATTGATAAATTCTCCAGAAACGACGCTTCTTGCCAGCAGAAACTGTTCATTAGACACAACGAATGGTGATCCGAAAATGACGACCTTTTCAACTAGACCATATGCACCACGCTTAGCCAGCTCCAGTAAACATGAGTATATGACCCTTGACCCCAAGGAAAATCCCAAAAGTGTCACAGGTCTCAACCCCAAGTTTCTTGCAATTATAGTATCGGCTAAAATCAGCCCAGCTTTCCATGCACGATCCAAGGATACGTTCCAAGGATTATCAACAAGGTAACTCAACTTAGATAACATCATGGGCAGCTGAATTGCACTCATTAAACCCATCAAGATGGTAGCACCCAAAATTTGCTGGATCGACTGAGTCAGTGCTTCACTTGCCAAAATACCGATTGTCTGACCGGTTGATCGTAGCATATCCGGTTCCCATAACAAAGAATACAAATCGCCCATGACCGGATCAACAGTTGAGAATGGAAGTCTTATATCATCTGCTTTACCATTCATCCAGCCCGAAACAGTAATGATCAGATTAGTTCTTCTATTGTTATGAAGAGGAACAAATTCGAATATCTTGACATCCCCAACTCTTCGAAGCATACCTTGAGAGCCGACTTTAGCACCAATTGCAGTACTAGATAGTGCAACGAGTGCAGTACCGCCAGCACCAGCGAGGAATCCTGAAGTACCAGTGATACCAACAGTTGTCAACCCTGCAGCAATACCTGCTCCAATAACGGGGGCCAATAATCCACCACTCAATCCCAGCACCAAAGATCCTCCAATGGTAGCAAGCCCGACATACATGTACTTCTTCCGTTTAGCCTTCTTGGCTCTATTCTTCAATAAAGTTGATTCGTTCCAAACTTGATCGGTTTGATCCTCCATTTGTAAAGAGTCTGTGATTCTTCTCTCAAAATGATGGACATCAATGGGCTCCTGACCTATCTTGTGTGCGAATCTCATAACAAGAGTTCTCGATCTTGAATCAAATACCGAGTCAGCAAGTGTAAGTAAGAAGAAATCGCACAGCACTGTCAATGCGACATCAATCTCAAGTGTTTTCTCTGCCTCAGGATCACTTTCGTCATCTTCATCAAACCCTAGATTTTCCACTTTTTGTGACTTTTTCAATGATTTGGCCAAATCATCAGATTCTATTCCATGTTTAGCCAATTGTTCAATCATAACGATCTCATCTTCATTCAAGTCCAGATGATCATATAGCTTATTTGTGAGATTCAATTGCCATTGACCAAAACTGGACTGAGCGGTATTCATTCGCCTTATAAACTTGGAGTTCCCAAATGCAGATGTTGATTTCGCAACGGCAAGTGTGGCCAATTCTGTAGCCATATCCATCATCACCAGTTTGACCAATCCAGCGTATGCGAATTTTTGTGAATCTGAGAGAAGCTTCTTGGTTGTCTGTAGCTGATCCGATTGAGAGTTATTGTTGACGTAAAGTTCATCCTGTATGGATTCCTTCGACCCAATATCGTCTGACGATCTGTACAATCCACTAATATCAGGATTCTGAGTAGGTTTCTTGAATAAGAAATCTGTCTTTCGATCAGCTGTCTCTGTGTTCTCGGCTTGTTTTTGGCCGGCAATTCTCGTGTAGCCAAATGAGGAGTCATTTCCACCTATGACCACATTTCCCCTAAAATCCAAAGCGTTGTCAGTAAGCAACTCACCTTTATCATCATGAACTTGTTCACTATTTGTAGTTTCCATATCTAGCCATCCATTGGCATCGTCATCAGCGTATTCATCTACCTTCTTTATCCTGACCTTCTCTTTTGCCTTGGGAAGACCAACCGACTCTTTGGATTCATTCAAGTTGGTGCGGCTACTGTTGATTATAGACTGACCTATCAACGAGTTCCTGCCACGATTGGCATCACCAAGTCTCTCCGAGCTCAGATTGAACTCCACAAAGTGCTCGCCGTTGCCATCGGACCCTTCGTGATACAGGTTTCGGAGCTGTAATGGCATATCGGTGCAGCTTTGAGCTCAAAATGCGTCGTATAATGAAATCCCTTTGGATATGAAGTACATATTTGGTGTCACTGTTAACTATCCAAATGAAAACAAACCCATCCTCAGAAGTACTCCCGATACGGCAATTGCCCAACTGGGATACTTCTTCAACATCCTCACACCATATCATTTCGCGAGAATAAATCCGTGACTGTTCAATATCTCTGGTTCGCACCACACAGCTCAAACCAAAATCAATGAAGTGAAAAATTAATCATTAGTTTCTTACTCTCTGTTTTTACATTCTTTGTCCACAACAACTAATTCACAATGGCTCCAATCGTATGTGCAATCACTTCTGATGCAAAGAATGCTTAATGAAGATTATCAACTTAGTGGTGGTTCTGTTCAACGAGATGCTTTGCTGAATTTTACAGAACTAAACATTCTGTAATAGCAGTAGGCTGTTCAATATACTAACAACTATTCCAACAGACTAACAAGAAAGCTAAATCTGCTAACAAATTCACCGTCGATGTCTCAGCTCCAACTGAAAATGGTGTCTTCGACCCAGCCTCATACGTCAAATTCTTGAACGACAAAATCAAAGTTGAAGGTATTGTTGGTAACTTGGGTAACGATATTACCGTTGAAGAATCCAAAAATGTTGTCACCGTTGTTTCCACCACCAAATTCTCTGGTAAATACTTGAAATACTTGACCAAGAAATACTTGAAGAAAAACCAAATCAGAGACTGGATCAGATTTGTTTCCGTCAAACAAGGTGTTTACAAATTAACTTTCTACTCAGTTGCTGCTGATGAAGAAGATGAAGAATAAATTATTTGAAATTGCTGATTGATGGTCACATTGTGATCGTTTAGTTTGTCTCTTTTGGGTATTTTTGCTTTTTCTTCGTTTATGGTGTTTTTAATGGGTTTATTAATGTAATATAGATTATCAATTTGAATCAAACATACATGAACATATGTCAAAACGTAACCAATCATTTCTTTCTATACAATCTGAAGAAGAATCTCATATTCTCAAGTTTTAGAGGATACTTGAAGTCTGCTGCACAACGATACCAACAACTATCAGTTTGATCGATCAGTTCCCAATCACCAGACTCTTTGTTACCAAGTAAGATCAGGTCAATCAAGAATTGAACAGGAAATCTCTTTGTTCCAATTGTGATATGACTGTAACTTCCAGCACTCTCTGTGATCAACAGAAGACATCCTTTTTTACATGCTGATAATGATTGCAAAAACTTTGTAGCCAGTGTTCTGTTCTCTTGAAATAGTTCATTAGTCGTGAATAGAATGGTGATAAGACTCAAGGACTCCAATTTCAATTTGGTCGACTTCATAGCATCATCCAATTTGAAGTTTACCTGTAGTGAATCTGGATCATCGTATATCCAAGTTTCTTTCACTCTATTGGTTATCAGCTCGACATTTTTTGACCAGTCTGCGATATCTATTAGATCAAGTTGTAAATTGAATTCTTCTCTATTCATAGTATTAGCTTTGTGTTGAGCAAATATCGAGCAGAATGCAGCCAATTCAGCACCAGCACCACCCCCAATCGACAACACATGAGCATCATTGGTACAAATGGCCTGTCTAACCTCACTCAGAGAACAGAATAAAGACGTGTATGCCAATGCACGAGATGGGGTCCATCGCACGCTGTATGCCATTCTTCTGTCATCATCACTGAAGGCTTGGTTGTATTCTCTGTTGTACAAGTCCCCCTTTACCAGCTGTATCAACTTCTCCAGATCCTCACGGTCAAACAGATCCTTAAAAGCATCTGTGAACAATTTCAATGTGTCTAGTGGGTACAATGAGTGCTTTGAAGCAGATGGCAGCGTGGTGTGTGAGCCAACACTCTCCTCCTCCTCCTGGGCGGCTGCAGCTCCACTCTCTGCCTCCCTCTGCTCTCTCTTCAGCTTTGTTCTCTCGATTCTTCTGCTGCTCATAATAATAACAGTAATAATCAAACCCTAACTACTTAATCATTCATAATTTGTACTATATAAATTTTTCACTGTGATGAGATGAGATCGATGCCCCGTTTGATTTGACCGGTTACCCGGCTGTGTCCCGCTGGGAATTATCACATATAAAACCACCACCGAAAATTTTTCTTTTCTCTTCAACAAATGTTTTAATACCACAACAATCTGTGTTAGGAAACGACTCAGTGGGCAGTTCGACTAAACAATGGTCCTTGTGGCCGGCGTTGTCTTACCGTCTGTTGTAGTTCAACGTTTTGCTAGCAGATCGGCGCTCGTGAGGCAAGTTTAATAGTGAATGGGTGAAGCATAGGTGCTGGTCCTTTCGTAAGAAGGTTGAGCAGTGGCTTGTTTCATGTGTTTGCCATCTTACCCCCTTCATTGGGGGTATTGGAACAGAGTGGCCCCGTCGACAGATTGAAGATTGAGTGGGGTTCGGTTTTGAATTCTTACAGATGGCGTTAAAACTGGAAGTAATTGAGTTCGACCATTATAATCCCACAGCAACATATTCCTGGACACTGTGAAGGTCATTTGGCCACTGATCACTTGGGTAAAACCATGTTGCAAACATCTCTTATATAATATCGACTTACTTTTCAATACACTCATAATATCTTTGAAACCTCTACGTCGTCAACTTGATCAGTAGTATACCTTTTAGATCAAAATTGTATATAATTATAAATGTTGGTGATTAGCGATTTAATGATGGAACAGACGGATTGGGTTCTCAACGTAAACAACGTCGAATGAATCAGCAGCAGCAAACACAGCTGAATCTTGAACGGATCCAGATGGAGCAGCAACGTATTTAACACCAGATCTAACGGCTCTGTAAACATTATCTGGGAATGGGAAGAAAGCATCTGAAGACAATGCAACGTTGGTCAATTTAGCTAACCATTCTTTCTTCTCTTGTTCAGTGAATGGGGTTGGAATGGTAGCAAATTTAGAGTTGTACTCTGATAATTCTGGTTCTGTGGTAGGTATTTGACTAGTAACAAACAAATCAATAGCATTAGACTTTTCTGGTCTTTTAACACCTTTGGCCCATTTGAAACCTAAAACTTTTGGATGTTGTCTTAACCACCAGTTATCAGCTTTATCACCAGCTAATCTGGTACAATGTATTCTTGATTGTTGACCTGCACCTAACCCAATGATCATACCATTTTTGGCGTAACAAACAGAGTTTGATTGAGTATATTTCAAAGCAATGGTAGCAACAGTCAAATCAGTGATGGCTTGTTCAGTCAAGTTTTTGTTCTTAGAGACAATATCTTTGAAAGTAGATTTGTTAATGATTGCATCATTTCTCTTTTGTTGTAATGTGATACCGTAGACTTGTCTAGATTCAGTAGATTCAGGAGTAAAGTTTGGGTCGATTTGTAGAACACAGTATTTACCTTTCTTCTTGTTCTTCAAAATTTCTAAAGCTTCTGGTTCGAAACCTGGAGCAATAACACCATCAGAGACTTCTTTAGAAATGATTTGAGCAGTTGGAACATCAACAATGTTTGACAGGGCAATCCAATCACCAAAAGAAGACATTCTGTCGGCACCTCTAGCTCTAGCATAAGCATTGGCTAATGGTGATAGGTTTTCAATATCAGAAACGAAATACAATTGTTTTTCAGCATCAGTCAATGGTAAACCAACAGCAGCACCAGCTGGGGAGACATGTTTGAAAGAAGCAGCAGCTGGCAAGTTCAAGGAAGCAGACAGTTCTTTCACTAATGGCCATGAGTTCAAAGCATCCAACAAGTTGATGTAACCAGGAGATCCACTCAATACTTTGAATGGTAATTCACCTTGTGGAACGTAGGCTTGAGCTGGTTTTTGATGTGGGTTGGCACCGTAACGTAGAGGTAATTGTGATTCACCCTCAGAGTATTGTTTTCTGAAGAAATCAGAGATGGCAGCATCATAGTCAGCAGTATGCTCAAAAGCTTTCAAAGCAAATTTGTTCTTGATTGGTTGTGAAATTTCACCACCTTTCAACTCTTGCAAGAATTCAGCGTAATCTTGAGGATCAGACAAGATGGTAACTCTTCCATGATTCTTAGCAGCGGCTCTTAACAAGGTGACACCACCAATGTCAATCTCTTCAACAGCTTCGCCAATAGTGACACCAACTTTTGAAATGGTTTCTTTAAAAGGGTACAAGTTACAAACAACAAAATCAACCTTTTCAATGTGTTGATCTTTCAAATCTTTTTCATCAGACTCCAAATCTCTAGCCAAGATACCACCATGGACAGCAGGATGTAAAGTTTTGACACGACCACCTAGCATTTCTGGAGCATGGGTGATGGTGGAGACATCTTCAACTGGGAAACCAGCTTCACGGACCAATTTGGCAGTACCACCGGAGGCAAGGATACGGACGTTGTTTTGGACAAGACCTTTAGCTAGGTCTAGCAGACCAGTCTTATCGTAGACCGATAGAATAGCAGTTTTGGTGTAAGAGACCATGATTGTTTAAAGGGGGTAACTGATTATGATTATATGAGAGCAAGCTTTGATTACACGTGGACAAACGGTGAAGGGCAGCAAATATTTCCAAATAGACAAGGAGCAGCACAGCACACACACAAAAGCACAACGGTCAATTGAACGGGTCAGAAACAAACACGAATTTGTCAACAATTGGTGGTTTTTTCAGTACAATTGAATTATTGTCAAAGTAAAGTAAAGTAAATTTTTTTTTGGTGTATCAATCATCATTATCTAATTAAAACTATAATGTAGCGAGAAAAATTCGACTTCGACTGAATTAAGTGGGAAAAGAGTCACAATTAAAATTTGGGGGTTTCTAGCCAAGTGCAGGCTATTCTATAACTTCGTGGCACAACAGTCAGATACATACACATAATGAGGGTTGAAACGCTGCTTTTTCTACATCAGTTTTTTTTTATTTTAAGCGATTAGTGTCATTTATATTCTTTTTTAAACGATGGTGAAGACTAAACTAATGAAAGAATGGGCCCCAATTTTATGCGATAAAGCACTCCAACAACTTCATGAAACAAGAACATAGAGAGTTTGCAACACTATGCTTAACGGTAACGCCATAAGGATAGAGTGTTGTTTCTTTTCCAGGTGTGACGACGACCTGCTTTGGTGTTGTTGTATCTGTGACCTTTGTTAAGACCACGAGATTTCTTACCGGCAGCAGTAAGACCTCTGGCTTCACGATGTTTGTGAACTGGGTTGGCGATCCAGTTGTATCTAGCATCACGACGGATGGCTTTGTGGGATGGATCAACTAGGATAACTTCAAAGTATTTGTAGGTGGAATCTTGGTTAACCCAGTATGAGTTCAAAACTCTCAAGTTAGCAGCACGACGACCAACACGTTCTTCAGCGGTGGTACGTAGAGATTTTTGGTATTTCAATTGGGAGACACCTTGGTTGGTTGGTTTACCGTAAGTAGCACCTTTTGGAACTGGTCTCTTTCTGTTACCACGACGGACTCTGACACGGAAGATGACGAAACCTTGTTTGGCCTTGTAACCTAAACGTCTAGCCTTGTCTGGACGAGATGGTCTGGTAGCACGGTGAATAACGTTTCTTTGACGGTATTCCCAGACTCTGACTCTGAATAAAAATCTGTTGACATCAGATTGTTTTTTACGTTGTAGTTCTTCCAAATATTTGTAAGCACCCACTATAACAGAGTTGTTAGTGATCACGGTCCCGATCTTCTGAAGTTTGATTCACACATACTTTTTGATTATTTGTTGGTTGATATTGAGAGTTCTTCAGAGGTAAAAGAAAAATTTCACTGTGAAAAATTTTGGTGATATTCGCTGAAGCGAAAAAAATTGGATTTAATGTTACCCGCACATTAGGGCAGACAATGTTTTTCGCGAAATAACTGTACAGTAATAGGTTACATCACGTGATAAAACCAACCGCTAGCCCTAGTTTTGTTTCCCGTATGATATTTTGACTATTGAACTCAGATATGGATATCATTGAGTAGAACAGTACCAGGATCCTAGCTAGACGCTGGAGCTGATCGTTGTCAGCAACGCGCTGGTGAAAGACCGTTTTAGGAGTCAACTAGTTTCGTTCTTAGCTTCCTACCCGGGTGTGAGAGGCGCCTAAGACGTGATAGCTATGTTTATTCATGAAATATTGACAATCCAGACCTTACTGGAATCGAACTGGGTTGATCAGACTATTGAGCTCTGAGTGCTGAGCGTGTCCACTATTAGTGTTGAATTCGGTTATATCACAGTTTACACAGACGATTACTAGTTCGTCATTGTACATCATAAGTATTTAGATTATCGCGTCCATCGTGACGTGTGGTTCAGCACACTGCTCAGTAGTCAGTGCTCACGCATTGGAGTCCAAAAAAAACGTTAGGTTGAGATATGAGAGCTGGTTTGATTACACATGTGCATAGCAGTTAACAGGCGCCAAAAAATAACGGAAACTTCTGAGGCGTGGCTGCAGCTAATACTTAAGATCCGGGTGTTGATGGAGCAATCCTTCATTCCGCTCCTTCCATGATTATTTTGGACTGTAAGCGACTTGTCATCTTTTTCTTTTCGTATGTGTTACAATGTGCGCCATTTAAATGTACAAATCTCATCGGGGGAAACTTGCGGTAGTTCAGCTGTAAGTTGTACTAAGTTGCACGAGTTCAGACTTCACTCTTCAGGCTTTAGACTTCAGAATTGTACCTTTTTTCAACCGCTCTTCGTTATGCAAAATCCAGGAACCACTTCCCAATTAGGCGCTTTCATGTATGCTTTGAGTTTTCCTGCAGATCTCACAAACTCTTTCAGAAAAAATTCCTGGTGAAACATCCCCGAAAAAACGAACACAAAGAAAGGGCCAAGGGAACAAGCAACTGCTGAATGCTGATAGGTGGTTGAGATTTGATGATAGCCAGCTTTAAGCTTAGCACTTACTCTCCAGTATTTAGTCTCCATAGTCCAACAACAATCAGCAGTTCAGTTGGAGCACGACGTACAAGAATGCTAGCGGGAGTTGAGAGCTGATAATTTGGGTCTAGTTGGAGTAGCTCCCGGAGATCCTAACTACAGTTGTGACTTGTGTGTATTTTGACTTATAACTTATAGGCTGTAGTCAGTAGCCAGTAGGGCCGCATGGTACGCAGCCGTGGGAATTAGGCACGTCTCTAGGCAGGTGTTCCCACTTCCCACTCCCCAGGCTCCCCAGGCTTCCCTGCCGGTAGGCCTCTCTGTGAGTACTGGACTGTGGCCGGAAAGAGCTTGTGCAACTTATCGATAATTTTAACGCTCCGATGTCGTCAAAGTGCGTCTGGTGTGTATTTGTACATAAATGATGGCCGCTGAAAATCTTGCCAGGTACCTGTTTTGAGCACCCGTCATTCGTCAATCATCGCCAACATGATTGCAAACATATTTTGACGAAACTCATGCGAGGATCTTTCCTGTATCTATTTAAACCCTCCAGCTCCCTTCACTTCCTTTCGCTCGCTCTTGTTGAAACATATTTGAAGATACTACACGTTACCAAACACATATCACACACCACAAACCGCTGTCCGCTCACTACCTCTGGCCTCACAACTAATCACAAACTCAAACACACACACACACACACACACACACACACACACACACATATATATATATATATTTACATCATGAGCTCTCTACTGACAGATTCAAGCGCTGCAATGACGGTCACACTAGCTGTCGAATCAACTATATTGGGGTCCACAATGCCAACTGCCATACTCGCATCAACACTCGGAACAGCTTCCAAAGCCTCATTCACATCAAGCACAAGCTCCGGTACACTATCGCCTAGCTTCTATTCAGACCTTCATCAAGTCACAGGATCGTCCAGTATAACAGCCCTTTCATATGCAGCAGCTGAAAATGGAGGCGGTCTGGAAGGAGACAGCTCGAGCACAATCGCTGTTCAGAAGCAAAGTTCTGGTGCTTCTACATACTCGCCTACCAGTTCTCTCAACTGGAAGCTGATTGTTAGTCTACCCTTGCTTCTTGTTCTCCCTGCAGTTCTCTAGGCACGGAATGAACAACGTCACGAACGTACTCAAGGGGGTTGTGATTCGTGTGATGATGGCTAATGAAACTTTACTATAATGATACCAATCTGGTGATAGCTACAAGACCTAATCCATACCACTGTAAGCATCTACTTACTAGTACAGTGATTCGTAGCCCAGATATTTTATCATCTGTAAGTTGACGTTGATTTGATGTTTTTGAGCGCGTTTATCCGGATTTGTTTACATTTGATTTTGTTGTTATTGTTTGCGAACGACGAACGTGACAAAAAATGGGCGTGTTTCCACATGATCTTGGACTCATAGTTCCCAGTCAGCTTACGGTTGTGGAGAATTCTCTCAGTGAAGTAGTATTGTAGACAAAAAAAATCCATGGAATTTTGATTCGATAATATAAATTTCGTCATGAAACAGCTGTTCAAAAAACTACGACTTTATTCTGTTTTAGTAATATGATAAACCTTTTTTTGAACCTAACTATACAAACAAACCAAAAACAATAATAACCAGCGAACTTTGAAGTGTCGAACTATTTCACACAGTTTAATGTCCAAGGATTAAACCAAAAAAACCTCTAATGATATAATGATATATGAAATGCAAATTGATTATAAACCTAGACCTAATAGGAATGGAGAAGCGACTAGAGCACCAATGGCAGCACCGGCTTTCCATGACATCTCAACGTTGGCAGCAGCACCAGTAGAAGAGGAAGAAGTTGAGTTGGATGATGAGTTTGAAGAGTTACCAGTTAGGGCAGTGGTGTTGGAAACAGCGTAGACAACAGCTTGGGCTGGGACTAGGGATAGAGTAGCGATTGAGGACATTATGTTTATGATAAAGTTATTTGTAAAGATCGTTTGATACTGAAAGGAAACTAAAAACTTTCTCGAGGAAACGGCGAGAAGCACGTCTTTATATACATTTTCCACTGTGAAACAAAGTCTCAAATCTCATTGACGCGAAAAAAAAAAGTTCTTAAAATAGAACCAGCTCCTGTGGGTGTGCCCTGACGAAATTGCACCTAAATTCGCGACGATTTGCGCGCAATTCACAATTCCACAATCGTTGGCCCCAGTGTTTCACAAATCACAGCCCAATGCGTGACAGAGTTGTTACACACTTCACCCTTCACTCTTCACACTCTATCATCCACATAACCTCAACACCCACTCCTAATCAACTTAATTCTCAACCGCGTTTTTCTTGTTGCCAACCAATTCTGACAGGCACAGACGACAAGACTTTTCGCACAAGATCAATAATATTATTGATCCGTCCTTTCAGGCCTCACACTAGAAAATCGAACTTCTACGCGTATGTTGTGCGTCGTGGCTTCTCAGTTGTGACTCGTGTTGTTGAGTTGAGTAGAAGCAGTTGGACTCGCCAGCTGGTAGGCCGCAGCTCACTTCAGCATGCGCCAATTGTTTTGATCCAGACTTCCCAATTCAGTATAAATGTAAACACGTCAAGGCGATCAAAGTACCCGATTCGGACAAAGCCAGCATTAATTAAGATGATTCATAGCAAGTCAGACAATCGATCTAAATTTAAATTAGCTGCATAGAACAGAACAGCAAGTGTCAGGGAATTGAAACATGTTAGTACCGGGATTTCATATTTTTGAATAGGCTATGGGTATTGTTTAATTACCAGTACCAGCCAGCAAACTGTTGATCCGTGGAGATATGATATCATTTCTTGATCATCATCTAAAATTGGACCACCACAGCGGAATTATGGCATATCGTCTTACGTACCGCGGAAAAAGTTGTACACGTCTCTCGAGTCTTGACGTCGATCTGAGGTGAGATGATGATTCCCAGCTTCTGGTGAAGTACAAGTACCCAGCTCGACAATCAAAGTGATTGTGTGTCTTGGTGTGCAGCTAGCTGTGCAGTGGCTAGGTAAACAGTATTTTTTTTTTTTTTCAGAGCTAATTCTTTATATACTGTACTTACCGCATCTGGCCAATCAATATACTAGTAACTAAGAACAATATCAATACCACCGTAGCTAGAAGTCGGACAGCATGAGCTTGTAGGCTATCATGTATCATTCCTTGATCAACTAGTCCGCTCAGAACTGTCAGTAGATTCTCGGTTAGCGCTCTTCTCTTATATGTTGCAGCTTTCTCTTTGCATGCAGCTAATTTAAGATGAAGAAATCTTATTCAATGAAAAACAAAACAATACATAATGAAACCCCTGAAACTTACTGTTCAAGACTATTCTGAGCTTGTACTACACAGTGGTACGTTCAAACATGGTAATAACTTGGTTTCAAAATTATGATATTTCTGATATCTCAATTTTGAGGATCTGCATTTGTACAATTTGAAAGTCAACTTGAGAATAAAATAGTCAAAAAATTTCGGCCATCCAAAAACCTCACTAGCACACTCAAAGACACCTACACTGTCATCGCAATGGCTTGTCTAATGGCTCACTACTTCAAATACACGATTTTAACACATTATTGAGAGTTGAGAAAAGCTCGAATATTTTGACTAATAATTACGCGGTTGAGTTCAATTAGTTATCACCGAACTGATCATGAGACAATGAAAACTCTTGTACGCCGTTCACCAACCGATTGAGTTCTCGATATCATGCGGGTTTAGTGATGGGAATCCGGTTCAGCTATGAACTAACGGTCAAATCATGTAGGATGATCATGTAAGACGGTGAATGCCATGCCATACTATAGTGTCTGTACTGAAAACCGTCAATATCGATACTCAAATTCTGTCAGATTGTGCAGCCAAAGAATCAGCATGAGGCGATGAATGTTCTCCGAGCAAGTAATTTACTGACGACAACGACTCACATTCGCGGGCAGCATAACTAGATACGGACATACCGCTAAAGACGACCGAGTACAACGTTCTCCTCGACCAAAGGAGAGCCGATAATAAACCAAGAGAGCAATTTCCGCTTTCTCTTTTGTGTCATGCTGATGGTTGATATCGGTTACCACACATCTACAGAAGTATTGATGAAGAGTTAGTTCGAACGGTACATGCTTATTGATGTATTTCTGAATGTACACATGCTGCATCTCAGTCGGTGGTCACCAAGGAGCAGGGCGCTTCTCCTTGGAAATATGTTCGAATTAATACTTCTGATTTGCTCAGTTGGTTTGCAACGGTGATTTCATCGCAATTTGATGCAAGCCGAGAGACGTGGTGTTATATCGCAGGGAAGGCACGAGTGCTTGCAACAGAGAGGAAAGAAGTATTTACATTCATTGATCCTACTTACAAAAAATTTAGCTGATAAGAGCTTCTTTGAAGTTGTATATAGATAATCATGGAAGGACATGATCACCAATCAAATACACGGGGTTGACCATTTAGTGGGAAGCCTCTCAAGCACACTTAAGATGGATCTAAAGCCATTTGTGTTACAGGGCCAAGGCATTAAAGTAAGATAGATCAGAAATCACCACCTCCAAAGTCACCACCGTCACCTCCACCGTAGTCACCACCACCCGACTCATCACCGTAGTAGTTGTTGTCAACATACACATCTGGCTGCATCATTGAACCAAGTGCCATACCACCTAAAAGACCAGCACCGGCACCCATAGCAGCACCACCGGCCATACCCATACCACCACCGCCACCACCAAAACGGCCTTGTCTTTGGGGTTGTTGTTGTTGTTGATAGTAGCCTCCTTGTTGCGGATAACCTTGTTGCGGATAGTAACCACCCTGTTGAGGATAGTAGCCTCCTTGTTGTGGGTAACCTTGCTGACGGAAGCCACCTTGCTGTTGAGGGTAATTTTGACCGTAGGCTCTTTGCGATTGTGCCTGAGCAGGAGAAGCTCCTTTCACCGGGTTAGCAGAAGAAGCATTCGCAGGTGGTTCATATGGAGGAGGCTTATGTTCAGTCGTTTCAGGCCATGTAGTTCCGCTTGGAACGTCCCATTGGGAGCTTCCTGACTTCAAATCAACGTAGAACCAGGTTTTGTATTGATCATCAAATTGGGCTTTCCAGCCTTCAGGAACTATTGGAACTCTATCTTTAGACATAAGTTACAATTTCTGCTGGCGAGGGTACCGGAATGCGAAGAAACCTTCTCGATTTAAGTGTTCTTCTTCTAAAGGGTCCTTAACTGTGTTCTTACTCTCGGTCATCAATTTCTGTGGGCAGTGCCACTCCCCTATTATTAAATTCGCGATTTTCGCGAATTCAGCTCATGATAAGCTACTGTCTGTCTAGCATATACAAATACAAATATGTACACAGGCTGAAACTAGTATTGATAAGATGTTTATCAAGGCTCCGTTAGACTTTCTGCTACGAATTGTGAAGTAAAGATGTTCATTTATTTACAATCAATTTAATGACTCTAATCGAATAAACCGAATCCCATGTCAGCATCAGATTCTTCATCTTCTTCAGCTTCTTCTTCAACTGGAGCAGCGTCAGAAGAGGCAGCAGCAGCGGTAGCAGCTGGAGCAGATGAAGCGTAGTTTTCTGGGTTTTCAATTCTGTCAACCAATTCTTCGATTTCTGGGAAAACGAATTTAGAAGCGATAGCAACAGCCAACAAATCTTTGTAAGAGTTGACAACGGAGTGACCAACAGATGGCAAGGTTGGGTAGCTGATAGCCAAAGAGATGGAAGCAATGGTGTTGATAGCGGAAACAAAGTGACCAACCAATTCAGAATCAGAGATATCCAAAATAGCAGCTGGGAAGACTTGACCGTTATCGTAGATTTGAACGACAGTTAAACCGTATGAGAATGGAGAGATTTGCAACAAGTTTAACAAAGCAGCTTCAGAAGCACCGACTTTAGCACCTTTGTGGACAACGGTGGTTGGGTTGGAGATTTCAATGGTACCTCTGGTAATTTTAGTAGCAATACCAATAGCTTGGAAGAAAGAGGTTTTACCTGGATCCATACCGGTGTTTTGTGGTTCAACGATAACATCATCTGGAGCAATAGCACCGGCACGAGCTGGAGCAGCGACTCTGTTAGATAAGATGACTTCTCTGATGTCTTTCAAATCTTCGTTGGTGAAAACGAAACCAACGTTACCTTTAACGAATGGCAACAATTTTTCGTAATCTGGTAAGTCAGATAGGAAACCACGGATAGCACGACGGATCATGGTGTTTTTACCCATTAAGACGACAGCTCTGTCTCTTAAGGTTTTTCTGACTTCATGTAACTGTTGAGAAGAAACATTATCAACACCAATGACGAAGATAGATTTGTATTCTTCTAGCAATTCTCTCAATTTTGAGAAGTATTGAGCTTTCTTTTCACGGACACCTGCCATTTCGTCTTGATTCGGAAAGGATATTTAAAGGGTTTCTTTAATGATACTAGTCACTTAACGTTAGATTTGATGAATTTTTCAGTATTTTTCGCTTTTGGGTGAATTGTTTGGAAAGTTTAACATCCAAACACCACAACCACAAATGCTTAGGGCTTCTCAAACAAAGTCACGTGATATCGAACTCGGTTAAACGGTTATATTATTAAGCACGAGTGACACAAATCTAGTTTGCTTTATATGACAAGTGGTAAGTGACGGTAGAGACATAAATATCGGGTGCGAATGATGACGGGAGGTACTGGGACTGCAATATCGTAATTCGATCAGTGAGCCTTCGGTGCCCCAAGTTGGTGCGCTCGAGTCTATATTGGCCGAGGATACTAGCCAATGGTGCTTATATTACCAAGACTAGTGCACCGCTTGGAGGATCTCGGAGGCAAGAACATGCTCAGGACCGATTCGCTCTATTGGCCTCAACTGACAGCAGCCTACTCGACAGCATCCCCTAGGACGGCTGGTTTGTAGTCGGTACTCTTTGAGCTCGGGTGCTTTCAGACCCTCTATTTTGAGTCATTTCTAAGCACTTGAATTGATTGCCGTAGTTGCCATGGTGTGGAATTACTGGAGATGGATGTGGAAATAACTGCAATTCCCGAGATTGTATGTTGAATAAACTTTCATCTTGAAAATATATATAAACACAGCGAAGGACGCCATCCATGATACTGTCGGCCTACGTACTCTACTGGATTTATCACTCATTCTCCCATAGAGATCGCACACAATATGCCCAATCTTAGGAAGTTCGTCTCGGTGCAGAGAAGTAGCATATCACTGCCGTCTAAACACGAAAAGTCGGACGATAAGCAGGATCCATGTGTCCCCAGAGTGAATCCTCTACTCACGAACATGACATCAGCAAAGCCGTTAATACATTCCCCAGAATGGGAGGTGAGATACGATCCATCTCTTTCCGTGTACTATTATGTCAACACCATCACTGGTCAGTCACAGTTTGACCACCCGGATGAAGTTATGGTGTCACCTTTGCCATCACCAACGACGTCCAAACCAGAATGCCAGCTGAGTGAGAGAAGATCTTCTGATACTATCCCTGACTACAGAAAGTCTACGTTTGGTTCCACGCTGAAAAGAACACTGTCACCAAAGTTCTTTCAGTCATCCGGTAGTAGGAAATCAAGACATAACTCTATATTGAGCGGCAACAACATCTCAACGAAGAACGAAGAAACTCAAGAAGACACGAGCGAAGACGTCTATAGCAAAACTGACGGGAACGCAGGCCACTCCATGGACAGTAACGATGATAATAACGATAACGACGATGAAGATGTTGAGGAATTTAAAAAAATGCTAGAGATTGAGATGAGGTCCTATGAATCTGAAAGACTGCGGAACCAATAGACGCAAATTACGGATTCTCCAAATTGCTAACGATATCAATGTTGCTCTATATTTTTCTTGATCTTCTTGTAGCAGGCGTTTTCGATGGAGACGATGTAGATGTTGTGATGGATGTTGCTTCTGATGGCTCTTCTTTCTCAGTGGCTTCAGTGTTGCTGTTCTTCAAGGCTTCATTTTGAGAGTTGATCTCACTGATGAACCAAGTCAACGTTGCCCACAGCAAGATGGAAAGAACTAATAGATTGATCAAATGTATTGATCTGGAAAGAAATGCAAAGATCACCAACGTCAAAACTAGTAGTGCGAATGTGGCATGTGTTGCTATGATCAAGGTTGGTGATGTTCCTGGTGTGAAGATGGATCTCCACAATTCTTCAACGAAGCCAATCATGATGTTGCAAGTACGTATGAAAGGTTGAAGAAAGCTTGCACTGCGATTTTTCTAGATTAATATGATATCACCGCGAATTCTTGATAACACTAGAGTTGAATCAAGCTGAATCTGCTAAAATTACCCGTTTATTGCTATTGACAATCACAAACAATGGCAGGATTTGCACCAAAGGAGCCGGTCCAGCTAGATCCCCCAAAGGACAGACTATTCACAAAGGATGAGCTGGCACAATATAATGGTGAGTCTCGTTGAGTTGAATAACAGATGTACCGAGACTAATGATCGAAAGGAATCACATTACCAGAGAGATACATCGGCATAAAAGGAACAGTTTTCGATGTTACAAAGAACATACAGGCATATGGCCCTGGAACGAAATACAATGCACTCGTTGGCAGAGACGCAAGCAGAGCATTGGGGAAATCAAGTCTGAAAGACGAAGACACTGATCTTGCAGTGAGCTTTGACACTTCTGGCTTCACAGAAAGACAGCACAAGGTGCTCGACGATTGGTATAGCTTTTTCCTTCAGAGGTAGGTATATTTTGCTAGCTCCGAGATTCCTTTGAAGACATACACTAACAGCCACGCAGATACAACATTGTTGGAAGAGTCGACTCATGATCGTGTCGAGAGTCCAAATATAATAGCTTAATCGGGTAATTGCTGTTTCAGGAATACTTTCTGTGAACCCGCGAATTTCTGTGAACAAGAGTTCAGTGTAGTACAAATTATTCTACCAGTTTCATGTGCTTTCGGTGTAACTTTTCGTCTCAGCTAAGGGAACGTTTCCGGATAACCGCCCTTTTTTAACTGAAATCCCGTCTTAAGACACACGGAACGTAACTTGCCCCATACCGGTCCCTTTCAGCTATCAAATACCGTCACAACACTCTCAGAAGCTTTTCAAAGTTCTGTTTTTGGCGAGGTCAATCTTCTGCAATTCCCCTTTCGGTACTGCTGCACATCGTTTCTAAACGAAAAAAGTACACCATCATCACTTCACAAATTCACAACAACGCAATTTTGACACCATCCACAGATCCCAACAGGCCCTGATTCCTGATCCCGAGACCACAATGAAGGCTGCACACAGACCGTCCTCTAACAACGCAGCTCTCAGAAGTCAGCTCCTGAGCACGGACATCGGCAACATAGACGTCACCCAGGAACAGCCGATCAATCAACAACAACAACAACAATTTTATCCACCACCACAGCAACAGCACCAGCAACAGCAGCAGCAACAACAACGGCCTTATGGATATGGACCGGTCCCTCCATCCCAGAGATACAGTGGGTCTCATCAACAGTACCCTTCCAGTCCACAGAGCAACAGATCATTCCAACCTCCACATCCACAGCAACAAGCTGCTCCGCGTTCGAGAAGATCATCTATAGTCAGCAATCACTCGAATTTCAACAGCTTCCTGAGGTATGGCAAGCAGAAGATGGGCTTCAAAGGTGGCGCTGACGATGACGAGGAGAAAGAGGTCATGATGGATTCGTCTCAATCAAATTCAATGTCTTTTGATGAATTGTCTACAATCAGAGATCGTGGTCGTTACGGTGGTCAATCTTCATATGATTCGACACCTATCATTCCTACGCTGGCATCTCCCGCTGCATTGCCTCAAGGAAGTGTATCTGGTGCACAATATAGAAAGCAGATGACCGCTGTAAAGAAACAAGCCTACGCTCAGGCTGGAAAGCTGGCGCAAGGTGACCCAAGAGCAATGTCGTTGCAAACTGGAAACAACCCTTATCAAGCTCGTGGTGATCCAAGGGCTTTGTCGATGACAGGGCATGGTCCTACAAACTTGAATTCCCCCAGAGCGAACTCACTAGCTGGTCCACATCCGCAACAGTTCCAGCCTAGGGCAAATTCGTTGGCGCAAAACCCTCAGTTTCAACAGAATGGTGCCAGAGCACAATCTTTGACCACATCATCTTACCAACAGCAACAAGGCAATCCACCGCCATCTTTGAGATCAAACCAAGGCCAACCTCAAATACACCCTATTGGCCAGCCTCATAGACTGTCTGCTTCTGGCCCTTTCCCAATGTATCAAAATCCCCAAATGTATCGTGCACAGCAGCCAGTACAGCAACCTGGTCCGCAGTTAGGACAGCAGCAGCAGAAACAGCATCATCCACAACCGTTATTAGCTAATTATAACCAACCACAGTCTCAACAATCACTTCAGTTCCAGCCACCACCACCACCAACGCAAACTGCTCAGTCGCTTACTACAAATGATTCAAATGGCAGTCTTCCTACTCAAGAAGACAGTCACCATTACCTTGCAGACAAAGTGGAGGAGGATGGCGACGAAGATGATGAAGAGTTCAGCAATATCACACACAATTTATCTGCAGCGTCGTTTTCTGATACATCAAGTACAAAAGCTCATCCAAATGGTGAATCAACCCCATCTCCGGAACATCCGGGTACAAGCTCTCCAATCTCAAGTCTGACATCGCCTTCAAAACTACCAAGAAGCAAAGCTTTGCCTCATTTGAGTCTCATGAAGATGCGTGATGAAGAGATCGAAGAAGAGGCTCAATCAGATGACTCAACAGATTCCGAAATTTATCAACCGGAAAACAACCCTGAAGTTTCTCCTTCAAAGAATGTTTTCGTGCCTAGTGTGCTGGACCGCCTAGACGAATCAAGACCATACCAGGCTCCAACACCCCCACCATGCGGTGAAACTGTGGAAGTCAAGAGTCCTTATCGAAGTATCCATTCTTCACCATCGAAAAAACAGAATCACGATCGAAATCATTCCAAAAATGCCATCTCAATTTCATCAGTGAGCGAGTACTCTACTGTGTCGGATAACGATTATTACAACGGTAATAGCAAAAGTATCTATCAACTTGCAGATAAGTCATCGACAGCACAAAATGATGTTTTTGTCACCGCTTCTCAATTTTCACTGATGGACAGGGATAATCAAACCACATTTAGACAAGATGAAAGTGACAATGAAAGCACCTCTTTCGGTACACCACGGTTGAACACATTCTACAACGAGAAGACGCCTGTCATTCCACAGCAAAGTCCTGAACGAGGAACATTCAGCTCCAACAATGATGTTCTAAAATCTCCGAAGATGCTCAAAAGATGGTCTCAAGATAAAGGAAGGGATCTTGACGGGAACTCATATTCCTCTGCGCCAAGTGAGGCTAAGAGAAGCATGACCACGTCGTCTCTGGACCCATCAGTTTATCACTCAAATGAAGATGTCATTGACTCAAAGGTCAAGACTCAGGTGCGAACACTTTCATCAGACTCTATCAACTCCAGAACTACCAAGATCAAGGAGCTTAACTTGACAGTTGACCAACTCGGAATAATGGAGGATAAAACAATATTGATGCGTGAACTGGATCTTGTTTCTCAAGAGCTAGCCAAATCTATTGGAAGGGAGCTCGCTCTGGAAGAAAAGTTACAAGGTAACCCAATCACTCCTCCTCGTAATTACGGTGATGACGAGATGAGAAACAGTGTTTTAGAAATCAGCAGGCTTACCCAGGCACTTACTGAGGAGAGAACAAAAAGATACATCGCCGAAGAACACGTCATGCTTCAAGAACATGGAGCAAAGCCATCAGCCTTAGAATTGAATTTCGAAAATGAGGAGCTAAAATCTGAACTGTTCAAAAAAGATGAGTTACTGAACAAACAAGCCTCAATAATCGAAAGTCTGAAAGCGGAACTTCCTTCGAAACAGTCAAAGATTGAGGAAATCTCAGCTGCAAACCGCAAATTGGAGGAAACGGCCGTTTCACTACAGAATGAGGTACAGGTTCTGAAAGATGATCGCAAAAAGTTATCTATACTGTCTCAGAAATTCAAGATCTTGAAAGCTGAAAACCTTCAACTCGAAAAAGAGCTGAAGAGTCTTACACTGACACCTAAGAAGATAGAAACAGTTGTTCTTCAGTCACCGAATGACCTGAAGTTCCAGAGTCAAAGAGATTTTTACACTGGTAAGTCACCTACATCTGCAAACACGTCTATTGATTACACAAAACCTGCATCTCCATTTAATGCCAAAAGGATCACCTCATTCTCCCTGATCAACGTTGCATCCCCTGGGAACTAATCCTCAGCATCTCATACATACACTCAAACGTACATATACATTACATCGAATCACATGTAACATTCCACTTGTTATATGTAAATATATCCGGGTAACTTTCATCTTTAATATATTTGTTTTTGTAAGGAAAATTATGTTTGTGAACTTTTAGTATGCCAAATACTTGTTTGAACGAAAAGAGCCTGCTTCATTTTGAGAGAGTAAGATGAGCGGCTTCAATAGAAAGAGAAGATCCGGTAGGTGTGACGGCAAACGTCGATACAGCGAAGACTTCGAACTCGTTACTAACAACCAATTCGACAGGAAACGATGACTATCAAGACCGATACCAGAAGAGACCTCGTTTACCGCCGATAGTGGAGCTAGCCAAATCGTTGTGTGGTGACTTGAATACGTTGGGCGAGTCCAGCAGCAAGTACGTCGAGGATGTCGAGTTCATGAGTATTCCAATTGTGAGCAATTTTGAAGAAGAGAAGGTTTTCCGTGACGCTGTTTTGAACACCATCTTCGCTATTACAACAGAACAACCACATAAGATCCCACACATCTCGGGCTTAATCCTCACTGTCAACTCACAAAGCCCTGCTGTTGGAAAGACAATAATCGAGTTCTTTCACCAGAAAGCACAAGACATCTTGAACTCTTCAACTGATATTACCGCCAAACCAGAGTCTTTCGAAACTGGTGCTTGGAACAAGTTGAAACTCATCCTCAGATTGCTATCAACCCTATCCTTCATCATCAAACCTGAACATGTTATTGGGATCTACAAACAATTCTTGGCATTGTCAATTGAACTGCAGAGCCAAAACGAGAAGAGAAGTCCATTGGCTGAAGCTATCTTCTACAATACCTTATTATCCATCCCATTTTTAACCATCTACCAGCCAGGCTTCAGCAAAGACTTGATCCGGTCGCTTATTGAACTGGCTGAGAAGTTCAAAATCATTGCAAATACTGTCACCATCACTACACCTTTCAACAACACATCTCCATTCGAGCAGAAAGATATTGTGAGTTTAGTCTTACCAGCTGTCAAAGCTCAGCTAGAAAACACGGTTGACATATTTATTGACTTGAAAGAAATCTTGAAGAACCAGCTGGAAGAAAAAGAAAAGCATGAACTTCCACAATTCTCATTGCCAACCTTGGAAGCCTTAAAAGAGACCAGTGGGCTCGATCGTGGTTTAGGAAGTGTCGATGGTATGTGGAGAACTCCAAGACTTACATTTCAGGTTTATTTACCAACTGAAGGATTCTCTACAACCATTCCAGTTGACAGTTACTTTGGCTTGTTGGCCAAAGATGTCACAACCGACATCGTTGAGGCACTCGAGTATAACAGAAAAGAAGCTGCTAGACAAATCATCACTCTTGATTTGTTCTTCAAGAACGGCTTATTTGCAGAGTCTGGCTCAAGTATTGAGAAGTTGAAGGAGGTTCATCAAAAGAACATTGAAGAAGCAACAGAGGAGTCTACATGGAAAATCGAAGATCTTGCAGTGGAAACGGTATTGTCCTTGATATACAAACTACCAACAGCTTCACAGCCTTCTGTGTATTTCTACACTGTCCTGGTTGAAGCATGTACAAATGCATCGCAAGCAATCGCCCCTGTCATGGGTAGAGCCATCAGATATTTCTATGCAAATCTAGTCAACTTGGACTTCGAATTGAGATTGAGATACCTTGATTGGTTGTCTGTTCAGTTGAGCAACTTCAACTTTACATGGAAATGGCGTGAATGGGAAGGTGATTCAGAACGTCTGAGTGCTAGCAACTATCATCCAAAGATCGTTTTCATCAAAAATCTGATCGCTAAAGAGTTAAGATTAACCAACAAAGAGAAAATTAAGTCTACTTTGACAGAAGAGTTTCACAAGTATCTTGACAACCACCTCTTTGGAGAGGACGAGCTGAATCATTACTACTCCTCGCTATTCCCCGAATCTGAAGATCTAGATCTAACCTTCGATGAAGGCTCTAAATTCTTTTTCATCAGAGATAATGTCCCACTGAAAGAGCAGGTCCAGGAGTTTATTGATGCTGTCCATAAAGATAATGGCGAAGGGGAATATATCAAAGTTCTTGACACAATTAGAGGAAAGCTCACAACCTATTCGAACTCAGAGCAGATCTTGATTGCAATTGTCTTCCAAACCATTTCATTCATCGGAAACAGATCAATTACACACGCCAATAGATTTATTGGTAACACTTCAACGATCCTAAAATCAATCCTTAGTGAGTCATCGATTAAGGATGCTGAGATTTATGCCATTGATGCTGTTTTGAAATACTGGAACAAAGAGTCTTATAATGGCTTCTTGGTTGTTGATATTTTGGAGGCTTTCGATATCATTACACCAATGAGCAAACTCAAATACATTTTGGATGATACAAGACCAGCGAACTTTGGAATTCTTGATATTTCCTCGATTGAGTCTGTTTTCCGTACCTTGAAAGCTTCATTATATGCAAAGAATGGCAATGAAGAGCTTTCTTTCACATATAAAGCACTGGTATCGATGCTATCGTCAACACTTTCACACCTGGGAACTGATGAAGGTATATCGATTCCTGATGCTGGTTCAGAGACCAATGACCAAAGTGAACTCCAGTGGAAATATCATAACGTCTTAGGACTTCTCAGATCAATTTTGAGAAGTTACTCTGACGAGTACTCCGGTGTTGCTGATGACTTGAAACTAATTGTTTCCGAGACTAATCACAAAGCTACCATTGCAATTGTTGAAAGGTGGATTGATGAATTGAAGGAATTATGAGGCTGTCGCTGAATACTGGAAAAGCGGCTTTGAAAGTTTGTGAATTACATACACTAAATAGAATTAGCTAAAGGAAGAAGGAAAATACTGCTGACTGACTCATTTGTAAATTGATATTAGTGAAGCGTGTTTGACATGTTCTGGGTTTGGTTGTCTGTGGGCTTCAAATATCTGTCTTATCTTATTGTTCTTGTAATAGGTTGAATATAGACCATAAGCACCTGCAGCCATGAAAAGGCCCACTCCCGTGAAGTATGTTGCGAATTGTGCCAAAGCTGGATGTCCCTTTGTGACGGTTGATAATGAGCTCAATCTTGGGATTGATCTTTGAAGAGATCTAATAGCAGTAGAAGAAACCATGATTACTGTTGTTTGCACGTGTTTTTGTGGGATAGTACAGAGAATCTACGAGGTTGAAAGAGCAAAGCAAAGGGAATGTACTCCATTTTATATACACCTTCCACTGAGTTTCTCCTCATTTGATTAGCTCAGAAATCAGAACAAAGGTCAGACGATTTTGAGCTGGTGGTGAGACTTTTTTGCTAGTGCTCCACTCAAAAGTTGGAAATTCCAAAAAATCATGAGATTTTGATAACAAAGATCGAACAATAACGGAAAATCATTGTCTCTTTAGGCAGTTTATTGCGATTTTTAGTGAAGGTTGAGGACAGCTGACGGCTAGCAGTGGCTGCAACTAGTTTAGCTTCGTCTGCTTTGGGGAGACGGCCGACTCATCTTGATCGTTTTCTGTAAGCGAGTAATACAACATGTCAATTACTGGTTTGTCCAACTCAGACACATATCATATCGCCAGTTCTCTAAACGGAGTTTGTGTTATTTTGAAGATCTACTAATGCAAATCTAAAGGCTTGAGAATACATCAATGTGTATATAGTATATACTTTATATGTACAATTTTACTCTTCCTCAAGAGGCACCAAAACGTCTTTTCCTTCCAACAGCTCAGATAGTTCACCAGATTGCGCCATAGACGTTACAATATCACAACCACCAACAAATTCCTTGTCAACATATAGCTGGGGAATTGTAGGCCACTCGCTGAACTCTTTAATACCATTACGAAGCTCTTGATCCTCCAGAACGTTGTAGGCAGCGAATTTCTCTGGATCAACACCAACATTACCAAGGATGTTTATAGTTGCTCTTGAAAATCCACATTGTGGGAATTCAGGGGTTCCTTTCATGAACAGCACCACTGGGGCTGAGTCGATGGCTTTTTGTATGGCTTCTTTGGTCTCTGACGAGAGAAGTCTTCTGAAAGAAGTGTTTAATGGAGTGTAGAAAGCTGGGGCACGAACCTGTGAAATCGTTAGTAATGTGAGCAAGGGGTTTCGAGACAATAACTGGTAAAAACTCACGACTCTAAGTGTCTGGAGCACAGGAGATCTGAACATGATGCGTTTGATTAGATATCTGGTTGATGAGCAAAGTCGCTATACTTTCAATTACAAATTCACTAGTTTAATTGGTCGGCAAAACCTCCAAAAGCACAATTCATCACGTGACTTTGAAATCGTTATGTAAGAATTTTTGTGTCCGGGTAATCCTTTGATCACTAGTAGCCTCTGGTACCCGTCCGTACCACTGGATCATGGTTGTTCTGAATTACGATACACGAATGGCAATCTGAGTTGAGTAGACTTCTGTATTGCTGCCATCTATATATTATACTACATGGACAGAGAGTCTTACAAGGCAATGACCGGTTGTTTTACTTGACAAGCTGGTGCATGTACAGCTTGTCCATATTAGATTGATGCTGGATTACTTTGTCATGTCGTATATTTCACCGTATTATACGATTCGAGGATCTTGGAACGTAGGACAACAATATTTGATCAAGCTGTGACTCAGACAAGAAAGAAGAAGAGAGGCGAGTGGACGAAGTCATGAGAGTAATAACTAACAACTGCAATATACACAGTCAAGTGTTTCGGTAAGAGCCGCATGTGTCATAGTGATTGGGTGATTTGGACAGGGTTTTAAACCCTTCTGAAATTACCTCTTTCTGGTGGTTCCTGTTAGTTTAGCCTGAGCTTGCTGTTATGAAGTGAGGGCTGTGGCTATAACTCATTGAGTAGTGTGAGAAGAGCGTCTCGTACGCGGTAGTAGTTGAGTCCAGATTATCTAATAAATAGTACATAAAACATTCGCGACCGCGAGCTGAATCTGGAATCTACGATAGCCGATAATGCGCGATTTGGAACTTTTTCGTGACAGCGCATTTCCCAAATGAACCCGTTTCGCCAGAGTTTGGCACAAAGACTCTAGAAAAAATTTGATTCACCACAAGCAAAAAAAAAGAGATCAAAATAATTAACAGCCTTCCTTGAACGAAAAGAACGAGTTTGTGCTGGCGATTTCACCTCAAAGTTCCTGCTAATATCAGTTTCAGGGCGTTCCACCGTCGTGTGTCTGCTCCCACCTCCCCGTTCTTTGTCTGTGCCTCTCCATAAGTCCTCACAGACCTTGAAGAGATCTGAGCAACCAACAGAATCTGCTGCTAAACAACATATAGACAGTGGCAACTACTTTCAAGACCGTTTACACGTCACAAACAGTCTCGGTGCCTTTTGCATCCTGCCAAACTGTCTGATAGAGCGGCTGCAATGCCTGAAAGTATCCTTAACAAGCCTGGGAAGTCGCCTGCTCTGAGCACCAGTGAGAATTCCGCACATGCCAGCCCATTGAAGGTCGGCACAGGCCCTATCGACTCTCCCACCACTTCTTCAGAGGGATTCAATACCCCTACATCTACCGCCCATGTTGTTTCCCCTTCCCACATCCTTGCCTTCCCTCTGACCAGTACCGCCTCTTCCAACAACGTGAGGACTTCCGTTTCCTTCACCGTACCAGACCAGATTGAGAAGTCACACAGAGGCTCCATCAGTGCAAGACCATCCTCACTACAGATAAATACGCTGCTTCCCCAGGCTCAACAACAATCTCAAAATGTCCCTGCCATTCCTGGAAGTGCCACGCCAGTGAGTGCTGCTTCAACCCCTACGAACACTAAGCCCATCAACTCCTTAGGAGCGCCTCCCTCCACCATTCACGTCCCCCGGCCTGTTCATCCAACTACAATCAAGCCACAGATAGCCGATGCACGCTCCAACTACGGTTCCAAAGTGACGATGTCCAGAAATCCATCTTTGACATCACATCCAACATCAGGCTCTCAATCGAGAAACACAAGTGTTGGTAGCACCGGCTCCAATGCCTCTTCTAGACAGAACTCAAGCACGGGATTGGATTATCTACAATTCACCCCACAGTCTTTTGCTAACTATCCAAGCGTAAATGTCCAGGCTGCTGAACTCTCTGCATTGAGGGCAAACAGCGTATCACCAACTTCTCATGAGAGGTTAACGTCACCGATTGAGATTCCAAAGAAAGTGAAAGAGAAACAGACAAAAGCCGTCATTGCAACGCCTACAGAGCAGATCCCATTCCATGAGTTTTTCCAAAAACAGGATGATCAGAAATTTCACATATTGATCGGTGCTACCGGTTCTGTTGCTACCATAAAAGTGCCAATGATCATTGACAAGCTATACAAGAGTTTCGGTCATGCCAATGTTTCGATCCAGTTGGTTGTATCCAGATGTGCAGAGCACTTTTTGAAAGGCTTGAAAATTTCAACCGAAGTTAAAATATGGAGAGATGATGAGGAATGGTATGGTTATAAGAAGGTAGGCGATTCAATTTTACACCAAGAACTTCGAAAATGGGCAGATGTTATGCTGGTTAGCCCTTTGAGTGCAAACACTTTGGCTAAAATGGCAAATGGTATCTGTGATAATCTATTGACATCCATAATCAGAAGTTGGAATCCGCAAACTCCAATGCTAGTTGCTCCTGCAATGAACACGTTTATGTACACACACCCTCTGACCAAGAAACACATACAGATACTGAAAGATGACTGTCCGTACATTGAGGTTTTGAGTCCAGTCGAGAAAGTACTGGTTTGTGGTGATATCGGTATGGGTGGTATGCGTGAATGGAGTGACATCGTTGAAATTGTCGTCAAAAGATTGAAGAGTTTAAAACTTTCTAATAAGGAGAAAGCTTATAATCCTGACATCATTGATGAAAAAGATGAAGAGATAGATGAGGATGATGACGACGACGAAGATGAAGATGAAGATGAAGATGAAGATGAAGATGAAGATGAAGATGAAGATGAAGATGAAGATGAAGATGAAGATGAAGACGACGAAGATGAAGACGAAGAAGATGATGATGAAGGAGTAGAAAATGATGAAAAAGAAGAAGAGATGAAAAAGGAAGAAGTATACGGAGAAAAGAGAACCATTCGAGACGAGTCCATCAACGGTGAAGAAGTCCAAAAGCAACACGATGTTCACATCGATCTATCTCACAGACAACATATCACGAAGGATAACAGACCGGTGTTGAAAGAGCTGGTCAATCCTGTTAAGTCTATGATTATTTAATAGTTATTTTTCTTGCATTTTTATTGATCTTTATTCAATGATCCCTGTTTTCCGCTAAACCACCTTCTAGTCCAGAGTTTTTTTTTTCTCTATGATCTTCCAAACCTGTTTCATGTACCCAACAGGCTATCGAGGATGTAATAAGAGTCCAAGTTGATAAAAATTACCTCTACGTACCTTTTTACGACTATTGATACTATTAATTGATGATTCCCAAAATGACGTCATGTAAACTAACGAATCAATTTTCATATCCATGTAAGCTATGTAATATGTATGTATCTTACAACTTTTGGTTACTCAAAACCAACCTTCATAGTCTTCTTCTTTCAAGTATTTCAAAACGTCCTTCATCAATCCAATCCATGTCTCTTGGATCTTTATTGGTGTATGTTTTGGACCGTCAACTTGCTGTAACTCCTCCCACAATTGTAGATTGGTTGAGTTGATACGGAATCGCAAATGGTTGTTCAATTCGGGGTCCAAGAACGGCTTAATTAATGACAACGAGTTTGATAGATTTATCAAATCATTCAGTAATTTTGACAATCTTCCAACCAATGGTTGACTTAGTTGTAGCGAGTTGATCAATATTTTCAAGACATTGAGCGATTTGATGGACTGTTTGAAGATTAATGGCAACAACGGTGTCACCGGAGCACCATTACCAGCCTCAATTGAGTTAGTAGGGTTGCACACACATGCGAAGACAACATTTTGAGACGTTAAAAACTTCCTTATGATTCGCAAGAGTTTCAATTGATAGTCGTAAAGTAGCTCATCATCATAATCTTTCTGTTCCAAGGTGTTGATCTCTTCCAAGAACTTAATCAACTCAAACTTGACTAACATGTTGTCCCATAGCTGTTTTGATAAGGACTGTTGGTCACTCTCTTTCACAACATTGAACTCTTTCGTGACTCTAGTTTTATACTCATCGAAAATCGATGATTCTGATGGGAGCAAACCATTGAAGTTCCTGTGAGAGCATATCCTGGACAGTATGAGTCCCAATTTCAAGTTATTCTTGGTTGATGCGAATGTTTGTGAGTCTGGGTACAACTTTTCAACTTCGTCTAGCTCCAGGCTCAATATAGAATGCTTTGGAATGCCGTTTGATAATGAATGAAGCGAATCTAAGAAGTTCACATTGAGCCAAAGTCTCTTTAAGATGATTTCAAACTGGTCGTAGTTCTCTGTCACTCTATCATTCGAGTTTGAGTTGGACCAAAATAGCTTGTAGACTTTCAACTTTTCGAGCAATCTTGAAGTGGAGCTGATAATAACAACATCAGAAGAGTCTCCAAGTAACACCACTACCAAGCTCAAGATGTTCAAACTTGAGAGTAACAAAATGATGACATGTTGGGGCAACTGATCAAAAAGAGAAACGATCGTCTTGAAAGTTCTGGCTAATCCACTAAATATAAGGTTCAGATTCTCAGTAGACTGATTCATTATCTGACGAGAGTTTGGTGAGTTTATTGGAGACCTTTGTCTTGACGAAACAGAAATCAGAAGGTCTAGAGACGAATAGAAAGACTGTGTGATGAAGTAACTTAGCTCATCAAACTCACTCTGTGGTGGTTGGTTTGAAAGGAGTGTGATCAAATATTGGTTGTTCAGGGGAAGAATGGATATGTTTGGATGAATTAGCCTGTAGTAGACCTCGAATAGATAGTTTGGATTGGTTTGTGGGTTCACCGGGAGTTGATTGTTGAAAGAATGTAAACTACTCGCTGAATTATTTTGATTTGACAAGTTCAGGGTCTTTGTGAGTCCCTGATTCAGGCTTTTCAATGAACTGATTGACAATGCGGGACTAGCAGGACCGTTATTGGTGGAATTTGATCTTGATCTCGTTCGAAGGTCCAATGAGCCACGAGGGGATAGGTTTCGATCATCATCAGAGTCTGATATGACACTTGACTCGTAACGTGGTTGGAAAGCAGCTTGATTGGAAGATGTTGAGTATGAAGAAGAGACGGAATCAACTGAACCACGTCTATCAAATGGAGCCTGGTAAGGCACTTTCCAGAATTGACTTTGTGAGAAACCAGTTGGGATTGACTGGTTCGAGGGTTGTATTGTCTGTGAATTGGAAGACCTCTGTGGGCTCGGTGGTTGTATGTAAGAGGGTTGAGCCGGTACTTGCTGGTGAGAGTTAAAATTGAATGGCACCTGAGTGATGGAATTCAACGGAGGAAGAGTAATGGAGTTGCTATTGTTGTGTTGACCGTCTGCTTGCTGGAGAGGGAGGGAAGTTGATGCTCGCTTGGCCTCCCATGTTGGAGTACCATCAGGTTTTGTGGTGTGGCCTTTGATGGGACCTCTTTTAAGAGGCACTCTTTGAAACGCACAGACATAATCGTATTTCAAGCAGCTCGTGCACGCTTTTTCAAGCTTGTTCGTGGAAGAGTTCAGAACGGCATCGCATCTGATCTTCTTACGCCGGCACTCGTCACAGGCTCGTGACACTTTCGATCTTTTACGATGCTGTGAGTAGTCGTCGATGGCTTCCTTCTGGAGCTGTTTGTTGGAATTCTCGGGCTCAACCTGGAGCTCCTGTTGGTCGGAGGACACGATGTGCGAGATGGCGGACATTCTGAGCGTTTGACGGCTTTCGTGGTTTAGACGCCTGTAGTTTGTTCTGTTGGAAAGTTCGTGATGTTGTAAATTATTGTTAATTTGTTAATTTGCCGGCTAAATTTGTTTTGTCTTGTGGAATTTGGCGGTTGCCTGATTTCTCCGGTTATTCTGCCAATTCTGGGGAAATCTGTCGGAAACGATCATTTTCCCGGGGAAAGTACCGAGGCGGCATGGGGGCCGGGGGGACTGCCTAAAAAAAAAAAAAAAAGGCGGGTAGGGACTCGGGACATGGGCAGACACTTAGTAGACACAGGAAAGTTCCAGACAGACGCCACTAGCTAGGCAGCCAGCACTAACTACTTACTGAGCCAGTAGCACCAGGCAGGAGTGCAGGACGCCTGACTCCTGAGAGGATGACTAATATTGGTATGATCGCTGAATCGTTTCATTTCCGGCTTTGTCCTCCTCCACATTTCGGATTAATTCATCATCACATAGAACATCAATAGATCTGTGACGTAAAGGCGAGCAACTGCACGGGGTCCAGCTAATCCAATCGGCACAATATAAAATACTGACCATATAACAATACTACGTTTACATGACTTTGAGATACTCTTATATTACTCCAACGAGGAAGTACGTACCAAGCTCATGTGCAATCGGCATGCAATATTATTGAATTATGTTCGCGTTGTACTAAGCAATAGTTTACAACGTAGCGCGTTCTATATTTCAATACACGTCAGATGATCCACAACAAAAGATAACTAGCTGTACTTTTCATATGTATTTCATATTAAATGTCTCACAGACAATTGTTGTACGGCCTGTTATGCTACTTTTTCTGCTTGGAAACATTCACCAGCTTGCGTAAATCGGCATTGGAAAGGGCCCTGGAACGATTGTTTGATTGTACATCGCTTGAGGAACTGCTTCGTAATGGTAACTGCGGTCTGACGTCTCGAAGATTTAAAGAGCTATGCGACCTCTCGAGGTTGTAGCCCGGTGCAAACTCCTGAACGGCCATCGTGTCTCCGTTGTCCATTGCGTCCTGGTATGTCGGTATCTTGGATATGTCATCGTAGTTTAGATTCTCTCCATCAGTACCGTTCTCTATGAGCTCTGCATCACCATCCACTTGGAACGTGAAGTCGTTGTTCTGGCTGTTGGAATTGTTCTCACTGATCAGGATTCTATCGTAGACATGTTCATCATACTGTGGTGGTGCTAAAATACCAGAACTCATTATACCGAAATTACTCGATTCACTCAACTGGTTTCTTCTAGAGATCTTATTCATCTCGAACAACTTCTCTTGTTCTTTTCTAAAATGGATCTTCCCATGCTTATCCAATACAATCGTTCTTCCAGTCATCTCCACATTTGGAGATATAAATAAATTTATAGGTAAATTTGCTCGTAACTCACTGATGTTTCCATTTGGCATGATCAGATTAATTTGAAGCTTCAGTTTATGACGGACCTTGATGAAGTCCTGTTTGAAGTCACAATCTTGTGTCACCTTTTTCAAATTTGATGGGATATTGATGAATGAATCAATTGATAACTGGTCCATCAATTCTTTGCCTTCCATCTCAGCTATATTCACGTCTAAACAGCACAGCTCGTCATCATAGATATCTCCATAGACACCTTTGAATGCATAGTATTGGATAATCTGTGCTTTTATCAACCCAAGCTTCATACCTTTACAAAGCGGGATCAGAAGGATGCTGATTAGTGATCTTCCGCCAATAGGAACAGCTCTGGATGGGATACTAACCTCATATTGGATCTTATCAGGCCAACTTTTACCAATAGAGATGGTTTCGTTTAAGGACAAGTTATCTGATGCCAGAGTTCTCATTATTCTGAAATATTTCTGTTTAGAGATTGGTGATTTGTTGAATCCAACTCGTTCAACACTTGCTTCAAATTTGTACAAAATTGAGCCAGCTTGTAGACCCTCGACTGTCTCCGGGATGTCTCCCGGTAGGATGCATTTGAAAGGTAATTCATAGTTTCCTTGAGGTAGTACAAACGTGGTTTTGTTGGCTGTGGCAGTATTCTCGAACGGGGTACCCGATATACCATTCTCTTGAAATTGTAACTGAATAGGAGATTGGGTCCTTATAAGTCTTCTAGATGCCAATGAAGATGAAGATCCGTTTGCTGATGAGGATTGTAGTAGTGATGGTCGCTGTTGTGGAAGTGGATTATCTGTATTTGAGACCAGCCCTTCGGAATCAAGCAGCAAGTTCTCCCACACCACTTCGAATATCATCGTTTCTTCTTTGACAGGATTGGACACGGTGGTATTGTCTTGTTCAAGCACCTCGAGGAAGTCCAGTTTATAGCGACCGATGAGTTTCAAGGTGATCTTCTTCACGTTCAACGGCTCAGGCAGTGAAAGAACAAGATGGCCCGTGAGCATCACCGAGGGTGATTCGTAGTGGGACCCCCGCACAATGATCATATTCTTATAATGCGAATTGATCCTGATGTCAAAGTACGAGGGATGTGCCGAGCCCGATGATTTGCCCCTGCTGAACATCACTTTCGAACTACTTTCTGTACCACTTTCTCTTAATACTAGTAAAGATAATTAGTAAATACTCCAGTAAACTAACTGTAGGAATCGATCGAGTTTTCCTCAGCGCACGTGACTTCCATCATTGTTAGTAGTAGAGTAGTAGTGTAGTGTGAGTAGTAGTACAGTGGGAGTGTGTTGACTATGTAGTGTGGACTCAGCTACAAAACACCCTTCTCAGTCCACTCAGTGGGGGAGGTATAGCACCATCCTTCATAACGCACAAGTTCAAGCCCAAACCAACAGGAGACATCGGAAACAGGCAATTTCTAAAGGTTTTAGAACCCTGTCCACTATGACACATGCGGCTCTTACCGAATCAGTCAGCAGTTATAACTCTATACTGCTCTCTCTCTCGTACACACGACATGACATAGTCATCCAGCATCAGGCATTATATGGACACTTCGCTGTACACCTTGCCAAGTCACGTTTTCTCTTTGAAGTAGACAAGCAATGATCAGTTATTATGCTAGTTGCTTGGTGACTAGTACGTATCTCTAGTGAAGCTACCTCAAACGTAGATTTCGGAGCAGTACGAACATTCTGGCAATCTGTGGATGATCAAATTATGCTTCATTCTAATGATCTGTATATTACATGGTAATGGAGTCGACATTAAGGTCAAATTTGAACTTACTACAAAAAGTCTGATTAAGATACTGTAAACTAGAGTCTGTAACAACAGTGTAGTGTACGAGGTTTCGGATTTGTATGGTCACTTCAGTTCAATCACTGATTTACTCAAAAGTGTATTGTTTGGTGAGCATGCAGTCACCTCCAGTCTCTGGAATCGTGTATATGTAGACGTTTCCATCATCGTAGTTGCCGACAACGATTTCTTGCTTCCCATTGAATCCCAGCGCGTATCTCTTCTTCTGTTGTGCAGCAGTCGAGGTGATTTTCAACGACGCAAAGTCTCTCTGTGGCTCCAGTATAGAGCTGATGTTCTTTGGAAGGTTCTTAAGAAACTTGTCAGTGATTGAGATGATTCTTCGAGGCTGTGGTTCACTTGTTGCACTGGATGATAATCTCGGAAGGATTCGTTCTTCAAACTCTCCATCGCTTTGTGACTCGTCCCCATCGTCTTCAGACTCTTCATCGTTGTGACTGACCTCAATGCTGGTTTGATTCAATTTGAAGATATGTATGGTATCGGTTTCAGAGCTAGCAGCTAATAACGATGAGTTCAAGTTGAATATCAACGAATGGATCAACACAGGATAAGACCCTCTTCTGAACTCTGCGACATTAGTACCAGTCAAGCCGTTGAAAACTCTAACAATTGTTCCTTTCGTGGAGGCCGTAGCCACGAGTGTTCCAGTGTTGTTCAGCGATATGGTCGATAGTTCGGTCTTATGAGCCTTGATGATATTCAACGGGGCAATGTTCAACGCATCAAACAGAATTACCGTCCCCACCTCATTGGTATTCTTCCCGCTGTTTCCAGCACCATCATGGAAAGGATACACCACGTTTGAGCCTGGTGCAGGGTATATCAATATCGAATCATCGTTAGAGCTCAGGTCACATAATGCACTCGGGTTAGGCGATGTCTCAATGGTGTGAAGTAACTTCATACAGCTGATGTCGTAGATGTATATCTGGTCCAGCAACACCGCAATGAGTCTCTTCCTGTTCAGTTTGATGGCGAGAACAGGCGTTGGGAATGTCAGCTCACAAATATTGGATTCTTTCTTGGTGTTGAGGATTCGCAGTCTTCGAGGAGACGTGGTTGGCTTGTTCCCGACGCCAACTAGGGCCACTAGCGACGTGGCGAATAGCATCTGGGATGCACCCACACCGGACTCTGCTGGTTGTTTTATTAGTCACATATTCTATGGTTTCTCAAATACCAGTGGGATTGAATACTCACCTAGCTCGAAACATTCGCCAAAGGGGTCCACGTTGAAGATCTTGAAGTCCGTGTCTGTACCGACGGAGACACACGAGAAGTCCTGGTTGAAGTTGATGCACCTGATTTCTTTTGTCATAGTTCGTCAGCCGCTCAATTGGCCGTGGTGTTTGCCTGTTTTGGAGTTTAAATAGTGGCTGTTTCCACGAATAAATTATTGTTTTTTATCACTACGATTATTCAATAAATAGGTTATTGATAAATGGACATTGGCATCGTTATAAATATGTACTTTTGTTGTTAGTTTGTTATATCTGCTGAAGAGCCGAACTAGTTGTCTCTTCTTCTGATCTGCTCGCCCATGATCTCGAATCTGGCTCTGGCCAGTGCTCTAGCTTCTTGCATGGTTCTAGGCTTCTCACCCAGAGCTTCAAGTGCACCGTCGTCGCTTCTGATGACCGACCCGACAGACATGAACAGGCCGAAAGTGGCTGCAGAACCACCGATGTACTGGCCTAGAGTTCTCATCACACCATTTGGACCTGGACCGTTGGTCACGATGGAGAACCCACCGAAAAGAACACCGACAACAACACCGACTGTGGCACCCATCATAGCACCCATTTTGAACTTTTCAAAGTTGGAAGGCTGTTGACCGTACTGGACTTGCTGTACTGGAGGCATTTTGCTTCTGAAACTGAATTTAACTGTTGGCTTTGTGACTTGTTTAAATTGGCCAGTTTGTTCAGTAAAAAATTTCGTAAATTGTGTTTTCCCATCACGACTCAAGAATTCGCGGTGGTTACTTACAAACGTCACGTCGTTTATACAATATGTACATAGTTTATACTCTTCTAGTCACGTATATTCGTGGGTCATTGTGCAATCAGACGTTCATGTACCACTGTGCACGCAAGATATATCCATCGTGTGCGGTTTTCCGCACGGCTTTACTTTCGTGGAGCCACTTGAGCACCAATCTGAGATCTTCAATGCTCAATAACGGCGAAAGAACCTCCAATAGTCGTGTCTCGGTAATTCCCGGATTGGACAATATGGTGGTCGTGATAACCTTGATCAGCTTACCCCAGATCTCTTTATTCACATGGCCCTTCAGATCGATCCATAGATGGGAACATGGCTTTCCTGTAGGTACAACAACCTGTTTTTCACCAGTGGTTTTGATCAATGCACAGTTTTTACCAGTAAGAATGATATCCGAGTCAAGTTTCTCTCTTTCCAAAGTTCTGGCTTCGTAGCCTGTTAACACCTCCTTTCTATAATGATCGATCCTTGTCAAATTCAACGCACTTTCCGTTATCAGCTCCAAGATTGACACCATATATTCGTCGTCAAAGATAGGATTCAATGATAAACCGATCTTATTGTCCATTAGATCTCTCAGTAAGTTTTGGAACTTCCCGATCTTCTCAAGATTCAAGACATATGTATGGTTGTCAAGAATTGAGGTTAATCTGTCTCCCAAGAGTACCTTGTTATCACCACCTGAAACTAGCAACTCCCTATCCTTCGTCATCTTCAGAAAGACTCTATTGATGGCCTCTTCACCGTAAGTCTCAAGTACCTGTATATCTTTCAACTTGAAGTTCGTACCACTGGCAACTATGGCTATGATAGTGTTTCGCAGTTCTTCATCCTTTATGTCTTCATTTGTGCCTTCGACCTTTGATTTTTCAAAATCTTCATCATAAGTGGAGACGTTACTAATCAGATAGTGCTCTCTCTGTATCATTGAATTGTTATCATATTGTGCGACTTGGGATGCCTCGATTTTGACAAATTTGAACTCCTTCTGGTTATCTTCAATATTAACAAATAGCTTTTCGCCATCTGCATCATCACCTAGAGCACCCAGCAGTTCAGAATCTTGCCATAATTCCATCAACAGATCCAGGTTCAGCGACTCTATATCCTCAATATCTATTTTCTCATCTTTGACTGCGGAAATCAGAATCTTTTTCCATGTTCTTCTCGCCAACTTGACACCAACTGGTCCCATCATCATTCTAATTCTGGGCCACTTCAATCTCAAGGAGTCAACGTCTTTCTCTAGTAGAGCACCGATCTGTCTCCAGTCAATCTGGTTCTGATTGATTGTTTTGCAAATGATAACAGCTTTGAATAACAACAGAGATTCTTCACTTGACAACTGTGCAACATTCCGCTTACGACTCATTCCTCTTCCTCTTCTACCATTGGAGTCCGACTTTGGTTCTTTGATAGTAGCTGGCGCTGGTGTACTTCTTCTTTGGGCCCGTTTACGTTTCTTCAAGTTCAGGAACAGATCCTGATCAACATCCATAGTCTTTTCTTCAATTTCCTCTTTCTTGACAGCTCTCTTGGGTCTAATGGCCCTCTTGGCCCTCTCCTTTCTTGTGATTGATCTGGGAGCTGGGGCCACAGTAGCTCTTGGTTGGAGTGGAACTTTATTGAAAGTCTCACGAAGTTCAGTATCAAAGAAATCGATATCCATGCTGATCTCGTCCAATTTTCTTAATAAGTGCTTGCTAGGCTTCCTCGAGTCTAGTACTGATTGTTGGAAAGCAGATATTGCTGAGGGGGCGGCAGTAGACGTGATCAGCAATGTAATTGAGGCTTTAGTCTCTTCATCAACAATAAAGTCACAAAAACGCATCTTTTTTTGTGCTATCAAAGCATCATAGTCCTTTCGTAACGTCTTTCTGAATATATTATAACCCAGCTCCTCTCTGATTTCATTTGCCAGCTCAAAGTCATCAATACGAACACCATCACTGTCCTCAAGAACTCTCAGTATTGCAGCCTGAGTCTCAACCGATCTGAATGAACCACCTTGTAAATCAGAGACTGCCAATAACTCTTTAGTTTCAGATTCAGCGGGTGGAACCACAACAGGCGGTGAAATCACGGCAGAAGGGACTTTCTTGGGCTTCATTAATATTGGGGATTGCTTGACTTCCCTGATCTCATCTTTTCTTGGACGACCTCTTTTTTTTAATGGCTGACCCGTCGATGGAGATAAGGTCATCTTATTTCCAGACACCGCATGGGGCCCAGACCACGCTATCTTCAGCTGGTTATGCTCCTGATAAACTCCAACGTTTCCCACCAGCGGAGAAAGGTTTGAAGCATTCAAAGTTTCAATCGTGGACATTCTGGCTTTATATGGTGGTAATGTGGATCCACTAGGGTCTTGTGGCTGATGCGAATACACCAGCAGGTTTTTTCTTGACAGATAACGATAAAACTTCACTCTTCCTTGGAAATCATAATGTCTGATGATCCCATAGTTTGCAATATGTGGAGTCAGCTTATCACAGGAATAACTCTCAGCAAGTCTGTTAGACATTCTGTAAAATGAAGAACCAAACATCTCTTCTGTTAGAAAGCCTGAAGAACAGCCTGTGACGCCGTACGAATCAATCATGTCATAAAGCTGGTTTTGGAGAGGATATATTCTATTCACACTTGGAACAGAAGTTTTAGTTTTAGTTGCGTCTAAAACCTGAACATTGACAACATTTTTGAGTGAAGCTGAAGGTTCTTCTCCTTCTAAATCTTTCAGTTCTTCATCAATGAAATCATCGTTGACATCTTGATCATTCTCTTCGGAATTTTCCAATGTTTCCTGCTCATCTGAGCGAATGTAGTCTGTCAAATATTTTGCTGATCTAAATTTCTTTGTAGGCGATACAGGAGATACCACCAACACTTTTGCAAGACAGCCCTTTATCTGCAAGTAATTAACAACTGATTTGAATACCCTTTTCAACTTGATAGTCTTATCCATCTCCAATTCACGTCTTAAATCGTTGATCTGTCTAATACCAGACTTTGCAACTTTCAGCGTGTTGATCACCTTCTCTCTCAAATCATGGACGTTAAATGTCAGCTCATCAGCTTCAGACTTTATCACCAGATCTTCCAGGTCCGGATTGTTGGCGAATTTGTTGAAAACGAATAAACTCAATGAACGACCATTCTTCAAAATATGTATCTTCTTGATCAAATGACTGATGTTCTTCACTCTTTGTGTCAAGCTTCTTGCATCTTGACCTGTAGCCTTTGTCAAAGATAGGGAATCTATACCATTTTCTCTGTTTCTCGCGATCTCAACGAGTAATTGAAAAGCAGCGTTGAGCACAAGGTTGTTTAATTTGGGAGCACCAGTCAGTTGTATCCATTGATATTCTTCCGTGACTCTGATGAGTAATCTTGACGTATCAACTAAATCATAAGTGGCGTGGTTCGACTTATCGACAATTTTCCCGTCAGCATCAATCAATTGAACGTGTTTATTAGACTGAATCCATGAGTATATAATTGACTTGTATATATCATCAAGTCGCTCTACTTTTGCATCTAAAAGCCTCCATAACGTGTCAAACGAAGTTCCAATTGACCCCTCGTACGCCAACTCCTCCAGGACGTAATCCAAAATCTTATCGGGAAATAAAAGGAGATCATCCATGACTTTCAGCGTTCCTTCTGATCACAATTTACGCTTTGTTTACGTATTTGTTTGTCAATTATGTGCGTTTACTGTTTACATTTTTGGTTGTTTATAATTTTACACCTTTGTGTTTCGAACAAGGGGCGACTATATGGGCGGGTAACTTGTGATTCCGTTTTCGGAGAAGGAGTTTGCCGAGCCGCGAAATTCTCCTGATACAATGTTACTATAGTAACACACCAATGTAGATCAACTCTGCAAATCTGCAAATCTGCTGAGCAAACTCGAACTGCTGAGTGCTGAGTGAGTGCTGATCATTTGCCGAATGGACTTTTGTGATGGAGTGAGGTTTGATAAGAGATGGACGTTTTCCGATCTTTGAGGAAGGTCTACCTGTTATCAGCCGAGTCGAGTCTTAACTGTCTGATATAAATCCCAGAATTACGCCGTTCCTTGAATACCAAGCGTCAAAGCCGTACACATTGAGGCCTGTCATTGTTGGGCTGCACTCCAGTGATCACATATCACTATCAGAAGCCGCTGTGAGCGCTGCGTATGACTGGTGGTTTGTGCATGATGTTTCATAAAAGCAGGGACTTCCCGGGCTTCTTGCTTTAAGGATTGTCATGATATTTGACGAATTGCCCTTTGTGGACTACCGTCATCGATAGATGATAATGATTGTGTTCTTTATATAAATTCAGTACACTGCTTCTCCTGAATTGCATCATGATTTTACATTGTTCATCTGCTGATTGATCAATCAATCGAGGATGCCTTTCAAATATTTTCAGAAAGTCTCCGACACCACAGTAACTGTGGATGAAGAACCAGAAGAGCCTCTTATCAACATTCCTTTCAAGAAATGTGTCTCATTGTACTTCAGTACCAAGCTTCCACCAAAAAAACCAAGAGAGAAGTTCTTTTTCTGGTATCCTCCTGGTCAGACTAAGTTCGAGAAAAAGCTTGTGTTCAAATTAGATGTCGCCATTATGACATATGTCTGTCTATCTTACTTCATCAGATATTTGGATGCCACCAATGTTTCGAGTGCCTATGTCACTGGTATGAAAGAGGACCTAAATTTGAGCGGTGAAGATTACGTCTGGCTGACTCAATTATTCGGTGCTGCTTATAGTTTCTCTGGACTGTTCACTACCGTCTTGTTGACAAAGGTGAGATTCTCTAGAATGTTACCATTACTAGAAATCACTTGGGGTTTGTTAACTTTGTTTATCTTCAAAGCCCAATCTTTCAAAACCGTTGCTATCTTGAGAACGTTTCAAGGGTTATGTGAAGGTGCTGCTTGGCCTGCTATCCACTACATTTTGGGCTCTTGGTATAAGGATGGTGAACTAGCTAAGAGAACTTCGATCTTTGCATCGAGTGGTTACATCGGTGTCATATTGTCTGGTTTGATTCAGTCTGGTCTACAGAAAGGTATGGATGGCAAGCATGGCCTTGCTGGTTGGAGATGGCTGTTCATTATTGACGCTATAATCACCTTCCCAATTGCATTCCTAGGTTTCTTCGTTCCTGATTGTCCAGAGAACTCTAAACCGAGATTCTATCTATCCCAAGAGGAAATTGATTTCGCTAGAGAAAGAGTCAAAGTCAACGGTAAGAAGCGTCTTGACAGATTGGATCTCTCTGCTTTCAAAAGAGTCTTCACTGGATGGCAATGGTATGTGTTTGTCATTGTTTGGATTTTATGGTATTTCACCGGTACCCTTACAAGCTATATGAGTATTGTATTGAAAGGTCTTGGCTATGATGTTTACAATAGAAACAACATCCCTACTGGTATTAGCGGTGTCGGTATAGTGACATGTATCATTTCTGGGTTTGTGGTTGATATTTTGGGAAGAAGAATAGATGTCGCATTGACGCTGGCAGGTATGTGGGTGGTTGGTATATCGATCATCAAGGCATGGGATGTATCAAGAAACTCTTTGCTGTTTGGATACATGCTGACCGGTATGTACTATTCGTTATCGCCTGTTATCGTTGGATGGTGTAATGAGTTGTCAAAGGAAGATAACCAAAAAAGAGCAGCTACTATCGGTTCACTAAACTTCTTCTCGGGTCTGCTAGCAATTCCATTCACTACTAAGCTATTCGATGCTGATTTCGGTCCACAGTTCAAAGACGGTGCCACTGCTTCTCTAGTCACTGTTGTGCTACTGTTCTTCTACATGTTTGTGATCTTCTCGTTTGATCTCTACCAACAGAAGAAGCTCGACTACATCAAGTCCATCAGCGAACCAGGTGAGATTGACGCTGAAAGCGCAGATGTGGAGTCCAATGCTACGCTCTCCGCCGGTGCAAAGAAGGCCTAGTTTATACTGAATTAACATCTGTTTTATGCTGATAGTCTATGCTGATTATGTAACTCCGCGAAAATTCCCCTTTCCGCACACGCGATGTGTTGATGAAAATGGCGACGTGTAAATTGAAACAAACTGCTCTGAAACCAAACGAACCTTGGTCGAATTTGAAACAAAGCGCGAAGATGTCAGACGCTGCACAACAACAGCAGCAACAGCAACAACAACAATTGTATGCGCTCAACATTGCCAGTTTTTTGCGTGGAAACAAGATCTTGAAACAGCGCCATGGTGATCTTCAAGGCAAAGGCACAGTGGAGTTCTTCAAGTTCAAGAGGGCTGCCCGTGCGTTACTGAGTGAAGAGTATAAAGCCAAGTCGGCCAATCCAAAGAATCAGCTACCTCAGATCGCCAATGAGGACCAAGCCAAGGCTGCATTTGTGCTTCTGATTAGATCACAGCTGGTCATTCCAGGCCAAAAGCTACACACAGCAGAAGCGAGAGACAAAAACATGAAGCCTAAGAAAGGCACTCCATGCTTCCTGCCGCTGCAGAGGGCTGAGCTTACTCCAGGTGAATACTACGTCTGGCTGTACAAAAAGAGATCATTCAAAGAAGTTGCTTTGAGTGGAGCAATCGTGCTTGGTGTCTTGACTGTGATTTTGTTCCCATTGTGGCCTATGGTCATGAAACAAGGTGTGAGCTACATCAGTCAGTTTGTCTTGGGTCTGTTTGCTTTGTTAATCGCTACAGCTATCCTCAGATTGATTTTGTACGTCATCTCATTGGCCTTCCTGAAACAGGGTTTCTGGCTGTTCCCTAACTTGTTTGCTGACGTTGGATTCCTTGACAGTTTCAAACCGCTATATGGATTTGACAAGGAAAAGAAGCCAAAGAGCAAAAAAACGAGCAGCAAAGAGGCTGAACCAACAACTGCTACTACAACCACCACAGCAACTTCATCATCAGCTACACCAAACGAGGCCAAATCTGGTTCATCGATTGTGCAGCGTAAGGCATTCCTGGAGGAAGTTGAGGAATGAATATAGTCATATACACATATCATCGTCTGAAGTATACTGTTATCTACACTGAATCCATACGTAGCTTACGACCGGGACCGGTGTTCTGAAGAAGATACTTTTTAGGCCGGCTCAATAAACATTTATACGGACAGAACGGTTAAATAAAGCTTTGTTTCGATGTCAAGACGTAGTGTACCGATACAAGGTGCTATACGGAGTTCATGGATTCACTTATTTGGCATCGAGACCTTCAGCACCGTTTCAGGCTCTATAAAGGGTCCGCTAATAGGTCTGATGATCGGGTTCCAGATAATCGCTGTAGAGAGCAACTTCAGCAGATACAAAAAATGGCATTGAAGAACAATGAGAGCATTCTACAAGATATTGCCGAGTATATGGCATCGAGAGTGCCCTCGAGACGAGAGAAGTGGCATCAAGTGCCATGCGTGATAGCCTGATGTTCGCTTATTAAACGATCCTTTCAAGTGCTGAAGTAGTCAAGTGATTAGGAATTGGTGTGGACGTGGTGGTGCTTTTTTGCTTCTAGTACACAATTAGCTAACTTGAAAACTATTTTGATTGTTCATGGATGATTTGTCTTCCAAAGGCAAATCAAATCCTTCAAGATGTCAATCTGACACTGGCTGTTGAGGCCATTGGTGGTGAAGCTGCTCGAGGTGATAAATCTGATGGAAACTGAAATCCAATTACTGATTCTCAAAAGATGTTGTACTCAGTTTTCTAGAATTTGTTTCCAAATTATGGATCCAATCTTTCTTCTTCAAAAGCTTTAATTGCTTCACTTCTCCTTTTTTGTCTTAATTATACGCTACTTTTATAGTAGTATAACAAGCATAAATTACTGAAATTTTACGAAATGAAAAACATCAAGACACAAATTAGCTTGACATCGAAAAGCCCGTCAAAAAGTCCAATCGATGAGCCCATTACTACTCAGAAACGCTGTCAAGAGGCTGAGCCTGACAAGAGTGTACTCCCAGTTCCATCTGGAAAAGACCCAGTTCCAAATTGATCAGAATGCCTTGAAGACCGATCTCGAAGAGCCACTAGTACAACATCTCACCAAGAGAGGTCTGGTTTCAAACGTCACCAATGAAGGATTGGATGAGTTGCTAGAAAAGACCAAGCTGGGACTGTACTGTGGTGCGGATCCTACGGCGAAGTCACTTCATCTGGGCAACCTTTTACCATTGCTGGTACTTCTTCATTTCAATCTAAGAGGTCACGATATCGTTGGTCTTGTGGGTGGTGCTACTGGTGCTGTTGGTGATCCAAGTGGAAGAACATCCGAGAGAAGTGCCATGGAGAATACAACTAGGGAAGACAACACTGTGAGGATCCAGAACCAGCTTGGTGAATTCTTCGAAAACAGTGTGAGATACGCTAAGTCTATAAGTACATTGAAATTGATAGAAGAAGGTAACATTATTACAAAAAACAACCACGAATGGTGGAAAGGGGTTTCATTCTTGGACTTCCTCGCTGAATATGGTCGCCATATCAGGGTGAGTCAAATGCTTGCGAGAGATAGTGTCAAGGGAAGACTGGATTCAGAATCCGGAATTGGCTTTAACGAATTTGCATATCAAATCCTTCAAGCTTACGATTTTTGGTACCTTTTCAGAAACCAGAATGTATCTATACAAGTTGGGGGAAATGACCAATGGGGAAACATAACTGCAGGAATTGATCTGATATCAAGACTCAAAACTGGATTGAAAGCTGATAAAAGAAACAAAGAAGCACAGAAACTAATCAATAGAACTCCATTTGGCATCACTGTTCCACTTTTGACAACAGCTGCCGGAGAGAAATTTGGTAAGAGTGCTGGAAATGCAGTGTTCATTGATTCAGAGATCACTCCTGCTTTTGATCTTTACCAATACTTTATCAAGACACCAGACTCTGAAGTAGAGAAACTGTTGAAGATCTTCACGCTGTTACCATTATCACAGATCGAAAGCATTCTCATCGAACACCAGAAAGATCCATCCTACCGTCATGCACAAAGAGTTCTTGCTAGTCAAGTCACAGATCTCATCCACGGTGTTGGTACGAGCAGAGATGCAGAGGTGGTCACATCGATCCTATACCCTCTACCAGACCAACCATATCCGGACATCTCCTCCGATACATTGATCAGCTCGTTTAAGAGAGCCAAGATACTGAGACAGAGTTCCAAAGACGAGTTTCTCGGTAAGCCCTACAGTGTACTTGTGGCCCATCTACATGGGACTTCAAAGGCAGAGTCTCGTAAGCTGATTTCCAATGGAGCTGTTTATCAAGGCTACGATAGGCTCAGAGTGGACGAATCCGACTCGCTTCTTTTGAGCCAGGAGCAATTGATTGATGGGCGTGTGCTCCTTTTGCGTGTGGGAAAGGGCAAATATTACGTTGTGGAATTTGTTTAGTTGTTATATAGCCATATTAATTTATTGTATATAGTTTTCATGATGATCATATTGTTCCTTCCGTACTTCACAAAAACGATCATAAACAATAACACAGCTCATAATTTATCCCGCAAAATGACTCCAATTGACTTCAAATCAACCTCTGAAAGGATCATCAATGCATACACCGACAAATTACACACCGAGCACCAACGATCATTGAAAGAAGCAATCAAAACACTTCAGATCTTGCTCGGTAAATCACAATTCGCACATCAAGTGGCTTCTCTTCAACAAGGTGTTATCCAGTATGAAAACCCGAATGATCAGGAAATCGCCCTTGCCACAATCGATCTCGAGAAAATCTACGCCGGTGTTGACGAGAAGATGGCAGAACAGGAGAAGAAAGGGGGTTCGTTGGGATACACCGATTTTATTGTCCAGCAAGTGTTGAAATGGTATAAGAATGATTTCTTCAAATGGACGAACGAGCCAGAAACGTCACATGGAAAAGCACAGTTGATAGGTAGAGACAGCCCAAATGCCGAGGAAGCTAAGTATAAGGCTGGAACTGTCGAACTCTACCGTTGTGAAGACGGAACAGTGATCAGATATCCACGTTATAATGACCCTGTGAAGTTGCTTGAGACGAGAAATGGAAGATGTGGAGAATGGAACAACTGCTTTATACTCATACTCAGAGCATTAGGCATCCGAGTTAGATCTGTTTGGAATGCAGAGGATCATGTCTGGTGTGAATACTATTCTGAGACGACGAAGAGATGGATCCACCTGGATTCTTGTGAAGAGGCATTTGATAATCCAACGCTATATAACAAGGGATGGGGCAAGAAGATGAGCTATGTGTTGGCTTTTGATGTTGATGGTGCTCATGATGTGACAAAGAGATACGTTGTCGAAACAGATAAGAGCTTACCACGTAACCAAATCAATGAGAAAGATCTAAGAATGTTGTTGCGGTGTTTGTCAACATTACAGAGGGCGAATGTGTCTAAACAAGATTTGTTCAGACTGACTGTCGAGGATAATGTTGAGTGTAACGAGCTAAAGGGAATAGCACGCCCTTCATACACGCAAAGCTCTGAGCTTCCTAGACAGAGTGGATCTGTCGAGTGGACTACAAATAGAGGTGAAGCTGGAAACTAAGTAGATATAATATGTTGTATAGTTTATAAGATCTAAAAACCTTGAAGCTTACCGTGATACTTTGGAAGACTTGGCTTGTAATCAGAGATAGGTTTTTGAGTGACATCGACAGTCTTGTTGAACTCAGTGAAAAAATCAACAATCTTATTAACAGCCCAAGATTCACCATCGTATTGCAAGTAAGCCAAATGACCACCAAGATCGGTTTTCAACAACACAACGTTTGGATTGGCTTGTGCTTCATAGGTTGGGATAGAGTTGATACCAATCACTGGATCGTCAGACGAGTTGATCACTAATAGTGGTCTTTGAACTCTCAAGAGCCTATTTACTGAAGAGGCAGCTCTATAATACTGGAATGGTGTCTGAAACCCGTAGAACCTAGCAGTAAAAGCAGCGTCAAACTCAACTGTGGAATTGTATTTGGCATTGATGACCTCTTCGGAGAAGTTTGGATGAGCAGTCAACACTTTTCTATTCGACTTGACTAGTCTGGTCAAGGCGTTTATGATTGGACCTAAAAAGATCTTGTTTGATAGATAACGGGTAGCGATATGATATGCACTATCAGACAAGTCCCAAGGGTTAGACAACACTGAAGAAGCAACAAACTCCGAGTTCTCACCTTCTTCACCAAGGTAATTTGTCAATATCGTAGCACCGAATGAGAAACCAGTAGCATAGAATGGTCTATTTGGATAGGCCTTTCTCAACCATTTGACAAAATAACGCAAGTCGTCAGTGGCTAGTCCACTGAACAGTTCAGGAGTAGAAATCATGGTTCTACTGCATCCTCTCGAGTTCAATACAACAACTTCGAAACCTTGCTTGTACAATCCACAAGTCAATGCCCTGATGATTGGTTCGTGAGATCCACCAGCTAAACCGTGGTTGACGACAACGATCGGACGAGTATCATCACTATGCTGCTGATCAAGCTCCTCAGAGGACAGAAATCTAGTTCTTGGGTGTAACTTTGGCCAGTCTTCTCCCGGGATGTGTAGCTTAGCCAGTTCTTTGAACTCGTCTCTTGAAGATGGAGCAGGAATGACGAAATCAGCAGACACGATACCACCATCAGGCAACTCGATGATCCTTCTTCCGTAGTGAGACTCCCACGTTCTAGAATAATCATTCACAGCCAATGCCAACGTCTGGACGTCTCCGGAGAAGTATAATGGATGTAGGTAGAATCTTGAACCATTAACTAAACCGACCTGGCCAGTCAGCTGATGAAGCTGTATCTGGGCAGTTTCATCAGCGGAATCTTTCAATTGCAGTTTCACAGTGTTCTCTGCGTGGAACACTTCGACAGAGCCTCTAAAACCGACCATTTTTAACTGATTGATTGGCCACTGGACGTATTGTTTTTACAGGGAAATCCAGCCTTTTTATACATTAAACTCAATAAAATATAAAGCCGATTAAACCCGAGTGGAAATTGGTCGTGTAATAAAATTTGTATATAATGGTCTTGCAACATGTTGATTTGTCGACCGAAAAAAGAGTTGAAAAGGAGTGGTGAAAGATGCTCAGAACAATGATGAGACGATCGCTAAGTCTTCGGAACACCTCAGTGAGATATTTCAGCTGTTTTAGCCCACTTTTTAGTGCACAGTCGTCGGTTAAACGAACAACAGTCAATGACATCCATGATTTATACAAGAAGAAACAGAAGATCACAGTGATAACGGCGTATGATTATCTCAGTGGGAAAGTCGCTGATGATTCTGGATGTGATATGGTGCTGATTGGTGACTCGTTGGCGATGGTCGCGTTGGGATACGAGGACTGTAATGAGTTACCATTCGATGAGTTCTTATACCATTGTAAAGCAGCTTCTCGTGGTATAAAAACAAGTTTCATAGTGGCTGATTTACCATTTGGGACTTACGAGAGCTCGATTCAGAAGGCTATTGAGTCTTCGATAACGCTGATCTCTAAAGGAAGAGCGAATGCAGTGAAGCTGGAAGGTGGTGTTGACATATCACCAACGATAAAAGCTTTGACGAGTGTTGGAATCCCAGTTGTTGGTCATGTTGGGCTGACTCCCCAGAGGTTCAACTCATTGGGTGGGTTTAAAGTACAGGGGAAGTCGGTGGATGGCGCTCTTCGGTTACTGGAAGATGCACTGGCCGTTCAAAAAGCTGGTGCTTTCGCTATAGTCCTTGAAGCTGTTCCTTCTACAATTGCAAAATTTATAACGGAGAAACTACAGATCCCTACCATCGGCATAGGTGCTGGTTCTTCTACCAGTGGGCAAGTCCTGGTACAGTCAGACATGCTTGGTGCTCACAATGGACATATACCAAAGTTTGTGAAACAGTATTTGAACTCATATGAATTGAATGTGGACGCTATCAAGTCATACATCTCTGAAGTCCAGGCTGAGACCTTCCCACAAGAAGGCAAACATACATACAAAGTGAAAGACGAGGTTGTTCTAGAGTTTATCAAAGCTTACGAATCAAAAAACTAATGACATACTATAAATATATTTATTTGACTAGTGTACTACTCTGATCTCTAATATGTATTCTTTCACCTTCATTTGTATCGTTGAACTCATTCATATCAAATACCAATGTCTTCCCGAACTGTGGAGTAAATATATCATGCACTTTGTTCAAATTCTTTGCAAGCTCTTCAAGTTTGATCTTTGGTTCTAGAAAGTGTTCACTACTTAGTACAAAAGTACCCCAATGTACACCAACGATCTTCTTTGCTTTTAGATCATCCATGATCTTCACACACTCTTCAGGGTTGATGTGACGTGGTTTCTGATGCCATTGAGGACAGTATTGACCACAAGGAAGCATGGCTAGTCTTGTTCCAGATCCGTACTTCTCCGATATCTTTGAGAACAAATCATGAACATAACCTGTATCACCGGCATGAAAGAAGATTGGTTTTCCATTCTTCAATATGAGATAAGAACACCAAAGTGTAGTGTTTGAATCCAATAGCTGACGACCAGACCAATGCATAGCCGGTGTACATGCAACTTCATAAACGTTATCTGGGTCTTTAGGAAATGGTAATCTAATTCTGTCCCACCAATCTAGTTCTATAATGTTGTATATCCCTCTTCTAGCTAGTTGTTTCCTTAAACCCAATGGTACGATCCACGTTGATTGGTTTTTAATTTCATCAGCAGCTTCTAGATCGAGATGATCTGGATGATTGTGTGACACTAAAATGAAGTCCTGTTTTGGTAATTCTGCCAGTTTGCAAGGAGAAGGAGTGATTCTCTTAGGTCCCAACACCGAAGAAACAAGATAATCACTGAATATTGGATCAGTTAGAATGTTCAACCCACTAATCTGAACAAATGCACATGATTGGCCTAGCCACGTGAATGTAAGACGGTCTTTAAAACTGGGTATGAGACCTTCAAGTGGTTTCTGTGTAGTTTGGGCAACTGAGGACTCCTGTAACAGTTCAAAATCAGGTTGATAAACTGGCAGAAGTTCTCTGAGTTCGTCCTTGGTTGGTAATCCACCACGAGACTTTCCTTCGAAGAGTTCCAAAATTCTCGTCAAGAAGAATTCGAATAGCGTCTGAGCTCTGTATTCAACAAACGGATTCTCAAATCTACCGGCCACCGTGAGACTGGAATACTTCTCACTGATCAGATCATGATTACAGCACTGTTCCTCTTCCAATATCGACTTTCTCTTCGACTTGAGCTTTTCCATCTGTGCTCTCTTAGTGATCTCAACATTGGCTGCATACGACACAAACAAAGCATATGAGGTGTAAGATACCAGCACACCAAGCCCCACTTTGGTCTTCCAACCCACGAGAGACAAGAGCGGCATCTGAAATCAAGCTCAAAAGCGTTAAATGGCGTGAAATGTTTAATGATTTTTGTGCTATTTGTTTGCTTTTCTTTTTGTTCGGAATTAAAAAAAGACTACGAATTGTTGGGCATTAATTCGGAGATAAGCTTATATGTACTTTTCTATATTCTATTTGTCGTTTAGACTAGTCTTTGGAGCAAGAACATGGGACCCAACTTCCTGTAACCAGCCCAGTTCGATTGCACTGACATTTCTGGCGTACCCTTTAGTGGTATAAACGTAGTCAGTATACATGATCGCGTCCGCTTTGCTTCCAAATATGATGGATGAAGGATGAACAGACACCAGTTGACCAGAGGTGGTTGTTCTATATGATCTATCAGGAAGACCTATGGCTGTGTTTGACACAAATCCTGACAAAAATGCTTTGAGTACCGACGGGATGTCAAGTGGCTTTGTGCTGTCTGCTTCATCAATGTCGAATAAATGCTTATCCTTGATCAATGATACCATATACTGTCTGATCTGGTTACGCACTCTCAGTACGTTTTTGAATCCCCTGTAAGAGAGTGCAAGCTCTTTACACCATTGTTGTCTTTCTTGGGCATCATCAAAAGATAGATAAAAATCCAGTAGTTCTTTGACCATTAATAAATCTCCATATTTGTTACCCAGCACAGATAAATTCCTTCTTCTTTCATTAACATCGTCTCTCATTTCAGATTGTGGGTTAAGAATCAAGTTATCAACAGATAGACATGAAACTATATCAACAACAGGTGATAAACAACCAGTCTTATGTGCAGTTAACAGGATCGCTGATAATTGAGGTTCCAGAGGAAGAATAGCCATTTGCTCCCCTAATTCTGTGATCTTCCCATTGTCATCTAGCGCTTTCAGCTGATAGAGTTGTGTCAATGCTGATATAAGAGAGTCTTGACCCGGATGTTCTAACCATGACCAGTTCAATATATCATCAACACCAGCTCTTTTTAACATCAAGACAGGTGATGTGACATTTGATCTTGCTATTTCCGGTTCTGTCTGAGTAGGCAACTTTGTGTAGTCATCTTCCGTGTATAATCTGAAAGCTTTCCCTTCTCTCTCACGACCAGCTCTACCGGCTCTCTGAGTAGCTGAAGCTTTTGAAACAGGTGCTGTTAGCAATGTGGATAGTCCTAGCTGATGTCTCCAGACTTTGACTTTTCTTAAACCTGAATCTATAACGTATCTGACGCCAGGAACAGTAACCGATGTTTCGGCAATATTGGTTGATAGGATAACTTTTCTTCTTCTTGGTTTTAGAGGTATGAATACTTTTGATTGTTCAGATGGTGGTAATGATGCATATAACGGTAAAGGGACGATCAATGGTGCCTCTCTCGGAAGACTTGGTGCTAATCTTTCCAAAAGACTGACCGACTTGTCAATCTCTTCTTGACCTGGTAAAAACACCAAGATATCACCTTCCTGTTCACCATTGTTGACTTGAATGATAGCTTTGATGCAAGAATCAACGACATCATCAACAGGTTTATCAGTGTATAATCTATCAACTTTGAACATTCTACCTTCAACGAATAAGATATCTGCATCATTGTAAAACTTCGAGAACTTTTCTGCATCCAAGGTAGCAGACATGATAATCAACTTCAGGTCATCTCTCTTATCCAACAATTCTTTCAAGAACCCCATCAGTAAATCAGTCAGGACCGTTCTCTCATGCGCTTCATCGATAATGATAGTGGAGTATTGCGGTAAATCTGAGTTCACCATCAATTCACGCAACAGCATACCATCAGTCAGGTATTTTAGCTTCGTATAGCGAGAAGCTTTGTTATCGAATCTAACAGAATAACCAATTTTCCCACCTAAAGCAGATCCATCTTCCTCTGCCACCCTGGTAGCCAAGTTGATAGCAGCAACACGACGAGGTTGTGTTACTGCGATTGCACCTTTGTTCAATGGTAATAAGAACTGTGGGATTTGGGTGGACTTACCAGACCCTGTCTCACCGATCAAAACCGTGACTTTGTTATTCTTTAGTTTCGTTATCAGTTCTTCCTTGGCTTTGTGGACAGGCAGTGTTTTACGGACTTCCAGTAGCTTCTGTGCTCTTTGTCTCAACGCCTCGGGTGTTTGGTTTGTTGCTCTGGTGTCTCTATTGTCATCTTCATCATCAGAATAGAATGAGACTAGTTTGGCCTTTTTCTTTGATTCAGTTATTGGCTTTGTGCTGATTGATGTCTTCTTTTTCATGATAGCGGGCTGTGTTGTGAGTTTTGGTTTCTTGACTTGTTCTTCTTCCGCCTCGGACTTTTTGATATGGGTCGTGCTGCCATTCTCAGACAACGTTGACAGCTGGTTATTCTTCTTCTTTCTCTTTCTCTTCTTGTTCTTTGTTGCAGTGTTCCCGTTGCTTTCTGTATCGTTTGGCGCACTTGTTTCCGAGTGCGCTGGAGTCGGTACCGATGCTGTTGCTTTTAACGGTGTCTGCAGAGTGTCCATGGCGTAATGAGTGAGTCAGACAACGATAAAGTCAGTGCCAATCACAGCTCATCGCTTTGTTTTCGTTTTTGTATGAAGCGAGAAAAAATTTATTACGGCTGGAGTCAAAACACGGGGCTTCGAACCAATTTTTGATGTTGATCATAGATAATAGTCATAAATAAGCGTTCAATCCTCAGATGTCTGAGGCTTCGAGTAGTTAAGGGTGTTGCAATTCTTGCACGTTCTGGCGGGGATATCGACGTCGAAGGAGAGAATGGCGTCCTTGACCTGTGTTCCGAGGTCCGAGCAGTAAAAAGAGATGTTGTGGACGATCTGTGTACAATTGCGACAATACCATCTGATCTGGTCGTTGACACCTTGTGGTCTGTCCTGCTCAACAACGATACCGATAGTGTTTGCGTATCTGACGGGGTTGTGTGGGACGTTTCCCGGGAGCAGGAAGGAGTCTCCTTGTGCGATGCGAATGTCCTTGAAGACGCCCTCGTCCACCACTTTGAGCGTCATATGGCCCTTGTACATGTAGAACCACTCTGGGGTCTGGTTGACATGGTAGTCTGTGCGCTCGTTGGGGCCACCCACGATCATGACCGTGGACCCGCCCCTATGTAGGCAGAAGTTATTGACCGGTGGCTTCAGCAGGTGCTCGTTCTCCTGTACCCACTTGTCGATGTTGATTGGCGCTGGCAGCATTTGCTTGATGATAACTGAGTGTAAATAGAGATTAATAAAGGCGATGATTGTTCGTTTATTTGTTCTTAGCTAAGAATTCGCGGGCTGGCTGAAGCCGTCTTGGTTGTAGGCAGATATACGGTTCGCGCACAGGGAGGACCGTTTCGAATCAGGACACACATTCCCACAACAACAAAAACAACAACAAACAATGAAAGAAAGAAGAACACTTTATCAGCTGAAGTAATCACCAGCAAAAAGCCACCAAAAACCATAAGGAATGGCTGTTAGAGTGCGTCCCGCGACGACGCTGTTCGTTCTCATCGTGATATCGTTTGCTTTCCAGCTTGTGGCTATCCTGTCTGTCCCGGTCATAAACTCGATCTATCTGAGTACATATCAAGGCTATAAATTTGGTGTGTTTGGACTATGCTCAGGTTCCACTTGCACAGGTGTACAGATCGGTTACAGTGCTGATGACATCGAGGATCTCAGTGGATTCTCACTCCCTTCAAATGCCAGACACTCCGTCTCCAAACTGCTCATCGTCCATCCAATCTCCACAGGTTTCACATTGCTGCTGGCTATATTCGCATTGATCCTTCATTGGCATGGCCCTTCTGTGTCGATGCGTTTCCTATTCTTTGTTCTACTCTGGACCATTCCGTCATTCTTACTGTGCTTGCTATCATTCCTGGTTGATATATTACTATTCGTTCCACATCTTGCTTGGGGTGGTTGGATCGTATTGGCTTCCACAGTGTTAATCGCAATTAGTTCCGTCATGTTGTGTATCATGAGAAGAACTGTATCATCAAGAAAAGCAACTGCATTCGGAAGATCAAACACCATGGGTGATGACTACTATCAGATGGCACCACTAAACTACGGTTATGGTACTGTTGATGGAAATTCTGATCTTAAAATACCATCAAAGGATATCGAAAGTGAGAATGATAATGATGGAAATGCTCAATTCAACCATGAAACTACCCACTTTGATACAAGTATGAATCATACACAGACAACAGATCATGATCTGAACAACTACTCCTCTACTGCTCTATATGACAGCGTGAGAGGCTCAAACAATCCAAGTGCTCAAAGTGGTTATTCTCGTTATGGCCAAAGCAGCACTCCAATTGTACCCCCATCAAGTGCATACAGAGGTGGATATGATCCTTATATCAATCCGATTCTCCCTTATGAGGATTCCCAACCAGTGGACAACACGCCATCAGCCCCATATCCTACTGAGATTCCATCTTTGAACAATTTGGAGTCGAACAACCACCAAAAAGCACCATATCCAACAGAAGACTTACTACCTTCATCCTCTTCCACAAATCTTCTTCAGTCCTCTCCTTCTAGACCACTAGGACCCCGTCCTATGCCGAACTCACCAGAAACTCCAATGTTACCTTCAGATTTTGCCAAACAAAGTGACGGTGATGAGTTTCAAGATGAGAAGGAAAATCTTGTGCCTCCAATGATATCTGAAGGGCCTGACTCTTCAGTTCAAAGAAACCCAACCTACAGAACAAAGATTGAAGAAACTTTGAGAGCTTTACAGCCTGCTGATTCGACCGAAAACCTCATTCAAGGTGTAACGCCAACCAACGCTGGAAGTCGTGACATCGGACAATTGTCATTCGACGAAGATACCACCGCAGACTATACCAACGATACAACAAAGGATGAGGATACAACAGACCAGAGAGAGTATTCAAATGGTGACGATGATGATCTATACACCAAATCAACTATTCAGCAAACAGCTCCAGAGCCTCTTCACGCTCAAATAACTACTATACCAGATGACGCCGCATCATCAGTATACTCCTCCAATATACCATCAGCCGTTGAATCAAATGCAGTTTCGCCGACTGGTAGATTCTTCCCTAAAGAAACAAGTGGCTCAATAAGCACTCGTTTTGCGAACAATATGTTATCACTGCCTAAACAAGAGAGCGCTCCTTCTGAGGTCTCTACAGAAGAGTACCCATATCCTGATCCGCTTGAGAGAAGAAGTACGCCTGCACCATCTTTCACGAATGAATCAACACTTTCTTCAAACTTTACATCCGTCTCACAAAGAGGAATCAACCCAATATACCTTGAGAACAATTCCAATGATCACAGAGATGTACTTTTGAGACAGATACAACATTCTCAACAATCAATTGGGGCTCCCAACAGAAGTACCAAGCCAAACGCATCTGACGCATTACTCGCTTCCAATCCAGACTTTACGATCGACTCGAAATTTACGAAAAAGAAGACGAAAAGATAGAACAAAGCCTATTTATTCATCATAGCTATTCAATTTCCATCATGTATCTTCATAAGTAACTCAGAACCTTCTCGGCACTTGAAACATCAACAGTGCCAATCTCTTTCTCTTTACCGAAATACTCAACAACGCCATCTTTGACTAGCACAGCAAATCTGCTGGAAACCTCACCTAACACATCAGCGAACTCGGTTGTGGTGAGCCCAAGCTTCTTGATAAAGTTCAAACCGATGTCACTAGCAAAGAAGATGTCGTCTTGCTTGTCTTCAACATCCAATTTCTTTGTGAATGCGCCCAAGGAAAAGACATTGTCTCCAGACACAAAGATCACGGTGACGCCCTTTTTGGCAAACTCCTTTAGATGACCAATGTAGGCTGGGATGTGCTGCTCTGAGCATGGTGGAGAGAATGCGGCAGGAAATCCCACCAACACAAAGCTCTTGTAATTGGCCAGGTCTAATGTGCCTGGTTCTTGACCTTTAGCAGTGATGAACTTGAACGAAGCACCTGTAGTATCGAATTTATCTCCTTTGTTGAATGACATTCTGTTATATCGGACTAGCTGTTCAGACTCAATCGTCAAAAACAGCTGTCTAAAGCCCGCTTTTTATATTCGATTCACATAGGGGAAACTGGAAAGCAACTATAATAATGGCTTCTCCACGGTAATAACGATCTACCCCAAATCAGACGGCACATGGTCCGTGATTATGGAGCAACAACATCCGATCGTTTCTTTTCCTAAGAGTTGAAGAGCGAGACAATAAACACATAGAACTGACAATGGGCAATGGGCAACACAACCAACTACTGATATCAACAATCGAACAGTTTACGATAACTAACGGTTACTAGGACTATTACTATGTGGGATGTGCTCATACCGAAAATTTTCTGTCGAGATGCCTCGTGAGTGAAAAGTACCCACTTATTGAGACAAAATTCAGTTGAAAAGCTGGCTGGAAGTACGGTTGATAAGAAGAGATGAGCAAACAGGTGTTCAAGGGCTCGAAGAGCCTTGATTTTTTGAGCAACAAGATCAAGAACACATCGTCGGTAGGCCAGGCCAGCTCTACGCTCCAGATTGAACTTCCTGAGACTACACCATCATTTCACATCAAAGAGACGAGAACACCACAACACCCTTTTTACAGGCCTACGGAGATCCAAGAACTACTCACCTTGGGGGATGTAAGCTCCACAGTCATCCACTCGTTTTTTGCCTTGACAACCATCAATAGATCGTCAAAGAAGAAGATAGACTTTGTTGATACCATAAGGTTTGGTAGTCCATATGAAGCATCAAACTTCTTTAACCGTTTCCATCAAATCAAACAGCTGAAATCGGTCTCTGGAAAAGACGCTCATGACATACGCAGTTTATCTCCTGATGAGAGGGCCAAGTTAGACTGGGCCATAGACAACCATTTTGATAAACTTTTAGATATTCAGCTGAAAGTTGGCGATAAGGTAATAACGAACCATGAAAAGATAGTATACTTTATCACAAATCGCTTTGACACTCTTGAAGATCTCAAAGCTGTCACATTGGTGGAACAATACATTAGAACCTCCGGCCAGGCGGGAAGATCCAAATCTATGCTTTCCAAGTTCCTTGTGAAACTTGCAGCACAAAACTCTGGCTTAATCTTAGAATACATTGACGCAGCCTCAATGCTTTACAAAAGTTTGAACAAAGTGTTTAACCAGTTCCGCGACTCTCCAGAGGATCCGCTGCTTTTGCAGAGTTTACTCACTGTTTACCAAACAAAAGACAGACAAGCCAAGTTTAAAGAGGCCTTGATTGAGCTTGTGGACATGGGCTACGCTCCTCAATCTCACATCATCGAAGAAGTCATCAAAGCGGTGTTCGAGTCATACAAATACAACAGAGCGACATGTCTAAAATATTTGGTTGGATTAGATGATGTGATATACTCACTATTTAATGCTAAGATCGCTAAACAACTCATCAAGATCTCGAAGAATTTACAGGAGATTTCATCAATTCTGGATACTCTAGACTCCAAGTTTAAGGGAGATGAACTTGCATTACAATATAAGCAGATTGAAACTGTCTTAGTTTCAACAATACTTGCCTTGAAGTCGAAGGACAAGAGTCCATACGCTCTACCGGACAAGCACACTGCACTCCTGGGAAGGATTTCAACACACATAAGCTTGTCAGAAGAGAGCAAGTCAGCACTGATCTCCCACTCCATCAAAGATGGTAGCTTCATCATGGCCAGCTCTTTACTGAAGCAAGCCAAGGTGCCACTGGAAACTCGAGATGCATACAAAACACTGGCCGAGAAAAGAGCAACTCAAGTGCAATACGGTGCCCCTGGCTACGATGAGGTGTCCAAACAGGCCTTTATACAGCAACTCTCCCTGTAAATACATGAACTATAAAGAAAAGAGTGGTTCAAGTGTAGATCAAACCATCCGCGAAAATTTCCCTGTTTGGCCGCCATAAAAAAAAGGCGAAAACAGCAATTAATTTCAAAGAAAACACGAAACAACAACAAAAACAACACTTTCTCCGCCAATTCACGCTCCTTAAAACCGCTCGATAGTGCTGAGACCACACGGCTTAGCATCTCCAGTCACAACCACAGCCCTTTCCCAGCTCGGATCTTTCTTACCTGCTTTTTTAGCGCACTGTTCGCGATTTTACACTCAAAAGGTGCAAATTTGGGCGTCCAGTTCACTGATAGCCTGGCAATCTCAGAGACATAGCACTGAATAGCTCAGAGCACGCATATAACGTCACGTATTACTACTGCTACTTATTGTCGTGCTAATATTGGCAGTTTCATCAGATTTGACTACTTCCTTATCAACATAGAGTGCTAAAACAGTCTTCAACAGCACCGGAAGGAATAGCATAACATATCCACCACTTTGAAACTCAGCCCATCATCAGGAAGACGATCGCAATGAGCGAAATCAATAGATCACTGGAGTTCGCTTCTTCCGCAGAGGACCTGAAACTATCCACGCTCACCCTCGATTCAAACCGGAATGAACCCCTGCGTCAGGATCTGCCATCCCCTAGCATAAGATCACCACGAAGCTCCAGCACTTACACATCGAACATCAACGCCGACATCCAAGCGAAACTACTCGCATTTCAGGAACAACGTCAGTCAAAACCAAGCTCAACCATATCATCTCCAAACCACGAACAGTATAATGACTACACCGGTCGTATGTCGGAAGACGGGTCCATGCTCTCAAGAGACACGTTCCTACAACAGCAGCAACAAGGTCAGGTACCGCAAGTACCGCACCAACAAACTGCCAATCCTCATCAGCATCAACATCAGCACCAGCATCAATACCAACAGCAATACCAACAACAGCAGCAGCAACAACAACCTGAGTTGGCTAAACAGCATTCTGCTCAAGAGATCTTACAGAACATCAACTTACAGCGTCAAAGATCACTCAAGAAGAACAAACCACTACCGCCTTTACCACCAACCAAACCTTCCATATCAGCACCATCCTCCAATGGCTCAAACCCGGGATCGTCGTCGTCGGCATCTTCGTCTACCACTTTAAGATTACAACAACCAGTACATATCGTTCCAAACGATCGTCTAAACCCAACCAGACCTGCTCCTGCTCTTCCTGTGAATTCACAAGTTAGTCCTCAAGTTGCTGCTAGATTTCCAAAACAGAAACAGTCACTTTCACAGAGAAGGGGTATGAAATTGCCAAATGGTTTACCATCTCTGGGGTCACCGCCACCAGCGCATGATAACGCTCCAGCTTCTGCTCCTGCAATCCCATCCACCAGATTTGCCACTTCCTCGTCGACAACCTCTTCGAACAACGTTCAATCATCCGAACAGAGCTCCAAAAATTCCACTGTTTCCAGTCTCATCGATAAAAAGGGAAGAATGTCCACCCAACAGTCAAATCAACTCAAAGGTTTGTTCGCAAATTACTCAGAATATATTGATATCAAGTCTGGTTCGTTAAACTTTCAGGATAAGTTATCACTTGATTCAAATGGTGTGAACTTTCAATCTGGACAGAAATTCAACATCTCAGCTCAAGATCTAGAATTGATCGAGGAACTAGGTCGTGGTAACTATGGTACAGTTACCAAAGTTCTTCATAGACCAAGTAATGTCGTCATGGCAATGAAAGAAGTCCGTCTAGAATTAGACGATTCAAAGTTTAGACAGATCTTGATGGAGTTACAAGTTCTGCATAACTGTGAGTCTCCATATATTGTTGACTTTTTCGGTGCTTTCTTTGTTGAAGGTGCCGTCTACATGTGTATCGAGTACATGGATGCTGGATCACTAGATAAGATATACGCAAATGGTGTTGACGAAGCGCATCTGGCTTATATTACCAAATCTGTTATCAAAGGGTTGAAGGAATTGAAAGAGAACCATAACATTATTCATAGAGATGTCAAGCCTACCAATATACTGGTTAATTCAAAAGGAAAGGTTAAGTTGTGTGACTTTGGTGTTTCGGGTAATCTGGTAGCCTCGTTAGCCAAGACCAACATTGGATGTCAATCATATATGGCACCAGAAAGAATCAAATCGTTGAATCCTGATGATGTTACTTACTCTGTTCAATCTGATATCTGGTCATTAGGTCTGACAATATTGGAGACGGCTAAAGGAAGCTATCCATATCCACCAGAAACATATGATAACATTTTCAGTCAATTGAGTGCTATTGTTGAAGGTCCTCCACCAGCTTTACCAGAATCTTACTCCTCAGAGGCCAGAGATTTCGTTCATAGATGTCTTGACAAGATTCCAGAAAGACGACCAAATTATTCACAACTACTAGAACACCCATGGTTGAAGAAATACAATGATGAAGAATTGAATATGGACAAATACATTCAAGATAGAATAAGACAAGTTGATTCAACAAAGGACGAAGAGAATGCCAAAAACTTTGAAGAGTTGAACAGAAAATTGAAGACTCCGGCTTTACATAAGGGAGGTGCACCAACTAAATGATCAAGATTCCGTTATACACTTTCACTTACGCAATAACATCATGACTTTGTACTCTTATATCATCAACGTACAGCTGCTTCTGCAGCGCAGTAGACACAAGAACTACAATGTAAGCTTTTAAATGCAGAATGTAATTAATATGTGATAAACCTGCTCATAGAGAATTCACTGATCTTACTTTATCACCAAAGTAATCACCCATCTCGTAACTTTCCCCTGTTACCCCTGTAGTTGGTGATATTCTATCGTCCTCACTTGCAGGACTGGTCACTCCACTAGTAACACTGGTGTATCCTGAAAATGCTGATTCATGCGTTCTTGTACTATCCAGCACTTCATCTCTCTCAGCAGCTCGTCTTCTATCACTTGAGCTAGTTGGAACATGGTTCAAGTTTCTCTGACTTTCTTCATCGTCGTCTTCATCGTATCTTTCAGTTGGCCGTTGAAAATGAAGGCCTGAAGTATCAGCGTTATTTCCGACACTATGATGAGTAGTTGATCCATGGCGACTATTGTTTCCAGAGTTCCCATGCCCAGTGACTGATGATCTTTGAGAGAAAAATGATGGTCTTCTAATCTTGTCTCTCAGAGCCTTGGGAGCAGCACTTTTGAAGAACTCCAACACTGGGTCATTCATACTTCCAATGGTTTCTGTATGTTGCATGGTACTTGAGGCCTGGAGATTTTGTAACTTATCAAATTTATCCATGCGAGCAGATGGTAGAATGATAGATCTATCAAGAGAATAAGGCAACCCACGCATTCTTCCACGTATCATCATCCCGATAATGACTAATTTGGAAACGGTATTGAACTGACCTGAGAATGATGGAGTTGTCCCTGGATAACCTAGCGATAATCCAACAGTACCATAAGCACTAACGACCTCGAACATCACTTTGAAAACATTGAAGTCTGGCATATCAGTTGCCTGAAGCTTATCACCTTCTGCAATACAAATGATGAACAAACCCAAAAAGACAAACCACAGATCGAAAGACAATTGTTTTCTTAAATGCGCACCAATGAAAGATGTTGGCTTGACTGTATCATGATCAAGCTCATCCTCAGGTTTACCCATGTACACACCCAATGACTGTTCTTCATACACGTTGGTTCTTCTAATAGAAATGGCCAAGGGTAGGACGGAGATATACATCATAACCATGTAACTCACTTGAACGGATGGGTGTAACTGTGACAAATCAACACACTGGAAACCTGCTGTTCTTGTACTCACAGCTTGATAGATACCATCAAGGATTTTCTGACCAGTTGTCAATCCTTCCAAGATCTCAGAATTGATATCCAGAATTATGAATAAGATCAAGTCAATAACATTCAGTGCGACTAAAATGAACAGTAACCACCATGTAGGAGCAGATGGGAAAAGTAATGTAAAACAACGACGAGGATGATCCAATAAGAATCCTAAAGACTCCTGAAACAATGATAGTTCCTTCGAAAGTTTGAACAACCCCCAGATAATGAATCTCAGCAAGATAGGAAACCCAGTATTACCAATGATGATAAAAAGAGCCATTACAAGCAGCACATATGGTGACTTATTAAAAGATATCATACTATCTGGAGTCAAAGTATATCCCAAATCATTGAAAGATGACATTGAAGTGAAGAATCCCCACCATGTTAGAGTGACACCACTGCTGTCCACTATCCCTTGATAAGACTTTGTCTGTTGAATCCATGGAACTAGAAACACGACACCAAAGATGTGGAATCCGATGTAATAGATGACAAGAATCGACGCTAGAAGTTTGATGGCTCTATATTCAACACCACCAAGTTCTTCCTTTTGTTGATCTGATAAATTCACGAATTTGGAGTTTCTAGCAATTTGTGGATCCCATGATAAATAAGAAGCTGACATCTGTCTCCGTAGATCATGATCCACTGACTCATCATCTGAGTCTGTTCCCGAGTACATATCAGCTGACTCTTCATCCTGAATCACACTAGACGATAATCTTCTTCTAAACTTATTGACTGGCCTCTTCAGTTTTGATTTCACAAGTTTGTCAAATGTAGGTGATTTCTTCAAAGTGTTTCTGTTAGGGGGTACGTCCAAAGTATTTGATCTCTTGCTAAATTTGACTGTTCCACTCTGGTTAGAAGATGGAAGTTGAAGGTTGCTTTGAGCTCTCGCGAGTGCATTGTGATCTTCGTCGTTATTCTCACCATTCGCATCACCATGATCATCTTCTTCATCGTCAACATTTTCATCCACGTGTTTGTTGAAGATGAGACTTCTCCTTAGACCTGAACGTTTTCTGTAATGTCTTGGTCTTTTAGGCTTGTCAGATAGAGCGAACTGAATAGCAGAGTTCTTACGTTGGTTCTTTGGTTTATGCTTCTCTCTTTCTGCAGGTCCTTTGATGATGAGGGCGGGCCCATCATTTTCATTGTCCACATGTGGAGTTTGTAGTTGATTGTTTCGAAGCATAGAGATCGACATGTAAACGTCTCTAGGCTCAACGTCCTCTCTTCTGGGTTTTGGTAAATCAGCAAACTTGATATTTGCTGATTGATTTTGTTGAGGTTTATTTCCATCTTGAGTTTCCTGAATCTCCTCGTCATCTAAAGGCATCCTTCTGGGCTGGTCGTCTTCGTCATCAGAAGGTTCAGAAGCATGTTCCACTCCATTCTGGTTCAAGTGGTATAAGTCAGCAGACGATTGAGTGTACTGAACTGGAGAGGATGCGGCAAGTTCCGAGGAGCTGGTATCACTATCAATCTTGGCATCAGGAGACTCAGCTGTGTTGATTTGGTCGTCATTTTGAGAGTTTAAACGAGGCTCGCCGTTTAGAAGATCGGTTTGTCTTCTCCTTACTGAGTCAAACGTCTTTTGTCTCTCCATTGATTGAGTTCGTGCAGCCAATGTAGCTGTTCTTCTCATCTTGAAGTTTAGTTTAGAAGTCTCCCTGATATCGTCAAAGTATCTTTCGAACCAATAGAGTCTTAAAAACGTCAATGAACCGTGAATGAAGATTGGTGTAGTTAGACAACAGACAACGTACATCACTATTTGCTGGTAAATGGTAGTCTTGTTCAAATCAACGGTATTCAGCCCGGCTTGAGTTGATGAGCATGCAGAGAAGAATAGAGCATCAATGTAGCTCAGATTCTTGACCGGATATAGAAGAATGGAACATAAGAAAGACATAGCGATAGTGTAGAAGTAATGCACTGTTATGAAATTTGGGAAGATCTTCTTCATGTAAGGACCGATTAGTCTTCCAATTTTACCAAGGAAGTCCCTAATCTTCCAACCAATGGTCTTCTCCATCGAGAAATCGAACGTAGACAGTGACCTTCTTCTAAGTATACTCCTAGGACGCTGCTCATCGTCCTCTAGATTAGCCTCGTCACGGTTTCTTCGGCTGAACCTGAAAGGAGCCATTGCGAAATGGAATATCAGCACTCACACAACGCAGAATAAGCACTAAGCACCGATAGCAATAGCAAAAAAAGGCTTTGGAGACTGAACTTTGGACGTGTTTTGATGTGTCTCAAGGCTGTTGTTCCATTGATGATTTTCTCATTTCGGCTTATGTAATGGATTTTTGCGCCAATATCAAGCCGTTCTGCCATTTCCTGCCATTTTGGTGACAAGCTTTGGCGAAGAATCTGCACAGAAGTTGATGAAATGTCCGAAACTGGCGAAAATGATGCCATCAAGCTCTACAATAAACGAGTAAAAATGCATGAAATGATGCCAGTTTTTGACATATTCAAAGGGCGAATAAGCCCTTTATCACTTCTTTGACCATATTTTAGTGATCTCCTAGGAAGACACCAAGAAACAACACTCAATATGCTAATGTAACAGCTTTTGCCCTATTATGCCCTTCACTATAACGTCACTCATTACCCGGCCTCATCGCGCAGCTTTTCTTTTTTTAGCTAACAAAATTTCGCGAAAACTTGATAAAAAATTTTCTTATAAAAGTCAGAAAAAATCATTGTCTGAAAACTTTTCACAATTCGCATTTTCTCCTTCTTTCTCTCTCTCTCTTCTCCTTCTCTTTCTCAGAAAGCTCTTTCAATCTCCTTGCTGGAATCCTCTGCCTAGTGCCTATTTGCTCCTTGAAAGTACTCGTCCACACACCGTCTCCAATCCTGCAAGAACTCGTTTATTGTCGTTGATCAAGTCTCCAAATCCGATCTTCAACAAATCTTACAAGTTCTCAATTCCCGTGTTCACAGAGTCAATCTCATCCAGCTTATAGTTTCTGCCGCTTTTTTCTTCTTCTTTTTGGTAAGTTTCACTTCAGAAGCCCCGCAGAAGTGTTTGAAAGTCGCAGTGAAACCATGTCACTTCTTGAGGGTCCACCTGCAATGGCGTTTGTCGAATGGTTAGAGCGAGTATGAGAAGAGAGAAACATTGTTTAACCTTTAATCATCTCACGCTGAACCATCCCGGCTCTCTGCTGTTGTAGCTACCCACTTTGTGTGTGTGTCACTTTCTTCTGTGTACTTTCATTCGTCATCTTTGTGTTTGTTGTCTTTTACGCGTCATTGACAGTTAACTAACACCTTCCATAGCTAACCAAGAACTAAAAATATGGCTTCCATCGCAACAACCCCTTCCGCTCCAATCTGTCCTCCACTGGAGTCCACTGGTAACCGTCTGCTAGCCCTTGAGTTAAAAGACGGTACCGTCTTGGAAGGTTATTCTTTTGGTGCTGAGGTTCCTGCCGCCGGTGAGTTGGTTTTCCAAACTGGTATGGTTGGGTACCCTGAGTCCGTCACTGATCCTTCCTACGAAGGTCAGATTCTGGTCATCACTTTCCCTCTGGTTGGTAACTACGGTGTTCCAGACCGTGAACTGAGAGATGAAGATGTTCCAGAACTACCAAAATACTTCGAATCCTCAAAGATCCACATTGCTGGTCTGGTCGTTGCCCAATACACTGAGGAGTTCTCCCATTTCCTTGCCAAATCCTCTCTCGGTAAGTGGTTGAAAGAACAAAATGTCCCAGCCATTTACGGTGTTGACACCAGAGCCTTGACCAAACACTTGAGAGAAAGTGGTTCAATGCTTGGTCGTTTCGGTCTACAAACTGGTAAATGCTCTGTTGAAGAAGCTACCAGTGAGTCCTGGAGATCACATTTTGAAATTCCAGAATGGGATGATCCAAATGTCAAGAACTTGGTTGCCAAAGTTTCCACTCCAAAACCAATTACTTACTCTCCAAAAGCTGAAAATGCTGTCAAAGGTCCAGATGGTAAAACTATCAAGATCCTGGCTATTGATGTTGGTATGAAATTCAACCAAATCCGTTGTTTCGTTAGACGTGGTGTTGAATTGAAAGTTGTTCCATGGGATTATGATATCGTCAATGAAGAATACGATGGTTTGTTCGTTTCTAACGGTCCAGGTGATCCATCTGTCATGACTTCAACTGTTGAACAACTATCTAAAGTCATTGCTGCTAAGAAAACACCAATCTTCGGTATCTGTCTAGGTCATCAACTTTTGGCCAGAGCTACTGGTGCCTCTACTATCAAATTGAAATTCGGTAACAGAGGTCACAACATCCCAGCTACTTCTACCATCTCTGGCCGTTGTTATATCACTTCTCAAAATCATGGTTATGCCGTTGATACCACCACCCTAACTGATGGTTGGAAAGAACTATTCGTCAACTCCAATGATGGTTCAAATGAAGGTATTTACAACACTGAGCTACCATACTTCTCAGTTCAATTCCACCCTGAATCTACACCAGGTCCAAGAGATACTGAATTTTTATTCGACGTTTTCATTCAATCCGTTGTTGACTTCAAGAAAACCAAAACCTTAAAAGCCGTTGAATTCCCAGGTGGTAAAATCGCTGATAACATGGCCAAACACCCAAGAATCAACCCAAAGAAAGTCTTGGTTCTGGGTTCTGGTGGTCTATCCATTGGTCAAGCTGGTGAATTCGACTACTCTGGTTCCCAAGCTATCAAAGCTTTGAGAGAAGAAGGTATCTACACAATCTTAATCAACCCAAACATTGCTACCATTCAAACTTCCAAAGGTCTTGCTGATAAAGTCTACTTCGTTCCAGTCACTGCTGATTTCGTCCGTAAAGTTATCAAACATGAGAGACCTGATGCCATTTACGTTACTTTCGGTGGTCAAACTGCCTTGAGTGTTGGTATTGAATTGAAAGATGAATTTGAAAGCTTAGGTGTTACCGTCTTGGGTACTCAAGTTGACACTGTCATCACTACTGAAGATCGTGACTTGTTCGCTAAAGCTATGGAAGAAATTGGTGAAAAATGTGCCAAATCCGCTTCTGCTGAAAGTGTTGAAGAAGCTCTTGAAGCAGTCAAAGACATTGGCTTCCCGGTCATTGTCCGTGCTGCTTTCGCTTTGGGTGGTTTAGGTTCTGGTTTCGCTGATAACGAAGAAGAACTTATTGCTTTATGTAACAAAGCATTTGCCACTTCTCCTCAAGTTTTGGTTGAAAGATCCATGAAAGGTTGGAAAGAAGTTGAGTATGAAGTTGTTCGTGATGCTTTCGACAACTGTATTACCGTCTGTAACATGGAAAACTTTGATCCTCTTGGTATCCATACTGGTGACTCCATTGTTGTTGCTCCTTCTCAAACCTTGTCTGATGAAGATTACAACATGTTACGTACCACTGCTGTCAACGTTATCAGACATCTTGGTGTTGTTGGTGAGTGTAACATTCAATATGCTTTGAATCCATTCTCCAAAGAATACTGCATCATTGAAGTCAATGCTCGTCTATCCCGTTCTTCCGCTTTAGCTTCCAAGGCTACTGGTTACCCATTAGCTTACACTGCTGCCAAACTAGGTTTGAACATCCCATTGAATGAAGTCCGTAACTCTGTTACCAAAGTCACCTGTGCTTGTTTCGAGCCATCATTGGATTATGTCGTTGTTAAGATTCCAAGATGGGATTTGAAAAAATTCACCAGAGTTTCCACTTTACTATCTTCATCCATGAAATCTGTTGGTGAAGTCATGAGTATTGGTAGAACTTTTGAAGAAGCCATTCAAAAAGCTATTCGTTCTGTTGACTACCAAAACTTGGGTTACGGTAAAACCGAATCATCCATGTCTTTGGAAGACATTGATGCTGAATTACAAGCTCCATCTGACCAACGTTTGTTTGCTCTTGCTAATGCTATGTACTCTGGTTACTCCGTTGACAAATGTTGGAAACTAACCAACATTGACAAGTGGTTCTTGAACAAATTGGATGGTCTTATCAAATTCGCTAAACACTTAGAAGCCTTTGGTTCCAAAGAAAAATTGACTCCTCTTGTTATTCGTGAAGCCAAACAATTGGGTTTCGAAGATAGACAAATTGCTCAGTTTGTTGATTCTAATGAACTGGCTATCAGAAGATTAAGAAAAGAGTTCGGTATCATTCCATTTGTCAAACAAATCGATACTGTCGCTGCTGAATTCCCAGCTTTCACGAACTACTTATACATTACCTACAATGCTGACTCTCATGATGTTAACTTTGATGACCATGGTGTTATGGTTTTAGGTTCTGGTGTTTACCGTATTGGTTCATCTGTTGAATTCGATTGGTGTGCTGTCACTGCCGTTAGAACTTTGAGAGCTAATGGTTTGAAGACCATCATGATCAACTACAATCCTGAAACTGTCTCAACTGATTACGATGAAGCTGATAGATTATACTTCGAAACCATTAACTTGGAACGTATCTTGGATATCTATGAACTTGAACAATCTGCCGGTGTTATCATTTCCATGGGTGGTCAAACTTCCAACAACATTGCTCTACCATTACACAGAAACAATGTTAAGATTTTGGGTACTTCACCAGAGATGATTGATTCTGCTGAAAATCGTTACAAATTCTCCCGTATGTTGGATAACATCGGTGTTGATCAACCAGCCTGGAAAGAATTGACTTCCATTGATGAAGCTGAAGGTTTCGCCAATGATGTTGGTTATCCAGTCTTGGTTCGTCCTTCATATGTTTTGTCTGGTGCTGCCATGAACACCGTCTACTCCAAAGATGATTTAGCTTCTTACTTGGCTCAAGCTGTTGAAGTTTCTCGTGATTACCCAGTTGTCATCACCAAATATTTGGAGAATGCCAAAGAAATCGAAATGGATGCAGTTGCCAGAAATGGTGAATTGATCATGCACGTTGTTTCTGAACACGTTGAAAATGCCGGTGTTCACTCCGGTGATGCCACTTTGATTGTTCCACCTCAAGATTTGGACCCAGAAACTGTTCGTCGTATTGTCGTTGCTACTGCTAAGATTGGTAAAGCTTTGAACATCACTGGTCCATACAACATTCAATTCATTGCCAAAAACAATGAAATCAAGGTTATTGAATGTAACGTTCGTGCTTCACGTTCATTCCCATTCATCTCCAAGGTTGTAGGTACCAACATGATTGAAATGGCTACCAAAGTCATTATGGGTCTTCCAGTTGAACCATACCCAATCCAAAACTTACCAGAAGATTATTGTGCTGTTAAAGTCCCACAATTCTCTTTCTCACGTTTAGCCGGTGCTGATCCGATCTTGGGTGTTGAAATGGCTTCTACTGGTGAAGTTGCCACTTTTGGTCACAACAAATACGAAGCCTACTTGAAATCTTTGATTGCTACTGGTTTCCAATTACCAAAGAAAAACATCTTGTTGTCTATCGGTTCTTACAAAGAAAAGATCGAACTGTTACCATCTGTCAAGAAACTATATGAACTTGGTTACAACTTGTTCGCCACTGCTGGTACTGCTGATTTCATTCAAGAACATGATATTCCAGTTCAATACTTGGAAATCTTGAATGATGAAGATATCCAAAAATCTGAATACTCTTTGACTCAACATTTGGCCAACAACTTGATTGATCTATACATCAACTTGCCATCTGCCAACAGATTCCGTCGTCCAGCTAACTATGTTTCTAAAGGTTACTTAACTCGTCGTATGGCTGTTGATTACGCTGTTCCACTGGTTACCAATGTCAAATGTGCTAAGTTGCTGATTGAAGCCTTGTCACGTAACATTTCATTGACCATTTCAAACCGTGATGCTCAAACTTCCCACAACACAGTTTCCATCCCAGGTTTAGTCAATATTTCATCCTTTGTTCCATCTTATGAATCATCTGATGATTTTGAAGAAGTTACTAGAGCTTCATTGGTTTCTGGTTTCACTTATAACCAAGTCCTGCCAATTTCTGCTTCTGGTTTTGCTATCTCTGATTCCAAATCTTTGAACGAAGTTAGCTCTTCAGTTGCTGATTCTGCTTACACTGATTACAGTCTATCAATTGCTGCTACTAAAGGTAATGAATCACAAATTACTCAAGCTGGTCACAATGTCGCATCTTTGTTCTTATCCAGAAACGATTTTGCTCACACTAAATTCTCCCCAGAATCTACCTACTTGACTGCTATCCCAGAGACCAAACCAATCATCACTGATTCTCAAGGTAGTGATTTAGCTTCTGCTCTTTTGGCTGCCACCTTGAATGAGCGTTCTATCCATATCACTGGTGTTTCAAGCAAAGCTGATTTGAAACTGATCAAACTGGTCAAAACCAAATCTAGCTTGGTTACCTTCGATGTTGCCATCTACTCATTGTTCTTATCTCAAGAAGACTACCCAGGTGCTGAGTTCTTACCAACCAAATCTGATCAAGAGTTCCTATGGGAAAACCTACAATCAATTGATGCCTTCTCTATTGGTATTATTCCATCACTTTTGGCTAAATTCTTGGGTAAACCAGTTGTTGCCGGTCTAGGTATTTCTGATGCTTTGCCATTATTATTCAAAGCTGTTAACGATGGTCGTTTGACCATTAATGATATCATTGAAAAACTACACACCAAACCTGTTGAGATCTTCAAACTTCCAGAACAAGATTCTATCGTCGAACTTGATTTAGATCGTTCTCAATCAACCTTGCATTCATCTAAACTATTCTCACCATTCTCTGGTACATTGAAAGGTGGTGTTGAGCGTGTTCAATTCTATGGTCAAACCGTTACTTTAGAAGGTGAACTTGTCATCAGTCAAGCTCTAGGTGTTGATAACTCGCAATATAGAAAGAGAATGGCCTCAATTGTTGCTCCTCAAGAGCTTGCACAAAGTCCATCAACCACCAGAAGATCAAGATTCTCATTCTCTGCTGATAACCAACGTCCTATCATTGCCCCAATCTCCGAAGAGGAAATTGAAGCTACTGAAGGTGGTGTTAAAGGTACTGAACTAGTTTCATCAAGACCACCAAGAGAGTTGAGTCCACCAGGTGCTATTGCCTCTTTAATCCGTGGTAACAACCCATTCTTACGTCAAAACATCTTATCTGTTGAACAATTCAACCGTACTGATCTACATGTCTTGTTCGGTGTTGCCCAAGAAATGAGATTAGCTGTTGAAAGACGTGGTGTTCTTGATCTATTGAAAGGTCGTCTATTGACCACTGCTTTCTATGAACCATCTACCAGAACTGCTTCTTCATTCGATGCTGCTATGCAAAGATTAGGTGGTAGAACCATTGCCGTTCCAATTTCAGACTCTTCAGTCAAGAAAGGTGAAACTCTACAAGATACTATTAGAAGTTTAGCCAGTTATTCAGATGCTATTGTTGTTCGTCATCCGGATGAAGAAAGTGCTGATATCGCTGCTAAATACTCCCCAGTTCCAATTGTGAACGGAGGTAATGGTTCTCGTGAACACCCAACTCAAGCTTTCTTAGACTTGTTCACCATTCGTGAAGAATTGGGTACTGTGAACGGTATCACTGTTACATTCATGGGTGATTTGAAATACGGTCGTCCAGTTCATTCCCTATGTCACCTATTGAAACAATATCAAGTTCGTATCAACTTGGTTTCACCAAAGGAATTGAGACTACCAAGTGAGATCAGAGATGAATTAGCTGCTAAAGGTATGTTGGCTTATGAATCTGAGGAATTGACCAAAGATATCATTGCCAAGTCAGATATTCTATACTGTACCAGAATCCAACAAGAAAGATTTGCTGATCAAGCTGAATATGAAAGACTAAAAGATTCTTACATTGTTGATAACAAGATCTTATCTTATGCTAAGCAACACATGGCTGTTTTGCATCCATTACCTCGTGTCAATGAGATCCGTGAGGAAGTTGACTTTGACCAACGTGCTGCTTACTTCAGACAAATGAGATATGGTTTGTTTGTCCGTATGGCTTTGTTGGCTATGGTGATTGGTGTTGATTTCTAAATGTGTTGAAAATTTGGTGATTTACATCCTCTTTCTTATATTTCTTACTTGTTTTGTTCATAATGTTTGTCATTGGACAGTGACTGGAGACCACTTTCCTGTACAAAGAACAAAACACGTGTCATGGAGACAGTTAATTAATTCAATATCAAGAAGGTAGATCTTATGATCATCAGTTCTCAACGTGTGTTGTTCATATTTCCAAAAAAAAAAATCTTTGTTTTGTCCATAATTGTTTAGAGATTTTTGTTATTTTATTTTGTCATGAGTTTAGAAAGGAATATGTTGAGATAGCTGACAGTAGTATACACCGAAACAAAAGACCATCGCTTAATTCACTTTCCGTTTACGTCGTTTGCGTGTTGCATACGTTCGTTGCGTTCAGTTTGTGTGTGTGTTTTTGTTCAGTGTATACGTTTGGTTCAATTTATATGCATTTATTCATGATAGAGATCGTGTTCATCTACATATAAGGCTTATAATAATACAAATTTAGCTGTCTATTACAGTCTTATCAATCGACTCAGTTTACTGAAACAATTGGTCCTGATCACCATTACCTTGCTCATTATTGGTATGACCATCCTCGCTAACTCCGTTGGCTTGTATCAAAGCTCTGGCTATTTCTATCTCTTCACCATTCGTTCCCACGTTCTCACCAACTTGATGATGATGGTGGTGGTGATGATGATGATGACCATCCAAGTTCATGTTCGAATGTAAATGGTCTTGAGATTGTTGAGTAGTGTGTTGTCGATATTGTTGTTGCACCTGTTCTTGAACATGCTGCTCGTATTGACGTTGGTCGTATTCTCCGTGATCATCAAACGCTGAAACTTCAGGATCAACAGGTATATCGTTGTCATTATCGTTAGACTGTTGATTGTCATGTTGTTCAGGCTGATCTAGTTGTGTGTATGTTTCATAATCACCTACTATTCTTTGGTTTTGAGTATCTTGTGGTTTTGATCTTTGTCGTTGTTGCTGTTGCTGTTGATCCCTCTGTAATTGCTGGTCTCTTTGTTCTTGTTGTTCTTGTTGTTGTGATCTTCTCTGAGCAGCCTCAACAGCAGCTAATAGGCTTGAAGGATCATCGATATTCTGGAAATCGGACGACTGTAAGAGACTTGTATCGGAAGATCTGTGTAGATGTTGACTCAGTGTATCAAGATCGTTTGGAGTTTCAAGATCAATCTCACTTGTACCGCTATCATCAACCTTTCCTAAATCACTGTGGCTGTGCGTCTGATGAACACTTTGTTTTCTTTTTGTGAGGTTGTGGGTGAGAGCTTTCGATGTATCTCTGCATTCAGTACAGTTCCTTAGAGCCTGTGCAACAGTGTCTTTGATTCTAGACCAATGATATTGTTCTGTGACTAGAGTTGTAGTTTTATTGATACCACCATGATGTAGATTGTGATACTCAGTACAGATCTCCAATTGTCTTATCGGATCACTGACAACTTCTCTTCCCCTTAGTGTTAGTTTCCCATCAACGATCTTATAATGTGAAGCAGATGATCTTAATCTTGATTTTTCTTGACGATCAACCAATGGAGGATAACGACCAGTTTCAAGGTAGTATCTGATCTTGTCGAATCTGTAAGTTCCCTGATTAGCAGCACTGTCTGTGCCTTGTGGATGTACCAGCTCTTTACCATATATCAGTGCATCAACGGCATTATCATGGTCTTTCAAGATACCAGCAGCTTTTATCTTACCAACTCGTTTGAAGTTCAAAGATTCAAATATTCTTCTGGCACCAACGTTTGTCTCAAAGATCAAATTGAACACAGATGAAGTGTATCCCAGTTTGGGAGCCCAGTCTAAATAACACTCTACTAGAGTCTTACCTATACCTTTACCTCTAATACCAGCATTGACTAAGAATCCACCGGTACAGATATGAGAAGATCTTCCAGGAAAGTTAGCCTTGATGAAGAAGCTCCCTAGACATTCTTTCTCCCATGATCTCTGATGGTCTAGCTGAGGATCATCCCCGAGCACCATCACAGCAGCGAACGAGCCGAACCAGTAACTCTTGAACTCTTCGATGTCCAGCGTGTCGAAAAACGGGAAGGTATCACCACGCTCGATCTCCATATTGAACTCGTCCGCAAGGAACGCCAGCAGACCAGGCGGAAGCAGCTGTGGGTTGTGAATAGGATATATTGTCGCCGTGGTCTCTCCATCTTTCAGAAGCACCGTGTATGGAGGGAGAAGCACTGGGAAGTGTGAATGTGGTGTGTGGGACGAGTGGGAAGGCGCATGTGTTGTAGCAGCAGCAGCAGCGGCAGCAGCGGCAGCAGCAACCTCCGAAGCTGCGACGGCATGTGCCGCGTCTCTGAAATCGGCAGAGCTGAACCGGTTGAACATCAGTTTTCTGAGCCGCCGTGTAAAGTTTGTTTTGCTATGTTTTGTTTGTTTGTTGTTGATGTTTTTTTGGTTTTCGTACTGAAAATTTGGTGTGTTAAATTTACGCGTGTAAAATTTTGATTTGAGAATTAGTTGATTTTTTTATTATGTCAGCATTATGTAAGTATCTAGTGACTCTTCTATACCTTTTCTATACAAGGTGTTTACCGAAGACTATGGCATCGATCTTCTTGTCCTGGCCCTTGAGGATTCCTGCTTGTGGGACTCTTCCGATTCTTTCAAATCCTAGTGAGTCCCATATCTTGGCACTGGCAACGTTTGACTCGTAGACCAAGTTGAAGACAGAGTAAGTGTATCCCAAGATTGGTGCCCATTCCAGATAGCTTGCACCAAGAGCTTTCCCAATACCCAGTCCTCTCTTCAAAGGATTCACCAGGAACCCAGCATTGCAAATGTGTGAGGAACGGCCAATGTAGTTTGGCTTGATGTAGTATGAACCAAGCCATAGTTCATCCCAATCAGTCTCCTCTGTGAGCTCTGGAGACTCACCTTTCAACAACAAAGAGTGGAAGGCACCAAACCAGTAATCCGTGAAGTCTTTCTTTGTTTGTTCATGAAGGTGTGGATATGTGTCACCTTTGACGACCTCTTTGTTGAATTGCTGGTATAAGTATTCAATCAATGAAGCAGGGTATGACTCAGTCTGATCAGGATAGATTGGGTACAATGTACCAACTGACCCATCTTTGAGTGTTAGCACTTTTCTTTCTGTGATGACACCATTGGCCTTTACGATCTCTGGACCACTCAAAACACCCATTTTGTTGTATGTTTACTGTTAACAAATGTTGGCCTATCAAAGAATATGATGATGAAGTGAATTGATGATCATGATGATTCATAATCTCGAGGGTCTTTATTGATGTCCAAAAGCGGTAATTATCGGCGCTCGCGCGGAATTACGGAATTACTTCTACTTTCGTTAAGGAAGCCCGGGTAACCATCAAATGACAGATAATGTGGCAGATATCCATCAATATTAAAGAGATAATCAAGCTGACAAACTCGTATGAGTACATTCTCTCTATCCAAGTAAACATGGTTCTTGTCGCTGCTGGACAGCTATCTTCTTCTTCTTCGCTAACCAGAAACGGACAATTGGTGCTCAAATTGATTGAGAAGGCGGTGGAACGCAAAGTTCGAGTGTTATTCTTGCCAGAAGCTAGCGATTACATTGCCAAATCACAGGAGTTCAGTGCAAAGATTGTGAGATCGGTTGAAGAGTCACCATTCGTCACTACTATCCAGTCGAAGCTGAAAGATCTATATTCCAATGGAATTGAGCTAGACGTCAATGTTGGTATACATGAACCATCACCAACTAATCCAGCAAAAGTGTTGAATACTTCGATATATCTGAACTCGCAGGGAGAGATCATTCAAAGATATCAAAAGATTCACCTGTTTGATGTCAAAGTGAGCAATAATGCTCCAATCATGAAAGAATCCAATGGTGTTGAGCCTGGTAACTCGATTTTACCCCCATTTAAAACACCAGCAGGACAAGTTGGTCTAGCCATCTGTTATGATATTAGATTTCCTGAACTAGCACTGAAATTACGAACATTGGGAGCTGATATCATCACTTTTCCTAGTGCCTTCACTCTCAGAACAGGTGCTGCCCATTGGCATTTGTTAGGTAGAGCCAGGGCAATCGATACACAGACGTATGTTATAATGGCAGCTCAGACTGGGGGACATCACACCATTTCCGACGAAGACATCGCTAATGGTGTTGATGAAGCCGAGGGTAAAGCAACACGGTTCAGTTATGGCCACTCAATCATTATTGATCCGTGGGGGACCGTTGTTAGTGAAGCCAGTGATGTTGATGTTCAAGGTATCCAATTGGCCATTGCTGATATTGATCTAGAACTTGTACAAAAAATCAGGACCTCCATGCCTTTATGGGATCAAAGAAGACCTGACACATACTGAATACAGATAACAATACACACACAAGACAACTAAGATTATAAACTATGTCACACAGATGATTGCGTAAGCACCTTCAGCTCGGTTAATTAATTAATTGTGTATTAATGTAATTATGGGTAACAGCAAGAAACAATAATCAATTGTATCCGCTTTAAACGATCATAAATATAAAACTTATTAAAAGATGTCCATGTTCAGAACACTCCAGAATAATCCAGGTACAGTCTCGCTGTTCACTTCAGCAAAGTCTCTTTCAAAGACTCTTCTCACAACACTTCAGAACAACGCCGTTTCACACAACCCAACTGAACCTACTATCACAAAGACACTATGGAACAAGATAGTCTCCGGTGGTGGTAATGAACACTCACATAACCAACTTTACAACATCGAAGCAGTTCCACAGTCTCAATTACCAACCTTTGATCAGATAAGACTGATCAAATCATTCGCTTTAGAAAGTAAAGCCAATCTGACAGTGTTTCAACAGACGTTTCCTCAGTTCGTTCAAGAGAATAAACAGATCACTAATTACCCAATCGATGAACAAGATTATGCAAACCTTGTTGAAACTGACAAATCTTGGTTCAAACCTCCATTAGTGGTTGATTGGGATCATCAAGCATTAGCAAATGATGGCGAAACTCTACAACAATTGTTAGCTAAATATTACCTTCATTGAAAGGAACAAACGGTGGAAAACAATAAATATTATGATTATCCTTAATAACCCATTCTCTTAACGACGTAGCTTTGTGCCAATACACCCACTGTCAATGCTAAACCATCATCGATCCATTCTTTGACCCATTCGGAAGGATCAACCTCTTCAGAGTCTGATTCTTCTTTAGTTGTTGTGTCTTTGGTTTCATCATCACCTTCTAACCATTGGACCCATTTAATAGGGAATGGTTGAGATCTTGATACAATGGTGATATCATGGGTGGTATCTTTCAAAATGATGGTGAAATTAAATGAAGTGTCAGAATTTTGATCAATTGTTTCGATTTCTGATTCTGATTCGTTGGATTTGTGTGATGTTTGTTTGATAGGTAGGATGGAGATGAAGATGTTTGAGAGTGGATCGTCTTGTTGTTTGCTTTCATCTTTCACTTCTTGGTCTTTTGTAATTGATTGAATTGAACTTTCCAAGTTGACATAGGCTAATTTCTCACCATCGATTAATTTCCCTTCAAAAAGGTTAAATTTCTTATGGTTTTCAATTTGTGCATTTGCAGTGTTTTGTTTTATCACTTTGATGTTGATGTTACCTTGAACTTGTCTTAAAACTTTCTTAAAATTGGATGAAATAATCTCGTTCAAGTTCTGGAAGTTGATTAGATCATGAATCACATAGATTGTTAGCACTTCATCAATATGGTTTAATGAGTGTAAGACATTGGATAAGTTTGTACTCAGAACCTTTAGTGGATCTTTTCCAACGACATTCTTGGAAGAATCGATGAATTTCTTAGCCTGATTGTCAAGGTTTAATGACTTAATTTTAGATTCAAGTTCTTCAATCTGTGCAAATTTAGTAGCTTCTTCACCAGCTTTATTTGTGATTGTCACGGCATTATTCCAGAACGAGTTGACTGTTTGGGAACCGCTCGAAGACCACCAGTTAGATATTGATGTGATTGGATCAACAAAGTCTTCTTCATCTTCTGCTGTTTTCTCTTGATCAATTTCAATATCGTCCAATTTCTCCTCAGTCTTCTTTTCCTCTGATCCAACATTGGTATCTTTGACTTCTTCTTTAACAACAACATCTTTCTTCACATCTTTTTTCTTGATATCAGATTTTTCTAACTCATCCAAGAACTCGAGGATATCGCTATCATTCCCATCTTTGACGTTTCTATTAGCTTTTGCCTTGAAAGCACCACCATTGTCACCTGGTTTTTTGGTGTTTTCAGGAAGTGAGTTCAGGAATTCGAGAACGTCTTCAGCTTCAGTTGACTTCTTCGGAGTTGATGTCATTTCTTCTTTTTAGTCTTTATAGTGTTGTTGTTATTGTTATTTCTTTTAATGTGTATCAATATTTAGACGTGATCACTAAATTATTGAGCAGGTGGTGTTTGGGTGTGTCACTAAATGTGACACGCTCTCTAGGCGGAACACCCACTAGACCTACAGGTATTAGCGACACACCCAGACATCCCACGAACAATAGTAAGTAGTTGTATGTACAACCAATATAAGCAATTGTCAATAATTAAAGAAGTACACACTGGTTATATCATATATATAGTAGCCACACGCTGGAGATTAAATAGCAAACCCAAAAAAAGAAAAAGAACCCAAATTAAGGTATTAAAGTATGAAAGCAATATTGTTAATGAGAGAGATAAGAGATTTAAGCACCAACAGAGATCTCACCGTTAACGGTAGAAGGGGTGACTTCAACGGAGGAGATGGAAGCAGCACTGTTTCCATTGTTGATGCCGTTGACACCGGTAGAAATGGCCGAAGTCACTTCAGCAACGACAGGATTATCAACGACTTGTCTCTTAAAAGTGGTTGTAAATTTGTTTGTGATTTCAGTAGCTAGTTCATTTGAAGTAGAAGCGATGGCTTTAATGGAATTGTTCGAGTTTTTAGTGAATTCATCGTTGTAGACTTTTTGAACATGTGTTTGAACTTTAAAAGGGAACGCTTTCAATTTAGCAAATATCTCATATGAAATCTTTGTGAATTTATTGACTTCACTGGTTAAAGTCTCTGATGTATCATGAGAAAGCGTCTCTGCAGTTTTAACCACACTTGAAAGTTTAGCGTTGACGTATTTCAATATAGCAGTTGCGTATTCCACTGATTTAGTGTAAACAACAGTAGATTTAACATATTTAACACTTGAAGCATAAATGTTCTGGATGGTTAAATCAGACAAGTGTAAAGATTGTAATAAAGGAACCCAATAATCAACACCTTTAACGAACCCATATTCAACAATCAAAGTTTCAACGTAGTCCGATGATTTGGTAATGAAAGGTAGATAAGTGTCACTAACATCTTTGGCCTGATTAATAAGGCTTAAACCTAGTATGACAACTGTGTTAATCAAGCTGAAAGATAGTGTAAATTGAGCAATTTCGTTTAAAATTGGATAGGTTTTGTGCAAATGCTTCAATAGAGGAGATTTTGCCAAAGTGGCATCGATAATTTGAGATGTTGAAGGCTTGGACATTGTTTTTGTTATGGTTTTTCTGTCTTTAAACTGGTATGTTGCTATTTAAAGATGAATAATAAATTAAATTTATATCCCTTAATTTGCATAAGAAGTCACGTGATTAATGATAGATAGATAAATAAAAAACAGAAAGATCGACTACAGCCAATTAGCTTAATTTATCTGACACCAATCAATGAAAAGTGTATTAAAAAGCAAGTAGTTGTAGGTGATTTAGTGAGGGGGTGTGATATTTAAGGAATAATGTGTGTTCAGGATTGTTTACACTCGGCAGGTTGTTTCTTCTCACCGCCTTCTTCGTCGTCGTCTTCATCTTCATCGTCGTCATCTTCATCTCCATCTTCATCATCATCATCATCTTCTTCATCCTCATCTTCATCGTCTTCATCATCAAAGTCCTCATCATCGAATTCATCTCCTTCGTACTCAATCGCACTACCGGTGAACCAATCGATAGCTCTTGGAATCAACTTATCTTTGATCTCTTCACCCAATTGGTAATCAAAGGCTAATCTTTGTTCCAATTCTTCAGCTAATTCATCGAAATCTTCTTGTTCATCTTCATCTCTATCTTGTTGTTCATCAGCTCTTGGTGGATCAAAGAAATTGAAAAAAGAATCAACAGGAGTTGCTTTTTCAATGGTTCTTGTTTGTTGAGTGGTTTTATTTCTTTGTTTTCTTCTTTCAATGGAAATTGTAGCGTTTCTCTTTGTTGAACTCCATTCAATTGTAGAACCTTCAGCATGATCATAGATAAAATCACCAGAATAACCAAGTTCTTCTTGATAATAATATGTTTTGATCAATTCTTTGTTCTTGAAGTATGGGTTTTCAGCAAATTCAAACACCAATTGGAAACCTGGTTTTTCCAAGTATTGTAATTTGATGTTTGTTAAGAAACTTAAAACTTCTTGATCTCTTTCAGTGATGATATTGGCAACTTGTGATAAGTTTTCAAGAGCAGTCAACCAGAAATCTGGAATTCCTTTAACTTCTTCTTCTTCTTCTTGTTCTTCTTCTTCTTCTTCATCACCTTCTTCTTTCACTTCTTCTATCTTTGATTCTTCTTCATCATCTTCGTCATCTTCAGCACCTAAAGATTTCTCAATTTCTTTACCTTTAGCCACTTCTTCTTCTGATGGTTCCAAATCACCACTGATAATTTGTTTTCTCTTTTGATGGATTGGTTCATATTTAGTCAAGAATTTTCTTTCCAATTCAAATAATTCTCTTTGAAATTCATTTTCAACAGTTTGTAATTCAGTTTGAACTGATTTTAAGGAATAAATTCTATTTTTGACAGCTTTTGGCAAGTTATCAATGTAACTTGATTTAGTACCGACCAATGATCCTAATCTACCTTCGATCATGGATATAAAAGCAGGGTTTGAAGCCAATTTTTGTCTTAGTTCAGATTCATCATCTTCCTTTATAGTATTTGGAAGGGTTGAAGCCAACGGATTGGACTTCAAGTACGAGTTGGTGACGGAGGCAGGTGTGTTCTGAGGCGTTGGGGCCGAAGCCAGTGAGTTGACCTTGGACTTGATTGGTTGTTGCGGCATTTCAAGATACTTCAAAAGAGACGATGATCAACAGTGATTATTCTTCTTCAAAGTGATTTGAAAATGAGGTTATAAATATTCCAACATTAATCAATTTTATAAAATTAATTATCTCGGACACGCTTTTCCAATATAATTTGCAAAATTTTAGGGCGCGGCACGTGACTTGGTGGCAATTATTTAATATATAAAAAACAATCACGTGATCTATCTATATATTTCATTTCCGCGAAAAAGAGTGGTATTAAACTAATTGTAAAATTCAGGAGAATTCTAAGCGCAAATGAGACATAGCCCCACCATCTATTTTAACTGATTATTATAATACTAACTCGTCAGGGAAAGTAAATGAAACACCGATCACCCAGAGCCAACTCCCTCCTGTCTAATGCGCATTCCGTGTTAACCATCTCCTCGCTGCCAAAGCTATTGCTGGCATACCCTATTTCGTTGTTACAACAACGTGGTGATGAACCTATAGTCAAATCCCATACCGCACTAACCACTAAACAATATTGGACTTACCTTGTCATCTCTGCCGTGCTTGTTCTTCTCGGTGGTGTCTTTGCCGGTCTAACTTTAGGTCTGATGGGTCAAGATGAGGTTTATTTGAAAGTGATTAGTTCTTCTGGTGATGCTACTGAACGTAAAAATGCTAAAAAAGTGTTACAATTAATTGATAGAGGTAAACATTGGGTCCTTGTCACTTTGTTATTATCGAACGTTATTACCAATGAAACTTTACCAATTGTCCTTGATCGTGTCTTGGGTGGTGGATGGCCTGCTGTTGTTAGTTCCACCGCTTCTATTGTTGTGTTTGGTGAAGTCATTCCTCAATCATTATGTGTCCGTTATGGTTTACAAATTGGTTCTTTTTTCACTCCATTTGTATTGGCATTGATGTATATGATGTATCCTATTGCTTATCCAATTGCTCTTTTATTGGATAAGATTTTAGGTGAAGATCATGGTACTATGTATAAAAAATCTGGTTTGAAAACTTTAGTTACACTTCATAGAACTATGGGTGTTGAAAGATTAAACAATGATGAAGTTACTATCATCAGTGCTGTTCTTGATTTAAAAGAAAAAAGAGTTCGTGAAATCATGACACCTATTCAAAATGTTTATACAATGGCATCTGATAGAATTTTAGATGAAAAAACAGTTGAAGAGATTTTCAATTCTGGATTTTCAAGAATACCTATTCATTTACCTGAAGAACCAACTAATTTCATTGGTATGTTATTAGTTCGTGTTTTGATTTCTTATGATCCTGAAGATTCTTTACCTGTTAGTTCATTCCCATTAGCAACTTTACCTGAAACTCCACCAGAGACTTCATGTTTAAATATATTAAATTATTTTCAAGAAGGTAAATCTCATATGGTTATTGTTAGTGAAAATCCTGGTGATTCTGTTGGAACTATTGGTGTTTTAACTTTGGAAGATGTTATTGAAGAATTGATTGGTGAAGAAATTGTTGATGAATCTGATGTTTTTGTTGATATTCATAAAGCTATTAAAAGAGATCAACCAGGTCCATTATCCAAAAGACATTTAACACAATATCTTCATTCTTTATACACCACATCAAATAGAAACTCTTTGGAGACACGTGTTGCAAGTAATATCAATGATGAAACTATTCAATTTAAACCTTCAAATTTAGCTTCTGATCCATTAGAAACAAATAAAACATTTGTGACGATTAAAAAACAACCACAACCTAAAAGAGTTTCACAATTCAACTATCATGATGATGAACCAGGTCCTCAACGTCTTGAAGTACCACTTTCAATGGAACGTAATGGTCATCAACATTCAACTAATGGATCATCATCATCACCAAGAGCTGATTCTCCAAAATATGGATCTAATGATCAAAGAGCTGCTAAATCCATCTCACATTATAAGAAGTTCTTAATACCGACATCTAATAGGGATTCTACTGATTTGTCAGAGTATGATCGTGAAGCTCGTGAACAGAATGAATCTGGTGGTCCAATCAGTACTGAGCATCACAGTTTTAGAACTGGTGGTATCATTGAAAGTGTTGTTAATCATCAAGGTGTGTCCAAGACAATCATTGAGGCCGCACACGATTACGACGAGGACAATTTTGATCATAATCATAGTGATGAAACAAGTGGCTTGATTATACACCATTAAATAAGCTCTTTCTAGATTTTATATATATAAGTTTGAACATTTTGTATGGATGTGTGATGTAGTTACTATGGTTACAACTTTACTCATTACCAAATGACTCTTGAAATTCGCGAAAAAAAGGAAAAAGGAAAAATTGGGAAAAACCAGAAGGAATTGTAGGAATTGTTGAGAAACAAGTCAAAACAAATCATTAATTTACTCTCAAACTGGTTGTTGTTTGTTGTTTTCTTGATATCATTATCAAATTGTACTCAATTCCGAGTACATTGTGCTTTTTATCCCGTTCAATTATTGAAAATATCTTTCCACCAACAGTTTTTTTACAAACACCAACAGCTCTATAAAAGCTATATTAGCTATATAAACAGCAACAATGCCATCTGAAAATAGTGACGCTCCAGACTTGACTCATCTTAAAATATCCGATGGCAGACCGGTAGTTCCACACAGATCACACTCACAATCGTCGCTGGCTTCGACGAGTTCTGTACAGAATGACACTAAGAAACATAGCATATTAAAGTCCTTCTTTGGTGGGAGCTCCAATAAAGAGAAGGATTTAAACAAATTAACACCTAAAACTTCAAAATCATCCATGTTCTCAAGCAAACCAACATCAAGATCACCTTCTTTAGTCAATCATTCCAGTCCGGATCATTACCATCATCATCATCATCAGCAGCAGCAACAGCAACATACCCCAATACCTCATCATCATTATCAACCCCATCAAAATCATAATAATGGGTCTCAACAGAGTCTACAAGATTCTGTAAAGACTCCAAACAAGTTGAAAAGATTCTATAAGAAATTTGGAAGTCATAAATCTGAAAAGAAACAAATTATAACCCCTTCAACGGATCATTCGGTTAATTCAACAACAACAACAACAACACCAGGTTCTCCTTCAGGTAAAATTCAACAATCAGATCAAAAAGGTTCCACTACATCGATTGTTAATCATGCTGCAGGTGCTAAATCCTCGATATCTAAATTTTTAAATACTTTAAGTCCATCACAATCAAGATCAAATTCAAGTAATAATTCAAAATTATTATTTGGTACTGATTCTGCATCTGAATTAATTGAAAAATATGGAATACCAGGAAAGATCTTGGGAGAAGGTGCTGGTGGTTCAGTTAGTGTTGTTAAAAGAAGTGATGGGAAATTATATGCAGTTAAAAAATTTAGACCAAAAAATGATCGAGAAACTGAAAGTGATTATTCCAAGAAAGTTACAAGTGAATTTTGTATTGGATCAACTTTACATCATCAAAATGTTATTGAAACATTAGATATGTTACAAGAAGGTTTAAATTTTCTTGTTGTTATGGAATATGCACCATATGATTTTTTCACAATAGTTATGAGTGGATTAATGACAAAACATGAAATATTTTGTTGTTTTAAACAAATTACAAATGGTACATCATATTTACATTCAATGGGGTTAGCACATCGAGATTTAAAATTAGATAATTGTGTTGTTTCATCATTTGGTATTATAAAATTAATTGATTTTGGATCAGCTGTTGTTTTTAAATATCCATATGAAAATGAAATTGTTAAAGCCAAAGGAGTTGTTGGATCAGATCCATATCTTGCACCAGAAGTATTAATTGAAAGATATTATGATCCAAGACCTTTAGATATTTGGTCAATTGCAATAATGTTTTGTTGTATGAGTCTTAGAAGATTCCCATGGAAAGCACCAAAACAAACTGATAATTCATTTAAATTATTTTCAACAAAACCTGATGATTCAAATTCTGAAATTAAATCAAAATCAAAAGGACCAAATAGATTATTAAGATTATTATCACATGCTTCAAGAGAACTTATTAGTGGGATGTTAGAACTTGATCCATTAAAAAGAATTACAATGGAACAAGTTTTAAATAATGATTGGTTTAAATCAATTGAATGTTGTAAAGCAAATGAAGAAACTGGTCAATTAATTAAATGTCCTGAATCTCATAAACATCATCTTGTTACTGAAGATGAATTAACACAATTACAAAAAAAGAAAGAACAAGAAAAGAATAATGAAGTTAAACAAGAAGTTGCACCATCTGTTAAAGTTGAAGGTTAACTATAGCCACATATATAACCACATATACATGCACACACACACACACAAACACACAAACACACACACACACACACACACAAACAAACAAACGTTATGAAATGAAAAGGAAGAACAAGACATATGGGAAAGGGAAACGGATTAAATGCAACTTCAATATCATAAGTTATTTTATCTATTAATATAAATTATTATCATATATTAATGTATCATATATTAATGTATATGTAAGTGATTGTTAATGTAACTGATATGTAACTGATATGTGATTATGGCCAACCATGATCAAATAACATTGAAACCGATTCACCATTATGAATTCTTCTAATAGCTTCACCAAAGATTCTACTAACATCCAAGACTTGTAATTTATCACCCAATTGTTTTAAATGATCATCTTGTGGAGTTGAATTTGTCACGATTAATTTATCAATATTTGAATCATTAATTCTTTTTATAGCATCACCACTGAAAATAGCATGAGTTATTAAAGCATAAACTTTTAAAGCACCTTGATCTTTTAATAATTTAGCAGCTCTTGTTATTGTATATGAAGTATCAACAAGATCATCAATTAAGATACATTCTTTATCTTTAACATCCCCAACAAGCATAGTTGTTGCATATTTTAAATTTTTATCATTAGTTGATGATGATGATGATAAATTTAATGAATTTAATGAATTTAATTCATCATTAATTTTTTGTTGTTGTGGATGTAATCTTCTTTCTTTATGAATCAAGGCAAAGGACATTTGTAAAGCATCAGCTATTGCAGTTGCTCTTTTAGCACCACCAGCATCAGGAGACACTATGATAGCATCTTGATAATTTTTAAAATTAGTTGAAATATAATGTTGAATAATTGGTTTTGAATATAAATTATCAACAGGAATATCGAAAAACCCTTGAAATTGAGCATCATGTAAATCCATGGTGATGATATGATCTGCACCTGCTGAAGTTAATAAATTAGCAACAAGAGTACCTGATTGAGCAACCCATTGTTTATAACCAAACGAATTTTTTTAATTGGTGAAGATTCTAAATCATTAAACAATGGAATTTTTGAAGGAGTTGAAGAAGTTTGATCATATAAAGAAGGGTTTATTGATGAATTTGATCTTGGAGTTGGAGGAACACTATCGAAATTTTTTAAATTTGATAATAATGGAGCACCTTTTTTAGTATATGGAACATCAGGTTGTCTTGAATAAGGGAATAAAGGTAAAACAGCAGTGACTTTTTTAGCAGATGCTGTTTTACAAGCCGATAAGATGATTAATAATTCGATGAAATTATCATTAACATGACCACAACCAGTTTGTACCACATAAACATCTTTTTCACGAACACTTTCATTAACACTTATTGAAGTTTCACCATTACTAAATTTACCTAATTTAATTTTACCTTTATCTAAAGATAAATTTGAACATATCTTGTCAGTTATTTCTGGATGTGAAGAACCTGAGAAGACCACTATATCATGGACCATTTCATTAGTTTATATATCTGCTTATTATATATTAGTATATTAGTATAAGTGATATAATGTGATGTGATAATCTAATATATTTATATAATTTTATATTTTTCATAAAAAATTCGTTAATCCGTTCCTTCGGCACACATTAGATGTATTATATTACATTAATTTAGTATATTACATACATTAGCATATTAGTATATTAGTCATGATTGAATGATTAATATATATAATATAATGTAATACACTAATATATACTAATATACACTAATATATACTAATACTATATACTAATTCTATATACTAATGTAATGTATCTAATACAGCTAATGTATGTAATACTAATGACACTCTCAAATGACAGATTTATAAAACAAAGCAAAACATCAGCTTAATATACACATTCATTATACACATATCTAATATATAAATATAAATATACGGTTAGTATATTTATATATATAATTAGCTGATATAGCTGATAGCTGATATATATTAGTCTGATATATAGCTGATATATATATATATCTGATATGACACACATACTACTTGGATGTGTTATTGGAGTGTTGTCTAGTGCCATTCAATCTATTGGACTTACATTACAAAGGAAATCTCATGTTTTAGAAGAATTTAAACATTTAAATGAATTAGATTATGAATATAAACAACCTTTTAAAAGACCATTATGGAGAATTGGTTTTACATTATTCTTAATTTCAAATTTATTAGGATCTTCTATACAAATAACAACATTACCTTTAATCATTCTAAGTCCATTACAAGCAATTGGATTAGTTTTCAATACAATTTGTTCAACTTTGATATTAAATGAAATCTTCACAATATTTTCATTAATTGGTACAATTTCTGTTTCAATTGGTGCTTTAATCATTGCAATGTTTGGTAAAATTAATGAACCAAATCATTCATTAAAAGAATTATTACTATTAATTAAACAAATTGATTTTATCATTTGGTGTTGTTTAACTAATTTATTGATCTTGGTGATAATTATATCGATTAAACATCTAAGAGATTCACATAAAGGTTATTCATATGGTGTTATAAGTGGGATATTATCAGCTCATTCTTTATTATTAGCTAAATTAACAGTGGAAATCATCTTGAATTCATATTTAAATTCAAATTTAGATAATTTTAAGAATTTTCAAAGTTGGTTGATCATTTCAAGTTTTTTCATTTTGGCAATTGTTCAACTCATATGTTTAAACAAAGGTTTAACTTTTATATCAACTTCAATACTTTATCCTTTAATTTTTTGCATTTATAACATTATAAACATTATAAATGGATTGATTTTTTATAATCAATTTAATAGTTTAACAATGATTCAGATTATGATGATAATGATTGGAACTATATTGGTATTATTAGGTGTTTTTGCATTAAGTTGGAGATTAGATACAACAGTTACATCATCATCATCAGTTACAAAAGATTATACAGAAAGATCATTATTAATATCGCCCATATTAGCTGATGATCAAGATCAAGATGATGAAGGTTATATATCTTTCAATGAGCCTGAAAATGCTCATAATAAGAATGATCAATTGGATGATACAGATTTAGATATAGGAATAACACCTTTCAAATATGGAACTATACTTGATGGAGATTCAAAAGTTAAAAGATATTCATTATCACCATCATCAAATTTAAAAACAAAAAGAAGAACAAGTAGAGTTTTATCTTATGAACAAAATGAACTTTTGAATCAATTGAAGGAATTAGAGCATTGACATATTACATTAACATATTCTAATGAACAATATATGTATATGTATATATGTATATGTATATGATTGATGTATGTATCATTATATAATGATGTGAAAATGTAATGAAAAACATAATTTCAATAAAAACATATAAACATATAAACATATAAGAAAGTGTATAAAATGTCACTATTGAATACGATACAGAGGAATAGAGCCATTCAATCAATTATAACCATCTTAACTCTTTCCATTATCTGTTTCACATTCTTTAAATCTGAATCACAACTAAATAATACACAAAATGTATTAACAAATGAAGAAATTAATGATATTTTATCTGGAGATTCATCAAAAGGTTCAGATATAGAACGTGTTCCAATGAATAACATGATTTTAAACAAACCATTCTTGGAAACTGGTCTTAAATCAAATAATTGGAAAGTCTCTGGTGATACATTAATTAAAAACTGGGAATATGTTCGATTAACTAATGAAAAGAAAGATCAATCAAGTTTAATATTTAATCAAAATGGATTTAATGATGATGGTTTTGAAATTTTAATGAATTTCAGTATTCATGGTTCTTCAAAGATTAATCAATTGAAAGGTGATGGGTTTGCAATGTTTTTAACTGATAAACCATTGGATTTAGGTCCTGTCTTTGGTGCTGAAGATCAATTTAATGGGATTGGTTTATTCTTTGATACTTATCGTAATTCAAGAAAAGGTCCAGTTTTCCCATATATTTCATTAATGAATGGTGATGGTCAAACTTCATATGATAAAGATAATGATGGTAAAAAAAATGAATTGAGTGGTTGTACTGCAAGAAGTTTATATAATACTAAACAAGGTTATATCATTGCAAGATTAGTTATTACTGTTGAAGATGGTTATTTATCATTAGATTATAATTATAATGGTGATTGGACAAATTGTTTCTCTTTAAAAGATGTCCATTTGCAAATGAAAGATTTTGGGAATTGGTGCAGCAACTGGTGATTTAGTTGAAATTGTTGATCTTTTTAACGTTGAATTATTTAAATTAAAACAATTTGGTGAAACTATCAAATCTTGGAATGATTTTGTTGAACACATTGATGACCTGTTGTTCAAGAAGAAGAGGATAAAGGAAGAAGAATTCGTAAACCAAGAAATTCCAGACAAAGAGCTAGAATTACAAGCTAAATTAAGAAATAAAGCACAAAGAACTTTAAAATTCAATTCAAATAAGAGAAAAGATACTGAAACTGATGAATTGGGGTTTTTCAAGACACTTTGGTGGTTAATCAAGACTTTCATCATGATTTTAATCATATCAACTATAATTTATATCATTTTCACAATATATCGTGTGAAGAAGAAAACTTGGAGATCACAAAGAAAGACTACAGGATTATTAGATTAACACTTGTATATATATATATATATATATATATATATATAGATTAAAAAATGTATATATGTGAATATAGGTCACCTCTTGAATCCTGTAGTTCAATTTTTCCATTAATTGAAGAAATTTTCTTAACATTCAAAGCAAGACCCCAAGTTTCAACATTAATATCATAAAATTTTAATATCTTAGAATCAGATAATGATTTTTTTTCAATATATATGAAATCTCTATTAATTAAAGTCTTTTTCAATTGTTTATCAGTTGATAAAACTTGAATCAATATTAATATCTTAGTCAATGGTGGTTTATTCAAATTATTCAATTGTGTTGATCTTTTGATAGCAAAATCAAATAAATCATCAATGATTCCAGATTTATAATAAGCTTTTCTAATACCAACACCTGTTATTTTAGTTATAAAAGTATCCTTCTCTGATATAGATGGTTCTAAAGTGATTATAGCAATAGGACTATCTCTATAAACAACAATATTAGAATTCTCACCTTTAGAAAGTACTTTTTTATCATTTGTTGATTTAATAAAATCTTTTAAATCAAATCCAAAAACTGGATTAGAATCTTCAACTAAATTATCAGCTTTAGTCTTTATGATCTCTGTTGGTTTGGTAACAATGGTTAATATAACTGAAGTTGTCATTGCTAAAAAAATTATCATTTGAAATAATTTATCAGATTCATTCTTTAAACCTATAAGTCCATTTTGTAATATAATTGAATATATTTTGAAATAACCAAAGATGATTAATGAACAAAAGATTGCACAGATTGTAAAAGGATGACGAATTATATGTTGATTTACTTGATTGTTTTGTCTTTGAAAATCAATTGTTAAATTCAATGCAGCATTTGTTAATTCTGGAGTTAATGATGATGAATATATGGTTGGTGGTGCTTTCTCATCAATTGGTTGATCAAGTCTGAAAGGTACTGTGGTCACTGTCTCTTATACACATCTCC